>JAGDQO010001141.1:0-21829 GCA_018342035.1 Solanum appendiculatum
TATTATTGCTGAAAGTATATAATAATTGTTTGTTGAATGATCATATGAGAATCAACTTGCATAGAGATGTGTAGTCAAAATCCAAATGTATAGTGAAATTGATTTACAAGTTATGCCTTGAAGGTCATTATAGTTTTAAGTTCATGAGATCAAAAAATATGTCAATCTCAATTGTTTTTTCAGGCATGAAATTGTTGGGGTGGTAACTGAGGTTGGTAACAAGGTTGACAAGTTCAAAACCGGAGACAAAATAGGCGTTGGATAACAAGTAGAATCATGTAGCCAATGTGAAAATTGTTCCAATGATCTCGAAAATTACTGTCCTGGTCAGGTAATGACAGCCAATGGTACTTACTCTGACGGAACCATCACTCACGGTGGTTACTCCGATCTCATGGTTGTCAACGAGCATTTCATCGTTCGTTGGCCTGATAATTTGCCAATGGAAGCTTTCCAAATATACCCTTTGTATTAACCGTTGAGCATTTGTTACTAAGTATGTATGGATGATTCTTCATATCATCAGTGTATATAAGTTAATTAGATTATTTATAACTTAATGAAATGTATTTTAGGTACATAAACGTAGATGTTTTTCCTGCATTAAATGCATATATTGGACTTGCTGAACCTGGACTTGTTGGATCTTGGCAAAGTGAAACAAGGTAATATTTTTTTGTCTATATTTTCATTTTGTTATATAGTGACTTGAATATATGGTTACATTTTAAATTAATTATGTTGCTTTATTTATTTATTATTGACAGGGTTATCAATTTTGGACTCAAACTGATGATTCTGGTAACTTCAAGATAAATAATGTTAGACCTGGAATTTATGGATTATATTCTTGGGTCCCTGGAGTTATGGGAGATTACAAATTCTCTTCTAATGTGATCATCACACAAGGTATTTTGTCCGTTTCATTTTATATGACAGTATTTAATCAAGTGAACATAAAATTTAACCAAAAAAAAGTACTTTTGACACGTGCCAATAGTATGGCATGTCGTTTCAACGGTCAAAGATTGAATGTTCATGATTTAAAGTTTATGGATTTTGAAACTTAGCTTTTTAGAGTTACGTAAATTAAATAAATACAAGATTTGAACTCATGTTGAACACATGTTTTTTCTTCGGCTCCTACCTCTACCTCAATTTGTAGCTAAAGAGTTTAACATTAAAGAGTTTTAAAAAACATTGTTCTTTTTTCTTAATCGATTAAAAAGGAAAAAGTGTTATATAATATAGAACTAATTAATAAAACATTATAGTATAATAAAATTTCTAACTTATATAATTTAATTTTTGCAGGAAAGGACACACAATTAGGTCAAATTATTTTTGAAGCTACAAGAAATGGTCCACCATTATGGGAAATTGGATTTTCAGATAGAACTGCTAATGAATTTTTTATACCTGATCCATTGCCTGGTCTTCAAAATTATTTGTACACTAACGCTACTATACATAAGTGAGTACTACGAGTTCGAGCAGTCACTAATATTTGCATTAGTGTAGACTGACTTGCGATCCTTTCTCGAACCTTACCTGAACGTGAGATGTTTTATGCACTCGGTTTTCTTTTTTTCTAATTTGATTATCATGATATGTTGCTAATTACAGGTTTAGACAATATGGTTTATGGGATCGTTACACTGATTTATATCCTAATGGAGATTTAGTGTACAAAGTTGGTGTTAGTGATTTTAGAAAAGATTGGTTTTTTGCCCATGTAAATAGGTAATTATTAATGTTTTTTTAATTATTTATTTGTCTAATTTTTTTTTGAATAATCACTTATTATAATATCATGTTTTTAATATTTTTTTTTTTTTAAATATTAATTGCAGGAGAAATAAAGACAGGAGTTTTTCACCAACAACTTGGCAAATTGTATTTGATGTTAAAAATGTGGATCCTAGTGGCACTTATCATCTTCATATAGCTTTGGCTTCTGCATCTTATGCTCATTTACTAGTATGGAATCTTCATCTCTACTCTCATTAAATTAACATATTTTAGTTTATAAAATTCATCAAGAAAAAAAATGAAAAAAATAAAGAAAATCAAATATCAAACGAGTTTAAGTTTTATGTACTGAATCAATAACTGATTAGCGACCAAAAGTTTATAGTACTTCTGGTCACTAGTCAGTTATTGATTAATTCTTATTTTAGTTCTTGTGATATATGACTCAACACATTTGAATTTTAGTTAGTTAAAATGTTTGTTATAATTGGTCCATTTTTATGTAAGAAGTATATTATATTTGGACAACTTTTACATGTATATATTACCCTCATTAATGGTATAATAGTTAATAATTCTAAAAATCTTATTTTAACTGTCGTTCTAACTTTTTTCTTGATTTTTATTTTTATAGGTGTGGATAAATAATCCATCAAAACCAAGGCCATGGTTTGATAGTTCACCAATTGGGATGAGTAATGCAATAGCAAGACATGGAATTCATGGATTATATATGATCTTCAATATTGAATTTTCAGGGACACAACTTTATATTGGTGAAAATATAATATATTTGAAGCAAGCATCAGTTTATGGCCCTTTTACTGGACTTATGTATGATTATATTCGTCTCGAAGGACCTTCAACACCATAGGAAAAAGGGGGATTAATATATTTATAGGAAGTCATTTTTTTTTAGTTTTCATATTCAATTTTTTTTTAATAAAATGAATGTTGTTCCTGAGAATAATGGTTTATTATATCCCATAGTCTAATAAAATTTTCTTTCGTCATTGGTATTTTGGTTCTGTTTGTTTGTCTTGGGTTTAATTTATTATCTCTAATAATTAACTAGCCTTGGTCTTACACTCTTACTAGCTTGCTTGTGTATCGAGGACATGATCAATATGACCATAGATAGGAAGATTTGGAGGTTGAAAATTAGGATAGAAGATTATCGTTGTCTAGATTTCTTATTAGTATAACTTTGATTATCGTATTATTTATTGTTTGTGTTATTCTCTTCTCTATTTAGTTCTCGTAAATTTCAAATCTTCGATCCTACTTCTTGTTTAATAAAAATAATTCAAATTCTCAACAGTTTTTTAAAAATAAATTTTTTGGCTGTGGTTGTACATATGAGTAAGTAAATGTAACAAACCTGAATTACTCACTATATACATTAATAAGAGAACTAGAATGTGATTACAATTTTAGAATCTAAATTGCAATACTTAAACTACTAAATTACAACAGAAATATTGAAATAACAAGTAATAGAGATAAGAATGGAGACGAGAAACTTAGACTCTAAAAGAAGAAGAAGAGAGGACATACATTTTCTTCAATATGCATAACTCATTCTTTCAAACCCACTCTCCCTTTTAACGAGATGTTAATTGGGCCTGAATGCCAAATAAAATCCTCAATATTTTACTCGGCCCAATCTCGATCACCACTTCTGACCCATAAGCCTTTACATAGTTAACTTGGTTCACAACAGTAAATAACGATAAATCTTTTCTGTCATTATATATATATATATATATATAATCGAACTTTAGACCACCAAATCACCTACTCTTTCACCAACTCTATCAAATTAGAATTCGAACTTTTCCGAAGGAGGTAGTAATAAACTATTCCTTTATCTTCCCACATTCTACGAACAATCTCTTTCCTACAAGCTTTCATTTCTAGATCAGATGACAGAAAGACGAGACAATATTGTTACTCTGAGTCGATTGTTCATTATCTTTATTAGTAACCATATCATCACGTTCATGTTCATTGAATATTTCATCACTATTTTGATTATCAGGCAAAAAATTATGTAATACGGCACAAGCAACTACTATTTTCACCTGCATGTCTAATTCATAGTTGTTCATGTCTTGTAGTATTCTGAATCTACTTTTTCCACGCATCAAATGTTCTTTCAATTACATTACGCAAAGAGGCATGTCTATAGTTAAATAACTCTTTGCCATGCTTGGGCTCTCTTTCACTTTCCCTATAGTCCTGCAAATGATATCGCATTTCTTTGTTATTTAATAGATAGAGATGTTTAATATGGTTGGTGAGCATGTTGTTTAATAGATAAAGATGTTTAAATGGTTAGTGAGCATGTTGTTTAATAGATAGAGGAGTAATCTATTTATTTATTAGTAGTAATAGGTAAATATTATGAATATTTTTTATAAAATATAAAAGTTTGGGGTAATTTTTAAATTTTTTAAAATTTTCAAATACTGAAACTTGGCCCAAAAAATCATTTTTTTCTAGTATTTGACAACTTGGGATTCTTGACGATATATTTGCCAAGTTATGTAGCCAAACGCCACTGACCAAGTTTTTTTCCAAATTTTCCCAAATTTTATTTGGGGTCAAACAGCACTGGCCAAGTTTTATTTGGCGCCGGGTTCTTATTCCAGAGTATTGACAAAATTGATTCTGTCGAATGACGTGTGGGCTTACCCTATTAAGAAAAAGAATATCAAATAAAATAATTAATGAATCTATTGGATGTGTTTCTTGTTAATAAATTTAATTTAATACAACAAAAAATCTGAATTAATCAGATCAATTAAGTATACCTTATTTTTATTTTTTTTAAATTTTATTTTTGTATGTACTATACTATATTATAATTAATAAATATATTATTTTCAATTGGTAGGGTCGACTTTCCATTTATTGTTATACTTAATTTTTATTTTTTATCTTTTATTTTTGTATGTACTATACTATATTATAATTAATAAAGATATTATTTTCAATTGGTAGGGTCGACTTTCCATTTATTGTCTACCATCCTAATTATAGTTGTATGGAAAATGACTCACTCACTATTTTAAAGAGCTAAAATATTTTTGTTTTCAGATTATTATTTGTCATATATATTGATCTCTAATTATTCTTGGAATTATGGGTGTAGTCAACAAATTACTATGCGAGTTGCAATTTTGTAAAAAAAATATAAGTAACAATTTTTTACATGTTAATTTGATAAAAAATTACATAGTTTGATTAAAAAGCGAAACATTACAATCAACATAGAACAAAAAGAGCAATATTTATAGTAATATTACAAGTACACTATTTTGGTAAAATTCTCTTCATTTTTCTTTATTTTTTTAAAAATTATTTTGTACCTCACATAATATATATAAGACAAAAAAAATCCTTACAAAATACTAAAGTTTTTTCTGTTTGGTCCCTTGGCTACTTGCTCTCAAAATAAAATATCTATTTTAACCAACATGAGTTGTGGTGCGATGGTGAGACTGCTCCATCCTTAATTAAAGGTCCTGAGTTCGAGCTCTGATTATGGAAAAGATCATGTTCGGAACGTCACCCCCAAATGGACCTAACATTGCGCGATTCGAATTTAATCGAGGCTTCAATATAGACTCGAAAAATCGAGTCGGAAACCAAAAAATAAAGATCTACTTTTAATGAGGAAATGACAACCACTACTTTTTCCTCTCCAATAATATTGCTTTCTCTTTCTTATATATTAAATGCTACATAGTATAGTACATTACTCAAAAAATCAAGAATCACCTAAAAAATAATAATATGGAAAAATCACATGAGAATGAACATCCAATTAAGGCATTTGGATGGGCAGCTAGAGACACTTCTGGGGTACTTTCTCCACTCAATTTTTCAAGAAGGTACAAATTTAATTTATTCATTTTTCGACTCGTGAAATTATATTGAATACGTTATTGTTATTGTTGTTGAGGTTTAATTTGGATTTTGAAATGGATGCAGGGTAACTGGTGAAAAAGATGTGCAATTCAAAGTTATGTATTGTGGAATTTGTCATACTGATCTTCATCAAATCAAGAATGAATGGGGCATCACAAAAATCCCATTGTACCTGGGCAAGTTTACTAGATCTTTATTGTTTTTTTTAATTTTTTTTTTTATGTTCCTTATTTGCGATCGTCGGAAAATTTTACTGTGTAGTATATAAGTAACAAAATTTGCACGTTTTTATGCCAAAAGTGTTGAATCGATTATATATACATAGAGAAGTATTGAAAACATCCTCTGAATTTAACTCAAATTATTAGTTCCATTCCTGAACTATTGACAGCCTTAAAAACACTTTCTATTTGACTAACTAAACTTAGATATACCCTCGATATACTCCCGATCTGTCACATGACATAGCAAGTGGTCAAACTCTTGTAGGAGCATGAAACTCTTAATAAAAAATCAAAAAAAGTGTTGAAAACATCCCTAAACTTGGCGAGAATTTATGGGTGTATTTCACTCATGTTGCAAGATCGGGGTGTATTTATATTCAGTTAGTCAAGTAAAAGAGTGTTTTAAGACTGTTAATAATTCAGGGATAAAACTAATAATTTTCACCGAGTCTAGAGGTGTTTTCAATACTACTCTCTATATATTTTTATTAGAATTCTTGTCTCTGCCACTTATAAAATATCCATTTTTCCATTAAGATCTGCAAGAATATTCATTGCTGTCAGAGATACTACAAACATATTGATATTTGTGGGGAAAAAAATAATCCTAATCTGAGCTAGTTTTAATTTCCTTTTGTTATCTGTTTGGAATTATGTTTGCTCTGCAAATATACTTCCGGATATGTATTGGATCCTCCAAAATCCGATACGGTGTTTCAATATTTTTGAAGGATCCGAACAACAAAAAAATTTGCACTATACAGTAAATAATTTTGACCCTCAAGAAGATTATGTAAGTGGATGTTGTCTTTAACACCCAAAAATATTTTTTTCAAAATACTTGAATGGAGGGGACAAAGGGCGGATTGATTTCTATGATGATCACTCAACTAATAGTTATTATTGCAGAAAGTATATAATAATTATTTGTTGAATGATCATCTGAGAATCAACTTGCATAGAGATGTGTAGTCAAAATCCAAATGTATAGTGAAATTGATTTACAAGTTATGCCTTGAAGGTCATTATAGTTTTAAGTTCATGAGATCAAAAAATATGTCAATCTCAATTGTTTTTTCAGGCATGAAATTGTTGGGGTGGTAACTGAGGTTGGTAACAAGGTTGACAAGTTCAAAACCGGAGACAAAATAGGTGTTGGATATCTAGTAGAATCATTGTAAACCTGGAATGCACATTGGTGTTGTTGGTCTTGGTGGTCTTGGACATATGGCTGTGAAATTCGCCAAGGCGTTTGGAACCAAAGTTACTGTCATTAGTACATCTGTTAGTAAGAAAGACGAAGCAATTGAGCGTTTAGGAGCAGACTCATTCTTGGTTAGTCGTGATCCTGACCAAATGCAGGTCCGTTCAATCAATCAACTTTGCTTCAATCACAAATTTACAATGGTATTCATGTTGACATAAGAATAATAGTGTATGAATTTTCGTTTGCACGTGTAAATACGAGCAGGCTGCAGGGGGTTCACTTGATGGTATCATTGATACTGTTTCCGCGGTTCATCCTATTTTTCCTTTGCTGAATTTATTGAAAACTAATGGGAAGCTAGTGATGGTTGGTGCCCCAGAAAAACCACTAGAGTTGCCTGTGTTTTCCTTGCTTTCAGGTACATTTCGCGTAGTATCTTATTCTTCATTTAAGTTCTTACATGTCTGTTTGATTTAATTGATAACTCAAGTATATAATGTGGAAAACAGGACGGAAGCTAGTGGGAGGGAGCGCGATAGGAGGGGTGAAAGAGACACAAGAGATGGTATACTTCGCAGAAAAGCATAACATAACACCAGATGTTGAAGTTGTACCAATGGAGTACGTGAATACAGCGGTGGAACGTCTCGTGAAATCGGACGTTAAGTATCGTTTTGTGATTGACATTGGCAATACTTTGAACAAGAGTTGATATAGGGACATCTTGTTCTTGTTGTGTGTTTGTATTTTAAGCAAGAAAAAATGGTGTGAGTTCATGAAGGAATTACTAAACATTCCTTTCTATTACTCTTATGTTCCATTTTATATGACACGATAATAAGTTTTCGTTTACAACTTCTTCTTTTTTTCGATTTTTAATATTTAGTCTTTCATATTTGTATTGAGGTCTGACCACCGGACAGTTGAAAAACAATACAATCCAGGACCAATTCTAGTTCTTCTTTCTATCAAAATAAATCAAATTCGAAAACACACCACTCTTCTTTACTTTATAACCAATCTCTGACCCATGGTGCTTTTAGAATTGGAGGAAGAATTATGGCTATAAAAGTCCTCACCCTCTTAGGCACATAGTTCTAAAGATTAAATCTCAAAGCGGTACTAAAGATTAGGCAGAAGAAGAACTATAACTAGAATTCTGCGCTCCTCTCCTTATACCAAGAAGCAAGTTTGAAACATAAGGATAATGAGCTCGTCTATTATAAGTTATTATTAGTTTACAGAGCTATCTCAGATATCTCGAGTAAGAAGACGGGACGGGTTTGAAAATCCGTGTTCACGTCGAAAAGTCTCACATTCTTTCTAACAAAAGCAACTTCATACCCAGGCTGGAGACTTGAATCCGAAATTTTTGATTAATGATAAATAGTACCAGTCTACCACAATTCTCGTTTGTGTCATAACTTAAATTTTTGTATAAACTAGGAATAAGAGCATTTTTGGTCCATAAACTATAGGTATATTCTGATTTTGGTCCTTGAAATATTTACAAAACACATTTAACATTCAATTAATTGAAATATGTATTTAATCTTTTTATCTAAGAAGTATGCCGTATTTGAATTACTTTTAAAGTTATATTCCTCTCAAATATGGAGTAATAGTACCAACTTCATAAAGATAAAAGAAAATGAAAAACCAATTTAAACATGATATTTTTTTGTTTAAATGATACAACTAGATATTTCAAATAGCTGTCTTCTTTTTTTTGCTCTTTATTTTATTTTATTTTTTGAATTGACCTAATGGAGGACCCATATTATTTCCTTCTTCATTCATATAAACAAATAAATGACTAATACCGACAACTAAAAACCCCCCAGCTTCAACTTTCTTTTTAGTATTTTGATTGAAATTTAATTTGATCAAGATATTATATATATTTTTTTCTTTTTCAAATTTGTGAATATTCTAAGCAATCAAACATAAAAAAAAAATAGAAATCTTTACCAAACACACCCAATGTTTTTTTTTTTTCAAATTATTGTTCATCGTCTTTTCTGACTGGAAAGGGTAATCACCAACCATATATCCTAATTAATTATTGTGGAAAAAAATTAAAGTGACATTTTAGGGGGCTAAGTCTATGTTCCTTTTAACTACAATTTTTTTTTTCAAATTATTTTTTGTCACTTATTATATTTGGAAACATGTTATGTATAATTTAATCCAATCGAGGGAGATGTTTAGCCTAAACTTTGATTATTAGATAAACTAGTTGAGTTTGTTTGAATGAATCAATAGCTATAATTAATCTAAATACCCCCTCCGTCCAATAATAGTTGTTCATTATTGACTTGATACAACAAACAATAAGTAATAGGGGTAATATCACTATATTATTTTTTGACTTTATTCAATTTAATGCTTTGAGAAATGTGTTATATGATAAATTATAGTATTTAATAGCAAGGATAAAATAAACACAAAAGATAAATTATCTCTTGATTTTTTAAATTGATCAAGTATTATTGAACAACTATTTTTAATATAGTGAACAACTATTATTGAACAAAGAAAGTAAAATTAATCTTTTGATATTGTCTAGGAATCAGTAAAATAATAATCGAAATAACAAATTAAATAAGTAACAATATAGCAAAAGACAAAAAAAAACTCTTATTTAATCTCCTAGAAACAAGAGATGAATGTTGCTTACAAAAAGTAATGAACAGTCGTGTTTAGAGAGAAAATAGTTAAGTTCTAAATATTGAAAGATCATGTATTCAGTCAAATAGTCTTCGATCTAGGTGCGTTCTCCAAGGAAAATGATTTGAAATTGGACTATTACCTTTTTATAATTTCAAGAATAACACACGTCAAAAATTAAGAAAATCTTCTAATTTCTGTAAATTGACCCCTAAATATTCAAAATATACTCTAAAATGGTATTACTGTACATACTTCTCCCCCAATTTCCTATGGAGGGTTCTGTAAAAGTTTCGCAAAGAAATCATCTGAAAGTCATATCACCAAAATATTCATGGCTAATATATGCAAAAATTGAGAAAATTGCTCAATTCCTGTAAATTGGCCCTTAAATATTCAAAATGGACTCTCAATATGGTGTATTGTACGTACTTCTCCCACTACTCTGTACGGAGGGTTCCGTAAAGGTTCGCAAAGAAATCATACGGAAGTTATATCACCAAAATATTAAGTGGCTAACACACACAAGAATTTTAAAAAATCATCCAATTCTTGCAAATTGCCCCAAAATGCCCAAGAAGGACTATGAAAATGGTGACACTGTACGTACTACTCCCCCAACTCTATACGGAGAGTTCAATAAAGATTTCACAAAGAAATCGTCCGGAAGTCATATTACCAAAATATTTATGGGCTAACACACAAAATACTAAGAAAATCGTCTAATTCTTATAAATTGGCCCCTAAATGTCAAAAATGGACTCGAAAAATGGTGAAATTGTACGTACTACTCTCCCAACTCTCTACGGAGGATTCCATAAGAATTTCACAAATAAATCATCCGGAAGCCCTATCACCAAAATATTCATGGGCTAACACACACGAAAAACTGAGAAAACTGCATAATTTCTGTAAATTGGCCCCTAAATATTCAAAATGGGCTTTGAAAATGATGAGACTGTACGTACTGCTCCCCCAACTCCTTACAGAGGGTTCCATAAAGGTTTCATAAAGAAATCGTCCGGAAGCCATATCACCAAAATATTTTTGGGCTAACACATACGAAAAATTGAGAAAATCGTCTAATTCCTATAAATTGCCCCCTAAATACCCAAAATGGATTCAAAAAATGGTGAAACTATACGTACTGCTCCCCCAACTACCTATGGAGGGATTTATAAAGGTTTCTCAAAAAAATTATCCGAAAGCCATATCACCAAAATATTTATGGGCTAAAACACACAAAAATTGAGAAAATCGCCTAATTTCGGTAAATTGACCCCTAAATATCCAAAATGGATTCTAAAATTGGTGAAATTCCACGTACTTCTCCCCCAACTCCTTACGAAGGTTTCCATAAAGGTTTCGCAAAGAAATTGTCTGAAAGACACATCACCAAAATATTCATAGGCTAACAACACATACAAAAAAGTAAGAAAATTGCCTAATTTTTATAAATTGGCCCCTAAATATCCAAAATGGATTCTAAAAGTGCTGATATTGTATGTACTACTCCCTCAACTCCCTACGTAGGGTTCCGTAAAGGTTTTGGAAAGAAATCATCTGAAAGCAGTATCACCAAAATATTCATCGGTTAACACATACGAAAAATTAAAAAAAATTATCTAATTATTGTAAATTGGCCACTAAATGTCCAAAATGGACTCCAAAAATGGTGAGACTGTACGTACTGCTCCCCCAACTCCCTACGGAAGGTTCCATGAAGGTTTTGCAAAGAAATCATCCAGAAGCCATATAACCAAAATATTCATCGGCTAATACACACGAAAAAGTGAGAAAATCACTTAATTCCTGTATATTGCACCCTAAATGCCAAAAATGGACTCTGAAAGTGGTGAGACTGTACGTACTTCTTCCCTAACTCCCTATGGAAGGTTCCATAAAGATTTCACAAGAAGTCGTCCGGAAGCCATATCACCAAAATATTCATGGACTAACATACACCAAAAACTAAGAAAATCGCCTTATTCTTGTAAATAAGCCCCCTAATTCCAAAAATGGACTACGGAAATGGTGAGACTATACGTATTGCTCCCCCAATTCCCTACGGACGGTTCTGTGAAGATTTCACAAAGAAATAGTTCGGAAGTTGTATCACCAAAATATTCATAGGCCAACACACATGAAAAATTGAGAAAATTGTCTAATTTCTATAAATTGGCCCCTAAATATAAAAAATGGACTCTAAAAATGGTGATATTGTACGTACTTGTCCCTCCCTTCCTAAAATGGGTTCCGTAAATGTTTCGCAAAGAAATAATTCGAAAGTCATATCACCAAAATATTCATAGGCTAACACACACAAAAATTTGAGAAAATGATCTAATTTATATAAATTGTCCCATAAATGCCTAAAATGGACTCTAAAAAGGATGAGAATGCACGTATTGCTCCCCCAACTCCCTACGAAGGGTTCCATAAAGGTTACACAAAGAAATTGTTCGGAAGCCACATCACCAAAATATTAATGGGCTAGCACACACGAAAAATTGAGAAAATCGCCTAATTCTTATAAATTGCCGCCTAAATAACCCAGAAGGACTTCAAAAATATTTAGACTGTACGTACTAATCCCCCAACTCACTACGGATGGTTCAATAAAGGTTTCACAAAGAAATCATCTAGAAGTCATATCACCAAAATATTTATGGGCTAACACACACAAAAATTGATAAAATCACCTAATTCATGTAAATTGGCCCCTAAATCCCCAAAATGAACTCTAAAATGGTTAGATTGTACGTACTGCTCCCCTAACTCCCTACGGATGGTTCAATAAAGGTTTCACAAAGAAATCGATCGGAAGACATATCACAAAATATTCAAGGGCAAAAACACTTGAAAAATTTAGAAAAATGTCTAATTCAAGTAAATTGCCTCTTAAATGCCCAAAATGAGCTTTGAAAATGGTGAGACTGTACGTACTGCTCCCCAACTCCCTACTGAGGGTTCCATAAAGATTTCAAAAAGAAATTATCCGAAAGCCATATCACCAAAATATTTTTGGGCTAACACACACAAAAAATTGAGAAAATCGCCTAATTCTTATAAATTACCCCATAAACACCCAAAATGGACTCGAAAAATGGTGAGACTGTACGTACTGCTTCCCCAACTACTTACGGAGGGTTCCATAAATGTTTAGCAAAGAAATTGTCCTGAAGTCATATCACAAAAATATTCATGGGCTAAAAACACACAAAAAAATTGAGAAAATTTAATAATTCAAGTAAATTAGCCACTAAATACCCAAAATGAATTCTAAAATTGGTGAAACTATACGTACTGCTACCCTAACTCCTTACGGAGTCTTCCATAAAGGTTTGACAAAGAAATTGTATGGAAGATATATCACCAAAATATTCATGGGCTAACAACACATATCAAAAAGTATAAAAATCACCTAACTTCTATAAGTTGGCCCTTAAATACCAAAAATGGATTTTAAAAATGGTGATACAGTACGTACTTCTCCCAACTCCCTACGAAGAGTTCATAAAGGTTTCACAAAGAAATTATTCGAAAGTCATATCATCAAAATATTCATGGGCTAACACAGACAAAAAAATAAAAAAATAACCTAATTCCTGTAAATTTCCCCCTAAATGCCCAAAATGAACTCTGAAAATAGTGAGACTATATGTACTGCTCCCCCAACTCCCTACGGAGGTTTTCATAAAGATTTTACAAAGAAATCATCTGAAAACCACATCACCAAAATTGAGAAAATTGCCTTATTCATGTAAATGCCACCTAAATGTCCAAAATGCACTCTGAAAATGGTGAGACAGTATGTAATGTTCCCCCAACTTCATACGGTGGGTTCCATAAAGGTTTCACAAAGAAATCATCTGAAAGTCATATCACCAAAATATTCATAAGTTAACAAATTTGAGAAAATTGTTGAATTCCAATAAATTGGCCCCTAAATATTCAAAATGAGTTCCGAAAATGGTGATACTTTATGTACTGCTCCCCCAAAATACCTACGGAAGGTTCCGTAAAAGTTTCAGAAAGAAATCAATCGAAAGCTGTATCACCAAAATATTCATAGGTTAACACACACAAAAAATTTAAAAAAATTGTCTAATTCCTATAAATTGGCCCTTAAATATCCAAAATGGACTCCAAAAATGGTGAGACTGCACATACTGCTCCCCCAACTCCCTAGGAGGGTTCCATAAAGGTTTTGCAAAGAAATCATCCAAAAGTCATATAACCAAAATATTCATGGGCTAACATACATGAAAAATTGAGAAAAACACTAAATTTCTGTAAATCGACCCCTAAATGCCCAAAATGAACTCTTAAAATGGTGAAACTGTACGTATTCCTTCCCTAACTCCCTATGGAAGGTTCCGTAAAGGTTTCACAAAGAATTATCCTAGAAGCCATATCACCAAAATATTTATGGGCTAACATACCATCTAATTCTTGTAAATTGCCCCATAAATGTCCAAAATGAACTCTAAAAATTGTGATACTGGATACTTCTCCCCATATTCCATACGATGGGTTCCATAACGATTTCACAAAGAAATCATCCGAAAGTCATATAACAAAAATATTAATGGGTTAACATATATAAAAAATTAAGAAAATCGCTTAATTTCTGTAAATATCCCCCCTAAATACCAAAAATAGACTCTGAAAATAGAGAGACGGTACGTATTGCTCCCTTAACACCCTAAGGAGGGTTTCGTAAAGGTTTCACCAAAAAAACATCCGGAAGCCATATTATTAAAATATTCATAGACTAACACACAATAAAAATTGAGAAAATCACGTAACTCTTGTAAATTGCCCCATAAATAACAAAAATAGACTCCGATAATTGTGAGATTGTATGTATTGCTCCCCCAACTCCCTACAGATGGTTCCATAAAGGTTTCACAAAGAAATCGTCTAGAAGTCATATCACCAAAATATTCATAGAATTAACGCACACGAAATGTTGAAAAAATCGCATAATTCCTTTAAATTGCTCCTGAATGCCCAAAATGTATTATGAAAATGGTGAGACTTTACGTACTGCTTTCCCAACTCCCTATGGAGGGTTTCATAAATGTTTTACAAAGAAATCGCCCGAAAGCCATATCAACAAAATACTCATGGGCTAACACACACGAAAAATTGAGAAAAATCATCTAATTCCTGTAAGTTGCCCCCTAAATGGCCAAAATGGATTCTAGAAATGGTGAGAACGTACGTACTTCTACCTGAACTCCATACGGAGGGTTCCATAAAATTTTTACAAAGAAATCATCCAAAAACTATATCACTAAAATATTAATGGGTTAACACACAAAAACTGAGAAAATCGATTAATTCCTGTAAATTGCCCTTAAATGTAAAAAATGAACTCTGAAAATGGTGAGACTGTACGTACTACTTTCCAATTACCTACGGAGGGTTCCGTAAAGATTTCAAAAAGAAATCGTCTGGAGCCATATCACCAAAATATTCAAGGGCTAACACACATAAAAAAAAAGTGAGAAAAACACCTAATTCTTATAAATCTACCCCCTAAATGCCCAAAATAGACTCTGAAAATGGTGAGACAATATGTACTATCCCCCAACTCCCTACGGAAGGTTCCAGAAAGGTTTCACAAAGAAATCATCCAGATATCATATCACCAAAATATTTATAGCCTAACACATACAAAAAGTTGACAAAATCGCATAATATATGTAAATTGCCCCTAAATACTCAAAATTTACTCCAATAATTGTGAGACCGTACACACTGCTCCCTTAATTCCTTACGGAGGATTCCACAAAGGTTTCATAAAAAAAAACATCTGAAAGACATATCACCCAAATATTCATGGGTTAACACACAAAAAATTGAGAAAATCGCCTAATTTTTGTAAATTGGCTCCTAAATACACAAAATTGACTCTGAAAATGGTGAGATGTACGTACTGCTCCCCTAACTCCCTACGAAGAGTTCCATAAAGGTTTCGCAAAGAAATCATTCATAAGTCATATCACCAAAATATTCATGAGTTAACACACAAAACTAAAAAAATCACTAAATTCCTGTAAATTGCCCCCTAAATGCCCATAATGGACTCTAAAAAAATGATGAAACTGTACATATTGCTCCCCCAACTCCCTAATGAGGGTTGTGTAAAGGTTTCGCAAAGAAATATTCAGGAAGTCATATCACCAAATTATTAATAAGTTAACACACAAAAAATAATGAGAAAATCGCCTAATTTCTGTAAATTGCCCCAAGAATGCCCAAAACGGACTCTGAAAGAGGTGAGACTGTACATACTGCTCCCCCAACTCCCTACAGAGGGTTTCGTAAAGATTTCACAAAAAATCATTCGGAAGCCATATCACCAAAATATTCATGGGCAAACACAAACAAAAAACAGATAAAATCACTTAATATTTGTAAATTGCCCCGTAAATGCCCAAACTGGACTCTAGAAATGGTGATACTGTACGTACTTCTCCGCCAACTCTCTATGGAGAATTTCGAAAAGGTTTCACAAAAAAATCATTCGAAAGCCATATAACGAAAATATTCATGGGTTAGCACACATAAAAAATTGAGAAAATTGCTTAATTCATGTAAATTGCCTTATAAATCCCCAAAATGGATTTAGAAAATTATGAGACTATACGTATTGCCCCCTAACTCCCTATGGAGGACTCCTAAAAGTTTCACAAAGAAATTCGAAAGCCATATCACCATAATATTCATGAGCTAACATACACAAAAACTAAGAAAATCGCCTAATTTCTATAAGTTGTCCCCTAAATGCCCAAAATGAACTCTGAAAATGGTGAGACTATACGTACTACTCCCCCATTTCCCTACTGAGGTTTCCATAAAGGTTTTAAAAAGAAATCATCATAAAGTCATATCACTAAAATATTCATGGATTAATACACATAAAAATTTGAGAAAATCGGCTAATTCCTATAAATTGACTCATATATGCCCAAAATGGACTCTGAAAATGGTGAAACTATACATGCTGCTCCCCAACTCTCTACGAAGGGTTCCATAAGGATTTCATCAAGAAATCATCTAGATGACGTATCACAAAAATATTCATAGGCTAACACACGAAAAATTGAGAAAATTACCTAATTCCTATAAATTGGCTCCTAAATACCCAAAATGGACTTCAAAAAATGGTAATACAGTATGTACTTCTTCCCTAAGTCCCTATGGATAGTTCCATAAAGGTTTCATAAAGAAATCGTCAGAAAGACATATCACCGAAATATTCATTGGCTTACACACAACAAAAACTGAGAAAATCGCATAATTCATGGAAATTGCCCCTTAAATGCTCAAAATGGAATCCAAAAATGATGAGGGTGTGCATACTGCCGACCTAACTCCCTACAGAGGGTTCCGTAAATGTTTCACAAAGAAATCGTCTAGAAGCCATATCACCAAAATATTCATGGACTAACATACACGAAAAATTGAGAAAATTACCTAATTCCTGTAAATTACCCCCTAAATACCCAAAATGAACTACGAAAATGGTGAGATTGTACGTACTGCTCCCCCAACTCCCTACGGAGGGTTTCATAAAGATCTCAGAAATAAATTTTCTGAAAGTCCTATCACAAATAATCATGCGCTAACGCACACAAAAACTGAGAAAATCACCTAATTCTTTAAATTGTCCCCTAAATGTCCAAAATGGACTCCGAAGATTGTGAGATTGTCCGTACTGCTCCCCAAATTCCCTATGAAGAGTTCTGTAAAGGTTTCACAAAGAATCCGAAAGCCATATCACCAAAATACTCATGGGCTAACAAACACAAAAAACTGAGAAACTCACCTATTTCCTTAAATTATCTCTTAAATGTCCAAAATTGAATCTGAAACTTGTGAGACTGCATGTACTGCTCTCAAACTTCCTACGGAGGATTCAATAAAGATTTCACAAAGAAATCGTCTGAATGACGTATCACCAAAATATTCATAGGCTAACACACAAAAAATTGAGAAAATTACCTAATTTCTGTAAATTGGCCCCTAAATAACAAAAATGGACTCAGAAAATATTGAGATGTTGCGTACTGCTCTCTCAACTCTCTACGGAAGGTTCCATAGAGTTTTCACAAAAAAATCATCAGGAAGCCGTATCACAAAAATGTTCATTGGCTAACACACACGAAAAATGATTAAATGGCCAGATTTATGTAAATTGGCCTCTAAATACCTAAAATGGACTCGAAAAATGGTGATATTGTACGTACCTGTTCAAGTCCCTATGGAGGGTTCCATAAAGGTTTCACAAAGAAATCGTCAGGAAGACATATTACCAAAATATTTATTGGCTTACACACACAAAAAACTGAGAAAATCGTATAATTCCTGTAAATTGCCCTCTATATGCCCAAAATGGACTCTGAAAATAGTGAGACTGTGCGTACTGGCCCCTAACTTCCTACGGAGGGCAATGATTTCAAAAATAAATCATCCGGAAGCCATCTCACCAAAATATTTATGAGCTAACACATATAAAAAATTGAGAAAATAGCCTAATTCATGTAAATTGGCCCTATAGGCCCAAAATGAATTTTGAAAATGGTGAGACTTTATGTACTGCTCCCCCAACACCCTATGGATGGTTTCATAAAGATTTTACAAAGAAATTGCCAAGAAGCCGTATCACTAAAATATTTATAGGCTAACATACAAAAAACTAAGAAAATCACCTAATTCCTATAAACTACCCCCTAAATGCCCAAAATGAACTCTGAAAATGGTGAGACTTTACGTACTGCTCCCCCAGCACCCTATGGATGGTTTCGTAAAGATTTTACAAAGAAATTGCCAAGAAGCCTTATCACTAAAATATTCATAGACTAACATACAAAAAACTAAGAAAATCGCCTAATTCCTATAAACTGCCCCCTAAATGCCCAAAATGAACTTTGAAAATAGTGAGACTATACATACTGCTCCCCCAACTCCCTACGGAGAGTTCCATAAAGGTTTCACAAAGAAATCGTCCAGAAGCCATATCACCAAAATATTCATGGGCTAAAATACAAAAAAAATTAGTAAATCGCCTAATTCCTATAAATTGCCCCCTAAATACCTAAAATGAACTCCAAAAATGGTGAGACTATACTTAATGCTCCCCCTACTCCCTAAGAAGAGATCCATAAGGTTTCACTAAGAAATCGTTTGGAAACCGTATCACAAAAATATTCATAGGCTAATTTAAACGAAAAATTGAGAAAATAGCCCAACTTCTTAAATTACCCCTTAAATATCCAAAATGGACTCTGAAAATGGTGAGCATGTACGTACTGCTCCCCCAACTCCTTACAGAGGGTTCCATAAAGGTTTCACAAAGAAATCGTCCAGAAGCCATATCACAAAAATATTCATGGGCTAAAACACACAATAAACTAAGAAAATCGCCTAACTTTTGTAAATTGACCCCTAAATGTCCAAAATGAACTCTAAAAATGGTGATACTGTACGTACTGCTCCCCCAACTTCCTACGGAGGATTCCATAAATGTTTCGCAAAGAAATCGTCCGAAAGTCCATTATCACAAAAAAAATTATTAATGGCGCTAACAAAGACAAAAAAAAACTGAGAAAATGCACCTAATTCTTGTAAATTGCCCCTAAATGGCCCAAAATGCACTCTTTAAAAATAATGAGGATTCTGTACATTACATTGCTCCGCTAACTCCTACGGAATGGTTCCGTAAAGGTTTCCAAAGAAAGTCATTTGGAACAGTATAGTCAACAATAATTCATGGGCTAACACACACACACAAAAACTAAAGAAAAATCATTTAATTCATGTAAATTGTCCTAAATTGCCCAAATTGGACTCTGAAAAATTGCTGAGACTGTACATACTGCTCCCCTAATTCCCTACGAATTCTTCCGTAAAGGTTTTGCAAGAAATTATTCGAAAGCCATATCAACTAAATATTTATGGGCTAACACACACGAAAAATTGAGAAAATTGTCTAATTCCTGTAAAATTACCCACTAAATGCCTAAAATAGACTCTAAAACTGGTGAGACTGTACATATTGCTCCCCCAACACACTACAGAGAGTTGCATAAAGGTTTCAAAAAGAAATCGTTTGGAAACCGTATCACCAAAATATAAATAAGCTAACTCACATGAAAAAATTGAGAAAATTACCTAATTCTTGTAAATTGCCCCCTAAATACTAAAAATGGAATGTAACTATGGTGATACTATAAATATTTCTCCCCCAACTCCCTACGAAGGGTTCCATAATGGTTTCGCAAATAAATCGTCCCGAAGTCATATCACCAAAATATTCATGGGGTAACATACACGAAAAATTGAGAAAGTCACTTAATTTCTATAAATTGCTGTCTAAATGTCCAAAATGGACTCCGAAATTAGTGAGACTGTACGTACTGCTCCCCCAACTCTCTACGGATGGTTCCATAAAGGTTTCACAAAGAAATCGTCCAGAAGCCATATTACCAAAATATTCATGGGCGAACATACACAAAACTTAAAAAATTACCTAATTCCTCTTAATTGCCCCTAAATGCAAAAAATGAACTCTAAAAATGATGAGACTGTACGTACTGCTCCCCTAACTCCCTACGGAGGGTTCCATAAAGGTTTCACAAAGAAATTATCAGAAGCCTAATCACCAAAATATTCATGGGCCAACCACACACAAAATGGAAAAAAATCACTCAATTCCTGTAAATTGCCCACTAAATGCTCAAAATGGACTCTGAAAATGGTGAGACAATATGTACTACTCCCCCAACTTCCTACGGAGGGTTTATAAAGGTTTCACAAAGAAATCATCTAAAAGTCATGTCACCAAAATATTCATGGGCTAACACACATAAAAATTTGAGAAAATCCCCTAATTTATGGAAATTGACTGAAAATGATGAGACTATACGTACTTCTCCCCCAACTCCCTACAGAGAGTTCCATAAAAGTTTCACAAAAAAATTGTCTAAAGCTATATCACCAATATATTCATGGGCTAATGTACAAAAAACTAAGAAAATCGCTTAATTCTTGTAAATTGGCCCTAAATATCAAAAATGGACTCTGAAAATGGTGAGACTGTACGTACTGCTCCCCCAACTTCCTATGAAGGGTTATGGAAGTCATATCACAAAAATATTTATGGGCTAACATACACAAAATACTGAGAATCACTTAATTCCTATAAATTGCTCTCCTAAATGCCCAAAATGGACTTTGAAAATGACGAGACTATACATACGGCTCCCCTAACTCCCTACACAGGATTCCATAAAGGTTTCGCAAAATAATTCGCCAAAAGTCATATCACCATGATATTAATAGGCTAACACACACAAAAATTGAGAAAATTACTTACTTCTTGTAAATTGTTCCCTAATTGTCCAAAAAGGACTCTGAAAATGGTGAGACTATACATACAACTCCCCCAACTCCCTACGGAGGGTTTCATAAAGGTTTAAACAAAGAAATCATCCGGAAGCCATATTTTCAAAATATTCAAGGGCTAACACATGAAAAATTGAGAAAATCGCCTAATTCCTATAAATTGCCACCTTAATGACTAAAATGGACTTCGAAAATTGTGTGACTGTACGTACTGCTCCCCCAACTCCCTATGAAGAGTTCCATAAAGATTTTAAAAAGAAATCATCTGAATGCCGTATCACCAAAATATTCATATGCTAACAAACACGAAATATTGAGAAAATTACCTAATTCCTGTAAATTAAATTGGCCCATAAATACTTAAAATAGACTCTAAAAATGGTGATATTGTACTTACTTCTCCCCTAACTCCTTGCTGATGGTTCCATAAAGGTTTCGCAAAGAAATTATCATGCAGTTTTATCATCAAAATATTATTGAGCTAACAAACACAAAAAAACTAAAAAAATCGCCTAATTTCTGTAAATTGCACCCTAAATGCCTAAAATGGACTCTGAAAATGGTGAGACTGTACGTACTGCTCCCCGAACTCCCTATAAAGGGTTCCATAAATGTTTCA
>JAGDQO010001142.1:0-18712 GCA_018342035.1 Solanum appendiculatum
CCTGGGAAGAACAGAGTTCTTGGCGGGATCGATGAAACTCGAAAAACGCTTCGAACCCTAGTTTTTCTCCTTTTGGAGCCTTGCTCTAATGTCTTGAAGTGTTAATGAACGTAAAGAGATTGGTTAACACTTTCTAAGCCCATAATTTGGTGTGAAACGACATAGTTTAGGCTTAGAATAGGGTTAAAATGACGTATTTTGGGGTACCAAACACTTTGGAAAAAGACCACATTGACCCTAACTTAAAAATTGACGAATGGCCTCACATAAAAGGCTTCACGAGCCGTCTAATTGCTTCACGACCCGTACTGCCGATCGTGAAGCTTCATCAGCCTGATAGCGCTCCACTAAAATGCGCATAACCTTTTACTCCAAACTTCAAATGGAGCACACTCAGTGGCGTTGGGAAGAGAACTCAACGATCTTTAATTTGATAGGTCATGGTCCACCTAATTAATTTAATGCTAGAATATATAGTTGATTGAAGTTGAAACAAAACTCCAAGTTTGACAAGCCTCTTTCACGAGCCACTTCACGGCTCGTGTGAAGCTCCACGGGCCGTTTATGTGACCGTGGTTCTTCACAGTAGCCTTAGGGGTGAAAGCTCACTTAAGTGGGTCGTGAAGATGCTCTGCTCGACAGGGTTTCACTAAAACGAGCATAACTTTTTACTTCATGCTCGGAATTAGGCAAACTTGGTGGTGTTGGAAAGAGAACTCAAAGATCTTCGATTTGATAGCTTGTGACCCACCTAATTCATTATATGCAGAGAGATATAGTCGTTTAAAGTTAACCCAAGTAAAATCTCATATTGAAACTCAATCGGTAAGAAAGCTTTCAACTCAACTTTGTACTAGGGTTTCTTGTGACCTTAATTCATATTCAAATACATTCACACACTAAAGAATTGAACTTTGAATCCAATAATAATTAAGAATCACTCGGTACAACCTTATACGAAATTTCAAGAATGGTTCGTGTCTTAACTTAGAAATTTTTGGGGTGTTACAATCCCATATGCTTCGACGAGAAAATGATTTGAAGTTGGGGAGAAGGTACATCGCCTCGAAGTGGAAACATAAAGGGTGATGCAAGTGGTGTCGCACCGCGATGTTAATTTGTGCGCTTGATGGGAGGCAACCCATCGGTATTCAAAATTTTAATTTTCGGTTAATTTTGAGTTTTCTTTAATTTTTATGATAGATTAGAATTTTATTTTTTGACTAATCCTCACGTTTTCAAAGTGTTTGGAAGTGTTTTGAACAGGTTTGGAAGAAAAAATGCACTTGAGATTGACGTTTGGGGTTAAACTATCTTCAAAATGGGGGTTGGAACACTTTTTGGAGCTGAAGGTCGCCAAAAGGTAATGGACGAGTTACCTAATGGACCAAGCCATCGCTAAAAATTCCAGAATGCTGCCAGGGGTACAGACCTCAAATGCTCTCTGCGAACAAAGAAGGGAGTTCACGAAGGCGGAGGTTAATCTAACCGACTTTCCATGAACGCGCCCTCTTGACGGCGAACGCGGAGGTCCAGGACTCACAAGGGCGCGAACGCGCCACACCCTCTGCGAACGTGGAGGGTCAGGGTATTTTGAAAGGAAAACTGAAGAGGCCATTTCAGTTCAACATATAACAATATAAACACCCCCCTTTTTCCCTTTGATTTCTCTCATTCAAAGAATCGAAAATTCTCCCTAACTTCTCCACTTATCTCCTTTGCTTCCTAGTTATTGCTTTTTGGTTTGCATCTACTTCAAAGGTATGCCTTTACCCCTTTACTTTAGTACATTTTTGGTGAGTTAAAATTTAATTAAGGTGCGTAATTGTGTTCTTGATGTAAACTCAAATTTCATATGTTTAGATGTTGGTTTATGGGTAGATTGCATGTTGGTAGTGTTGAGATTGTGATGCTCATGTTTGAGGGTTGAATTGGGGGTGAGATTTGGTTGTTATTGTTGTTAAAATTGTTTCCCTCCATGTGTTTGATGAAATGCTCAAATGAATTCTGGATTTCTGGGGACGATGATATCTCCGTGAACGCGGAACTATGGCCGCGAACGCGGAGGTGTCTGACTCATTGTTCTCTGCGTGCCATCTGGTCCACGAATGCGGAGGTATGTCTCGCTCTGAGCTGCAAACGCGCCTGCCTCTCCATGAACGCGGATGCAAGGCCGGTTACTCTCCGCGAATGCGAAGAAGGATTCAACTCTGTCCCAAAATAGTAACATTGCCTAAATTGATCGGGACCTCTTTTAATTATTTTCTTTGGCCTAAATACTTCCTAATACATTGTTTTAAGTGTCCACAAGAACTTTTAATATTTTGGCTTCTTTTGTAGGTACTTTGAGCCAAATTTGTCAACAGGCAACATCTCTCAACCATCCGAAATTGCACCCGATGAAGATTATTTTGATGCCACAATGTTCCTCTCTTCTTAATATGACTGGAAGTACGATGAATACCTGGGCTGGGCTGTTGTGAAGGAGAAGGAGATTTGTTTGGAAAAGCTCAAAAATGGGATGGCAGATTTCTTTCACCGGCTTGAGTCTAGTGGATGGATGTTGTTTGCTGCTGAGCTTATCAAAGCTAATTACACCATCGTAGCTGAGTTTTATGCAAATGCCTCGGAGACTGATTTTAGTGAGGCCACCGTTACTATCGTTCGAGGGGTACAGGTACCTTTTAGTCCATCAGTGATTAATGCCTATTATGGTCTCCCAAATATTGACAACAGGGTCTGTTTGGATCGCTAAAAAGAGTTGGATGGTCAGTGGCTTGTTGATAAGTTGCACAATGGTGAGCCTCCGGAGTGGTTCGAGACAAAGAAAGGGGTGGATTCTCGTGAGTTTACAGCAGAGGCCAAGACTTGGCTCTCTATTATATGTGCTCGGGTCATTCCTTCCACACATGACACTGAGGTGACACTAGACAGGGCTTTGGTTATTGCAGCTATTATGAATGGGCTGGAGGTGAATGTGGGCCAGCTGATTTTGGATCACATTATTTAGGTCTCTTAGGAGAGGACCATGAGTCTTATCTTTCCTTCATTGATCTCTCAGCTGTGTTACAGTGCCGGAGTGCCGAGACTGCCGACAGATAAGGAGAAGAAGCCAGGCACTGAGATTCACCCTCTGAAGAAGAGGGATGCACAGGGCGACAAACACAAGAAGAAGAAGATCGACATGCTAGGACCACAGTTCGGGCCGTTCACCGAGCCCACTTTTGAGGCTAGTGCTTCATCTTCTGCAAGACCCCTCCAGTTTGGACCTACCACGATGCGATACATATCTTCTCAGATACAGGGAGTGGATGCTCAGATATGAGAGCTAGTTGCTGGCCTCCTTACCGGACCGTCTGGAGCCACATCTGAGGGTATATCTACACCTACTATTGCTTCTGTAGTTGCTGTACAGAAGGCTATGTCCAATATATTGGAGCATCTAAGTCGGAGGCAGGGAAATATTGAGCAGAGACAGCAGACTTTCAGAGAGCATGAGAAGAAGAAGAGCCGGTTCCTGAGCAAGATGATGGGAAAGCTCTGGAGCCTATGTGGTAGCAGTCCATCTGATGATGAGGATTTCTCCTTCCCCTCTAATGCCAGCTCAGAGTGATTGTATTTCAGGGAGCCCCTCGTATTCTCTTTAGATTCTTGCACTGTGAGGACACAGTTCGATATTTATGTTGGGGGTGCTTCCCTTATGACTCTGGTTTTGTGTTGCCTATTTTGGATGTTTGGGATTGTTTGTTGGTTGTTTTTATCATATTGTGGGATGTTTGTTTTGTTTATGGATGTTGTGCCCTATTCGGGCTGTTGGTTTTAATGGTTAATTATGTTGGATTAGTCGTTTTCGTTTTAGTAGTTTTATTGCTTTTGATAGTTTCTTTTATCTTGAGATGATGTTGTTGTTTGGAGTTGTTGTTGATTGGCGATGCCCTATGATGGATAGAGTGATGACTTTCTTAAGGGTATGGCGTCGATTGTGTAACATCTCGGATTTGAAAAAGGCTAAAAAAGGAAAATGGGAAAGGTCCACGAACCCAAAATGGACCATGGACCCTTCACGAGACCTTAGACGGCTCGTGGAGGGGACCACGACCCGTATAGGGAATCGTGAAGGACTGCCCAAAGCAGCCAAGGTGAAGTCACTCACCACGAGTCACTAAACGGTCCGTGGTGCATTGTATGACCCGTATAGTGGTTCGTACAAGGCATCCTTCAGATTTTGAGTTTAGGTTCGACTTCAAACAATCATATCTTTTAGTAAAAAATGAATTAGGTGGCCCATCACCTATCACATTAAAGTTCATTGAGTCCTCTTTCCAACGCCACCAAGTTTGCTCCATTTGAAGTTCGGAGTAAAATGTTATACCCATTTTGGTGAAGCGCTGTCAGGCTGAGAATTCTTCACGACCCACTATACGAGCCGTGAAGCAGTGTACGATTCGTGGAGCCTGTCTTAAAGTCATTTGGGCAGCTTTAAGTCAGGGTCATATTGGTCTTTTCCCCTATGCATTGGGCACTTAAACTACGCCGTTTGATGCCTAAACTACGCCGTTTTACTCAATTTATGCCTAATAACCTAGTTAGAAACTACCTAGAACCCTCATTCTCCAAAATCATCCAAGTTAGAAAGAAAAGAGAAGAAAGAAGCAACAGTTTTCTCCCAAGAACAAGTAGAGGTGTTTTTCGAGTTCAGCCCCCAAATCCAAAGGATTTCTCCGTAGTTTTCGTCACCAGGTATGTGAGATTTCACTACTGGGTTCCTTTCACCCATTAAGTCCCTAGAATTCAGTCAGTTTCTCCATAAATTGCTTAGACCTAGGGTTCCCAAATCTTGGGAATCCATTGAAAGTTAGCTGTTATAGTTCCATTGCATTGATTACCTATTTTCTTGGAGAATTAATGTAATCCCATGTATATAACTCAGAACCCTAGCTTGTATTAATTATCAGCATTTCATGAATTATACTTGCTAGACAGATCAATCAGAAAATCATGCTCCAGTATTTAAATGCCATATCTTTCAGTATATTTATGTGCATTCCCATATAGCATGCCATTATTTTTAGATAATCAGTATTGCATTTTAGCTTTGCATGTTTAGTTGGGAGTAGACTTAGCTCCGAGTTGGATGGGTTCAACGTACCCATAATGTACGTTCAAAAGTCCCCTCTGTTGGGCACCAGTTTTAGTGATCATGCAACAGTCATGCCTTTATACCCTGGCAAGGTATATTGGGTCCTCTCGATGGGGTGTATACATCGGACTCCACCTTTAGCTCACGTGGTTTATGTCGGTTAACAGTAGCTCCCACAGTCATACTCTCATTGCATTGACTATGTTTTCAGCATTTACTTTAGTATACAGTTCAACATGTTATCTTCATGATTAGTACTTAGTCATTGCATCTAGCCCAGTTTGCAGTTATACTTCAGTACATCCTTTTTCCATGTTCAGTTATATTGTTCAGTTTATATCATTTAGTTTATATTATTCAGCATAGTATCTATATCTTGCATGCTCAGTACATTCATGATGTAGGTTCAACATACTGACGCATACTTTTGCGCTACATCATTTCATGATGTAGGTTCAGGCGCTCAGCATCTAGACCGCACTTAGCTCGATTTCCAGTCCGTACTTAGCAGCTTCAGTGGTGAGTCCTCATAGTTCGAGGACATTTCTTTATGCTTTTAGTTTAGTCAACCTATTATCAGTCTTTTAGTATTATTAGAGTTAGCTGGGGACTTGTCCCAACAGCTCATCAATTTTAGAGGCTTTCAGACATAGAGTCAGTATTCAGTATTTGGGTTGTTCCACATTGAACTCAGTTATAATTTCAGTTGAACTCTTTTAGATTTACTCAGCTTTCAGTTATGCTTTCTCTTACATAGAATTATTTTTGTATGCTTGCGATATGCCAGATTCAGGGTTAGCTTGGGGTCACTTATGACACTAAGTACCGTGTTGCGCCTAGGGGCCAATCTCGGGGCATGACAGGTTGGTTGTGTGGTGAAGTTTGAGTAGCCATTTTTGATGTACGGTGCAGTCTGAGTAACAAGTTCCAAATTGATGTATGCGTTTTCCCAATGATGGATTTGTTGACGGCTTTCTTAAGGGCTAATTCGTTGTGGTCTTTTTGGAAGATTATGGCTTGTTTGGTACTAAGAATATAGTTTTGCTTGTGAAAAATATATGTTGGAAACATACCCCTCCGTTTTGAAAATTTGAGCATGTGTTGAATGATTTTGTGACAACTCTTGTGACTCTTTTTGTGACTTTTGATTTGTTGGCGGTTTAATTGATCATTTCCACTTGTTTGTTTAAAAGGAAACAAGATTTTGATCCACTTTGAGTGATTTGCATGCCATATGTGGTGAGTTGTTGAATAACGCCTTGTGTTCACTTGTGCCACCTAAAACTTGCCCAGTTAGTCTTGAAACATTGGTCTTAATTGAGTTAGGTTGGAAAAATGACCTTAGGCTTTCTTTGATTGTTCTTGAAATCCACTTGGCCTAAAAATCCCACATTTGCACTAAATGTATCCTTAGTCGACCCTTTTGAGCCTAAATCCCTTTTATTGGCAACCTTATTACAAGCCTTAGCCATTTTGAAAATGCATTCCTCTCTTGAACTTCTCCTCCTTGAACTTGATGTTGTGAAAGTGAGGCTAAAAGCCTAAGTTGGGGGTGTTTTGGGAAAATTCATAGAAGGGATGCCGATTGCATAAGAGCTTGATTAAAAAAAAAGAAGAGAATGATGAATGGAGGAAAAGGTCAAAAAGAAAGAAAATGTTTTGAAAAAGAAAATTGAAGGAGAAAAAGTGAATAAATGAGTCTTGAATCCTCCAAAAGTTGAAAATGGTTGCATGTGGGGCATCAAGAATGAAAATAAGAAAAGGAATGTGAAATGTGCATTTGTTTGGAAAGTGTGGAAAAGTTAGAAAATGTTGAGTTGTTGAGTAGAGTTCAAGGAGGGTGTAGTCACTTGCACCTAAATGATATCCTTACCTTCCCTAAGCCTACATTACAAGCTTAACAAAGTCCTTTGTGATTTCTAACCAATTGAAGTTTAGTCAATGTTGATTGAAAATATGGGCAAGCCTATGGTGTGACATTTGTGTTCATGAGATGTTCTATTGTGAGTGTGAGTGTTTGTGCTTTTGTCCCTTGTTTGTAAATATTTGTGAGTGTTTTGGGACATTTCTTTTCTTGTGAGGGCATGTAAATTGATTAAGTGGTGATTTTGAAAATTCCAGATTGCATCAAGTGAGCATGAAAAAGAGCTAAAGAGTTGAGTCATTTCTTGAGTTTGAGTTGTTGTCACTTAATGATTCTTGGTTTTTCAAAAATGTTCCATGAAAATGAGGGGTTGTTTTTCTGAAAAGTTTGCTTGAGGACTATTTGTTAGTACCAACCAAAGTCATGTTCATGATCTCTACTTGGAATGAAAGTGTATTGTGCTTATTGTGATTGCCTCTTGTGCTTTTGATTTTGTTTTGCTTGAGGACAAGCAAAGTTTCTAAGTTGGAGGTATTGATGAGTGGGTGATTTTCACTGATTTAGAGTCCTTTTCTTGTGATTTTGTGGTACTTAGGTAGAGAAAGAGGCTAACTTTCCTTTGAATATGGTTGTTTCAGGTACATGTTGGTTAAAAAGGAGCTTTGATGAAAAAGAATGGAATTGGGGCAAAATGGAGCTAAAAACAAGGATTTTGGAGCTAGCAATGAAATACTCTCCACGAACGTGTAGAGCTGGGTGTGACCGCGGAGTACAAGCCAACTGTGAGGCGCAAACGTGGGAAGCCTCCACGAACACGGAGTGCATTCAGGTCGAGTACCAAGAACGCGTACATCCTCTGCGAATGCGGAATACAATTATACTGAGCTCCGTGAACACGGAGCTACCTCTGCGAACGGGGAGAAGAAAGGTGACTGACGCCTAAGAAGTTATGGAAATTCACATTTGGACCCTAATTTACCATATACACCGATTCGCAGCCATTTTGAAGGGGAGATAGAGAACATTGAATAGATTGGACACAGAGAATAGAGAGAAGAACCTTGGGGATTAAGGCTTGGGCTTAGCTTTGAGAGAGCAAGATTCATCAACAAACACCATTAGAGTGAAGATTGTGAGCTTGGGTTGTAATTATTTTTCATCCTTTCTTCAACTCTTTGCTTTGTATTGTTGAATTCTAGGTGTTCATTGTTGATTAGTGATTTGGATATTGTGTTAGTGATGAACAATATATGGGTTTTTTTTATTTATATCTTGTGCTTTTCCAATTAGTTAATTTCTTCTTCATATATGAAATGGGTTTTTGATTATCAAATTGATTTCTTGCTTTAATTGCTTTCCATTGGAATTGATCACTCCTTGGACTTACCCATTTAATTTGATTGAGCTTGTTAGAGTTAATTGAGGTTGGGAAGATTAATTGGTGCATTAATTGAGGTTTAGCAACTCAATTGTCAGATTTTAGCTAGTAATAGTAAATCCTTGCATTGCCTTTAATCGGATTGCTGTTGTTGCCACTTGATTGGGTTCGTGAGAACTAGTTGAGAAATATTTGCCTATGTTCGATAGAAGTAGGTAGATAATTTAGAGTCCGAGGCATATATGATTTTACCCATGATTAATTGAGATTGTATGATGCTAATGTGCAATGGATCGTATGTGTATTGATTGATTTCCCATTCCCAAATCCCTTTGGTAATCTTGTTCGATATGGCTTTGTTCCTTGTTCTCCTCTATCCCCTACCCTAAATTCGTTACTTGAAATCTTCTCATTTTATAATTGTACCTTTCATTTCGGATTCAAACTAGTAGCTTGTAATTCTTTGTTTCTTCAATCGCCTTGCACATTGTTCCTCGTGGGATCGACCCCAACTCTTCGTTGGGTTTATACTTGTTAGCGACCGACCACACTTTGAATCGTAAGAGGTGTGGTTGAGCGTTATTATCATGCCCCGAGCCTACACCCTGGATATTGCCGGCACTCGAGAACCATTACTAGTCCCCAAGCGAACCCTTGGCTTGGCTGACTACTTAGCGAAAGACTTACTCAAGCAATAATAGGCTTAAAATAGAATGAAATCCATTAAACTCAAGTACTCAACTCATAAAATTTGGAAAATACTTAATAGTAATACTTATAGTTTATGAAACAACACAAAAGAAAGGTAATGCTGAGGAACACCTTGACTCTATCTATCTATGAAGCCTCTACTATTAAGGAAGGATATATGGACAAGACCCACGACACCTCAAAAGAACTACTATTGACAACTTATATAATTGGAGTCCTCCGAAACCAAGGAGGCTTTACTCAAAAGCTGACAAGCAGATGAAGTGATCTCAACAGAACTCCTGTTGATGATCCTAAGTACCTGTATCTACATCATTAAAAGATGAAGGTCGAATGACGTCAATACATTGTATGTACATATATGTAATATGGCTAGATTAAACGATAACTGAACTGAATGACTAAGAGCAACTCAAAAGTATATCAATACATGAATAAGACATGAAAACTCTTTAAGCTTTAAAATAAGATATGCAATAAAAGCAATATGAAAAATAACATACATTCCTTGTGGGGAGTTTCTCTAACCGACAACCATTACTATGCACCTAGCAATGATACAACGTTTCGCCCACGTTGCAAGGGCCATCCTATACCTTGTTGGGGGTATAGAATGATATTGTGACTATGGATCCATCTAATAGGCCTTCTCAGAGGCAGTGAGGAATCGCTGGAAAATTCAATGCTATCCTATCCTACGCTGGCTACGTAGTTTTATGGGACTTCCGAGTCATAAAAGACTCTAACACAATTCGGTGCTCAATACTACTCCCAAAATAATCGATATAACTTTATGCTCAATACACCCTTTACAAAGAAGGAACTTTTTACTTTACTGAAGTACTTTTCAAAACTTTAGGCATACTTGCATCCTTTAAACATGAACTGATGAACTTATCTTTCAAGCCCAATAATCAACATAAGAACATATATATGTATATATAAATAACATTTGAAGCTCTTAAGTTTTTATGCAATAGAACCTTTAAACTTTCCTCTTATTTACATTAATTTGGAATGTAAATGAAGACATGTGAGTGGGACATGTAGACTCTCTTAAGGATTAATGGAGCCTTTAAAAGCTAATACAAAGAAGAGAATGTAGTCATGATTCAAAGGAATACATTTGGAATGAAACACGGAAGGAAAAAGGCCAGGCGACCCCTGGCGTACTGCTGGCGTGGGGCACCAGGCCCCCAACTACTGACTAGAGTTTGGGGCGTACTGTTGGAATGGCATGCCACACCCCAAACTGTTGATCAGAAATCCTGGCACTATGGTGGCGTGCCATGCAAGCCCCCTACCCAGAAACCCGACGAATTTTCTTGCTCAATTTTGGGTCCTAACTCATCTAGAATTGATTGGTTTATTCTAAACTCTCTTTGATTCACAAACCCAATATGAAATTATCAAAATCCCACTCAAATTCTATCAAGAAACACCACTCATTCGCAAAACCCTCACCTCAAGAACTCAAAACCTCCATTGTTAAAGAATGATGCTTAAAATCCACAACTCTTCAAGAATACTAACATAAATGATCATATGGGCGAATTAACGAAAGAATTACATGAATGGAATGAGGACGAAAAAATCCATCACTATGGGAAGCCTTACATACCTGGAAAGAACGATGTTCTTGGACGAAAACCACAATTCTTGAAGAACGCTTGAACTTAGCCCTTTTTCTTTTCTTGAAACCTCGCTTTAAAACCCTTAGTGTTAAGGAACGTGGATAGGTGATTTAGAATCTAATTAGACCCTTAATTAGGTCAAGAAAAACGTGCTAAGCCTAGTGGGAAAAAGGAAAATACCAAAATATCCTTTCCTAAAACGAATGAAGTGCCTTAAATAGAGAGGCTTCACTCAAACAGGCATAACTTTTTACTCCAAGCTTCAAATGGAGCGAACTTGCTGGCGTTTGAAAGAAGACTCAAAGACCTTTGATTTGATAGATCATGGACCACCTAAATCATTATGTGTTGAAAGATATAATCGTGTGAAGTTGACCTTAGTAGAATCTTAGGTCAAAACTCACTCGGTAGGGAAGCTTTCAACTCAAATTTGTGCTAGGGGATTCTAGTGACCTTAATTGATATCCAAAACCATTCCCACACTAATGAATTGACCTTAGAATCTAAGAACTATTAAGAATCACTCGGTATGATTTTATACAAAAGTCAAGAATGATTCGGGTATTATCTTAAATTTTTTTTGGGTTTTACAATATCTTCTCCTTGGGATTATTCGTCCTCGAATGATGATTAAACTGAGCATGAAAGGTAAATGAGTTACTATCACTATCTCCCTTGACTTCTAAACTTTCCTACTAACATAGGCGGAAATGATTCGTACTGAGAGTTTTGAAACTGGACTAGAGCACATAAGACATGAACGATATGAGTTTGAACATAATCACACTCTATCTGAAATTATTTGACATGAAACAAGGATATTCGGGCACGAAGTAAGAATATGACTACTATGCCTCGAGTGATATAACTGGTAGCTTATAAACTAGCAACACTTCTCAACTATACTCTTCTTTCTGAATACAACACTTTATAAGCTGCAACTCATAGCTCCCACTAAAGTATATGACTACTCTTACAAATATGTAAATAAAATCGCTTGCTCTTATTATTCAAGCCTAATCTCTAAGTCACAAGGTGCTACACATGATATGTTTATACTAAACCAAACCAAACCACAAGATTCAGGTTTTATACCTCTATAGGGAATCTCATCCCAAGAATATTTCTCCTTATAATTGCATTCAACCAAACTTGAGCCTGTATCAAGAAACACCGAATGCATCATGCATTTATCCACATGTTAACAACACCACATTCAAGCCTAGTACTATGAACACTCCATGGACTCCTACTAACCAATCCTTCTAAGATTTTCTCATTCTCTCGTCATCTCTACCAATTGAAATTTTATGCATTACTATCAAAAACCGCTACTTTCTCTCATTTAACTATTACTCTTAGTAAATCTCCATCATGTTCCTCCTCCACATTATAACCTTAGATGGAATAAGAACATCACCACTACCACAATAAGAAACATCAACCCTCTCCTTCTATCATTACTCAACTACTATCATCAACATCACTCTCTAACTAAAAGGATCACTGGAAGAGCTTTAGGGCGAAAGATCATAAGCACGATTCATTCAACAATTCTGATATAAGAATATGCATGGCATAACATTATGTTGCTAGCCATTGAGAGTAGATCATGAATTTGCAAGACTGAGCATACTATGAGACACGAGTTCTTATATGAATAGGTTCATATCATGGGGCTGATATCTATAAATTTATGGAGTAAGATTAAGATCAATAGGCTAAAGTCTTTGCCCCTCATTATGGGAACTGAGCATAGATGTGAATCGGTCTGAAGTGTATGATTATAGGTCATGAACGCAATTCTGATATTAAGGACATCAATAGGATGTTGTAACGACTGAACTTTGATGAATATGCTAGAGTATGAATGGATCGATATATCACTTTAACTCTTTCCGAACACCTTCTATCTAATTCTCAACACTTGACTTAGTTTCACATCTTATCATCTCCCCCTCAGGTCTGAAGCTGATACTCTAAGGCTGTGGATCTATTCCATCATCTCTAAACTGATTTACATTCGCTTTACTCTAATACTTGGGAAAGGCTTATCTCGTGGTTTTTGAACCCTCTATGTGAATAGGGTTCTTTCTATGACCTCTTTCTAAGATGCTCCTCTTAACCTCTTCCCATTGGCTTATAAGGTCGCTTCATCTAACCCTTAAGGAAAAAAATAATTCTTACATCAGCCTATTCCACATTGAAAACTCGAATATACTATCTAGGCACTCATAAAAAATCATTAACTTAATTGGAACCTCGTCTGACTACATACGATCTCAAGTACACCTCTTAATGCTCTTGCTAATCTAATGACTTAGCCACACTCCCTTGTTCTTAGCTAAGAGTCATAATACCTCACTTGTACCACTCACGTTCATTGCAACTAACACCTTAATTCCTCACCTACTCTATGTCAAATCTATCAGATCAAATCTCAAAACTAACATCATCACCCTCAGGTTGCCATCCTTTTGATCACGACACGCATCTCAAATTCAAGCTTAGTGTCTGTTACTAAACACATATATCAATATAATTGCTCGCTTACTATACTAACTTACAACTACTAGATAAACTTAAGAAACACTTACCCACTAAGACCTCATGACAAATAGTAAATCTTTATCTATCTGTCTACATACTTATAGATTACTACCACATTACTTTTCACAACTATTTACCCACTTACTATACATCATTAATTAATTACTTCTATAATCCTCTAATTACTATGGGCTCTCCTTTCAAAATCATAAGCCTATCTTATATCTATCACCTCATAAATACTCTGCTCTTTTATTCAAGACATATGCTTAGCCTTCACCAACACAATGGCATTGACACAAACTCTCTTCTGGTTAAATTATATTCTAACTCATCCATACTAGTAACTCTTACTCTACCTTCTATCATGAAATATACACAAACTCATCACTTCTTCGTCTATCCATAAGGGAAAACTCCTCATTAATAACTTATAGGGTGCATGAATGGTACGTCATATTATGCCTCATCACTATCTTCCCTTCTTAGATTACTATACCTCTGCATGCATTCTTCTTATTCTGGGCACTTTTACTACTACTGTTTGTAACATCGTAACTCATACTATCTTTTCGGGTGAAAATACAACCCAAGCTTTAGAACTTACTCTCCTCTTAAAGGGTATCACCCGAAACAAGACTTAGAGAAGAGAGTCTGGGAGTACATCTCGCTTTTATCTTGAACGCACGAATCATATGAATAAGAGTGCATTCTTTCAACTTCAAACACTTAAGCTCACACACGGGCTTCTCTCAAGCCCCTCTGCAGTCTCGTGACTTTCTCAAGAATTTTGCTGAGAGTAACTCATCAATAAGAACTGAGCTTTGCTATTTCAACCACCTTGAGTATGAGGGGTAGTTGAATAGATTTGAGAAACGCACAAATTTGAATAAGTTTCTTATAACACAGTTCTATTGCACGATTTAGAGTTTGAAAGAAGGGAAACTTTTCTTAAATGTCTATAGTCCCTCATTTATAGAAGTGGGGCCCTCACAACCATAAATAAGATCATACCGACACGGGTTCATAAACACCCTAGGACACTTGAACCTTGTGCTCTGATACCAAGTTTGTGATGCCCCGAGCCTACACCCTAGACGTGGCCGGCACTCAAGAATCATTGCTGGTCCCCAATTGAACCCTTGGCCTGGCTGACTACTTAGCAGAAGACTTACTCAAGCAATAATAGCTTAAAATAGAATGAAATCCATTAAACTCAAGTACTCAACACATAAAATTTGGAAAATACTTAATAGCAATACTTATAGTTTGTGAAACAACACAAAAGAAAGTAAATGCTGAGGAACACCTCGACTTTATCTATCTATGAAGCCTTTACTATTAAGGAAGGATATCGGGACAAGACCCACGACATCTCAAAAGAACTTCTACTGACAACTTATATAACTGGAGTCCTCCGGAACCTAGGAGGCCTTACTCAAAAGCTGACAAGCGGATGAAGTGATCTCAACGGAACTCCTGTTGATGATCCTAACTACCTATATCTGCATCATTAAAAGATGAAGGTCGAATGACGTCAATACATTGAATGTACATGTATGTAATATGGCTAGATTAAACGATAACTGAACTGAATGACTAAGAGCAACTCAACAGTATATCAATACATGAATAAGACATGAAAACTCTTTAAGCTTTACAATAAGATATGCAATAAAAGCAATATGAAAAATAATATACATTCCTTGTGGGGAGTTTCTCTAACCGACAACTATTACTATGAGCCTAGCAATGATACAACGTTTCGCCCACGTTGCAAGGGCCATCCTATACCTTGTCGGGGGTATAGGATGATATTGTGACTATGGATCCATCTAATAGGCCTTCTCTCAGAGGCAGTGAGGAGTCGCAGGAAGAATCAATTCTATCCTACGCTGGCTACGTAGTTTTATGGGACTTTCGAGTCATAAAAGACTCTAACCCAATTTGGTGCTCGATACTACTCCCAAAATAATCGATACTTTATGCTCAATACACCCTTTACAAAGAAGAGACTTTTTACTTTACTGAAGTACTTTTCAAAACTTTAGGCATACTTGCATCCTTGAAACATCAACTTATGAACTTATCTTTCAAGCCTAATAATCAACATAAGAATATATATATATATATATATGTATATATAAATAACATTTGAAGCTTTTAAGTTTTTATGCAATAGAACCTTTAAACTTTCCTCTTATTTACATTAATTTGGAATGTAAATGAAGACATGTGAGTGGGACATGTAGACTCTCTTAAGGATTAATGGGGCCTTTAAAAGCTAATACAAAGAAGAGAATGTAGTCATGATTCAAAGGAATACATTTGGAATGAAACACGGAAGGAAAAAGGCCAGGCGACCCCTAGCGTACTGCTGGCGTGGGGCACCAGGCCCCCAACTACTGACTAGAGTTTGGGGCGTACTGTTGGAATGGCATGCCACACCCCAAACTGTTGATCAGAAATCCTGGCACTATGGTGGCGTGCCATGCAAGCCCCCTACCCAGAAACCCGACGAATTTTCTTGCTCAATTTTGGGTCCTAACTCATCTAGAATTGATTGGTTTATTCTAAACTCTCTTTGATTCACAAACCCAATATGAAATTATCAAAATCCCACTCAAATTCTATCAAGAAACACCACTCATTCGCAAAACCCTCACCTCAAGAACTCAAAACCTCCATTGTTAAAGAATGATGCTTAAAATCCACAACTCTTCAAGAATACTAACATAAATGATCATATGGGCGAATTAACGAAAGAATTACATGAATAGAATGAGGACGAAAAAATCCATCACTATGGGAAGCCTTACATACCTGGAAAGAACGATGTTCTTGGACGAAAACCACAATTCTTGAAGAACGCTTGAACTTAGCCCTTTTTCTTTTCTTGAAACCTCGCTTTAAAACCCTTAGTGTTAAGGAACGTGAATAGGTGATTTAGAATCTGGTAAAGACCCTTAATTAGGTCAGGAAAAACGTGCTAAGCCTAGTGGGAAAAAGTTAAAGACCAAAATGCCCTTTCCTAAAACGAATGAAGTGCCTTAAATAGAGAGGCTTCACTCAAATGGCCATAACTTTTTACTCCAAGCTTCAAATGGAGCAAACTTGGTGGCGTTGGAAAGAGGACTCAAAGACCTTTGATTTGATAGTTCATGGACCACTTAAATAATTATGTGCTGAAAGATATAATCATGTGAAGTTGACCTAAGTATAATCTTAGGTCAAAACTCACTCGGTAGGGAAGCTTTCAACTCAACTTTGTGCTAGGGGATTCTAGTGACCTTAATTGATATCCAAAACCATTCCCACATTAATGAATTGACCTTAAAATCTAGGAACAATTAAGAATTACTCGGTACGATCTTATACAAAATTCAAGAATGATTCGGGTCTTATCTTAAAATTTTTTGGGGTATTACAGTTATCAAAAATGGAGCTTTCCAAAATTTGTCTATACATTTCCGGAATGATTACAAATAATTAAAAATAAATAATAGGTATATAATTTAATAAAATAATTACTATAAAAACTTACAGTAGCTTATTATGACTTTATATGATTTTCTATAGCACTAATATTATGAGTTGAAAAATACTTTAAAGAAATAAAAATAATTTCAGGAAGAGTCTTTTCCACTGTCCCATAAACTACACATAGGTACAATGTATGCTATTTATTTATGTTAGTTATTAAATTAATAAATTTATATTATCTTGAGCTCATAGTTATAAAATTTTTGGAGAAATTGAAGAGTTGTCTTTTCATTATTCAATATCGACTGTTATATTTGTCAATTTCCTCCATATATCAGCTCACACTTTTGCATTACTCTTCTTTTACTCGACATGTTTCCTTATTCATGTTTAGGTGAACATTTTCTACTGATCTTTTCTTCTCTTCCTCTTCTTTCAATTTTACATTTCTAATTCCAATTTGTTGATATTATTTTTCCTAATCTTGTGTTTCCTTTTTTTTAATAGAAGTTGTTGTGTGCAATCCATATTATTATGCAAAAAGGAAAATTGACTTTATAGTGTTTTGAAATATAAATATAATTGTTGTTATGCATTTCAAGTTTTCTTTATACACTGTTGAGGTATGTATTGAATGTTTGTCAATGAATTGCAGGGATTGTTGCGAGGTATGATTGATTAAACTCATGAGAAATACATATTCTTATTATGCTTATAGTTTGAAATTTGAGGATATCTGTTTTGATTTCTTATCTTATACATGTAATCCAATTTATATTGCAATCAAATGTTTTTTTTAAATGTACACATAAATTTATAACTATAGTTATATATCATGCAAACATATAATATGGAATACACGTTCAACGTACGTGTCCAGAAACTAGTATTATAATAAGTACGAGAGTATGTATTTTTTTTAAATTTTAATTACGGGTCTTGTCTCCGTCATTGTTGTATATATACGTTATTCAATTTTTGAGACTAACTAAGGAATACTTCCAAATCCAATCATATTGTAGTCAATAAATTCATGTTGAGAAAATAATTATCAAGATTGGAAAATATCGCGACAAACATATTTATTTATAAATTTTAAATGATTACATGTGATGACCCTCCAGGTCATTTTTGTGTTAATGTCTTCTTTTCGTCGTTTAGAGCATTCCTGTAGTGACCTCAAGTCATTTATGACTTGCTGGCACTGAGTGTTTAGTCGCCTGGTCGTTCGTTTGGGCTTTATGCCCGTTTCTCTGTTTTGGCGCTTTTAAACCTTGAAAAGTTGATTTCGATCATAACCTCAGGTAAACGACCTTAGAATAGGATTCTGACGGTTCCATCAGCTATAGAGCGGCCAAATTAGACTAGAAGCATGAATAGCCCGAGTCCCGAGGCTTTCAGTGTGACTTTAGGGCCATTTGACACTTTAACTTTTGAAATTTAGTTCAAGTTTGACTTTGGTCAACATTCTTGGTAAACGCACTCAGATGAGAATTCTGTCAGCACGGTTAGTTCCGAAATACTGAGTTTGGTCTAGAATGACCCTTCGAGCGCTTCCCGGGGCCTTCGATCTAATTTCGATGCCCTCGGTGGAATTCGGCTAAAATGGCGCTTTGGGTGTGGGACCCACTTTTTGTCGAAACGACCTCTTATGGAAATTTTAACTGCGACATTTAGTTCGTAACGTTGAATTTGATGGGGGTAGCATAACTCATTTGCAAGCACGGGGTTCCGCACGAATCCCGAGCACCCCGTCGGAGTTTTGGGAAAGCCAAGTTTCAGCTGGTGCACAACTGATTATGTTGCAAACCCATTCCTTCTCCACGTTCGTGGAGGTGTGGGTCTTCCTTCTCCGCGTTCATGGCCCATGCTCCACGTTTGCGGAGGTCTGCATGTTTCTTCTCCACGTTCGCGGATAAGGTTCCGCGTTCACGGAGGTCTGAGAGGCCTGG
>JAGDQO010001143.1:0-11296 GCA_018342035.1 Solanum appendiculatum
AATTGAATTTTATTTTTATAACGATTAATATCGTTAGCATTCAACAAACGAATAATTTCAAGAGAATTATTAATAGCAACAGTTGATTCACAAGTTTTAATATTGTGATAAACAAATAAATTAAATTTACCTAAATGATAAATAGCTTTAAAAGGTTCTTCTGGTATATTCCAGTTTTGAAGATCATTTTCAAGTTTAGCAATCTTAGTTGCTTGTGAAGACAAATTAACACTATTTAAAATATGTTGATTTGTATCCATTTTTAAAACATACTGTCTTAAGGGCTTACAGACAAGTTTTATAATCAGTATATGAACAACTAATTCAAACAAGATCAAACAATAATAATATGATAATATGCAAAGAGATATTAAAGATCTAGAACTTAGTTTCTAAGGGAGGTTCTCTTGGGTTTACACCTGTTCTTTCTCTAGAGTTATCTTGGCTACGGGATCACCATGCAAGGTCTAACGCTCTCCTAGCTTAACGACCTATTCAATTCGGCTAGCCAACGTATGAACCGGGTATTATTCGGTTACCTCACACACATAGAGAAGAATGGACACCTCACACCAGTTACAGAAACAAGTTTAAGAACATAATATCAAAATACATATTAAAATATTAAAACAGTTTAATCAAAGCTTAAATAAGTAATTCATAAACTAATATAAACTTTGTCATGCCCCAGACAGTATATGTATTTAGCCGCTCATGCTAAATACGTATACTGCCAACATGGCTTTGATACCAATGACGGATCGGCGGTAATCCTCCGGGGTTTTTGAAGAAGAGGGTGGGTGAGGAGCAGTCCTCGAAGGAGCAGATGGCGAATAAGGAGCCATCCTAGCTGGGACAGACGAACAAGACGCTCTTCTAGAAGCAGTTCTGGATAAAGAATTCTCAAGGAATTTTAGATCTATAGAACCATCAGGGTATTGAATTACCCTTTCAATGCGAGATCTCTCTGAATGAGAGGAAAAAGGTTGAGTGATAGCATCAAAATGCCATTCGTCGTTAGACAGAATGTCATTCCAATTGATCAATCTAGGAACGAATATTGAACTATGCTCATGATTGGCCTCCATGAGCATTGTTACACCCTTTTGGCTCTCAATTCGAGCCTTTGGTGCAAGAGTAGTAGACATAAGCCGATAATATACTCTGTAAATAATCGCTATTTCTCGAGTATTGGCTTTGCTATTAAGATTTTTAGTTTTGACATTAGAGCTTGAAGCTCCTGGAGTTAAAGGTCTGTTTGGCCTTAATTGTATCAATTTGGTAGGATTAGGGGGAGGAGCAGGCAATTTGGGATAGTCTGCCAACATAGTGAATCTATTGTCAAATACCGGTCTTTGTGGGGTTTTTGCCGGTGTCATTGGAGGTAAGACGAATGGTTTCGTCAAAGGTTTTCCTTCTTTCGAAGGAGTATTAGGCTTGAAAGGCCTCATTCTTTCCCTGTAAAAATTCTCTTGTTAGAAAATCTGGTAAAGAGTTATTTTCTCCTTTTATGAAATCTATCTGAAAATCAAAGCTAGATAGTAGAGCTTGCCATCTAGCAAATATTTGTTTTGAAACAAGATTTTTTACATCTTTTTGCAAAATTTCTTTAGCTGATTTACAATCAACTCTTAATAAAAATTCTTTGTTAATTAAGTCATCTTGAAATTTTGTGATACATAGCACTATAGACAAGATTTCCTTTTTAACAGTGGAATAGTTCTTCTGGGCAGAATTCCAGATACCAGAAGTGAACCTAACTAATTGTTCAGGAGATTCTGAGGTTTTTCTTTGCTTAAGAATACCTCCATAACCAATATCTGACGCATCGGTTTCTACGATCATAAAGTTATTAGGATTAGGAATACCTAGACATGGAAGACTTTGAACTAATTTCTTAATGGCTATAACAGCCTGAGTTTGTTCAATTCCCCAAGGAATTGGAGTCTTCTTAAGCCTTTTATATAAAGGTTCACAGGTTTGTCTGACTTTAGGTATGAAATCAGCCACATAGTTTAAACTTCCCAAAAATCTCTGCAATTGGGTTTTGTCAGTAATTTCATCAGGAAATTTAGATGAGAACTCGATGGCTCTACAAATAGGTTTATAACTTCCTTGATAAAGGTCATGACCTAAAAATCTGATTGCGGTTTGGAAAAGCTTAATCTTCTTAGCACTGACTACTAGGCCATTTATCTTAACAATCTTAAAGAAAGTATTAAGATGCTTAAAATGAGAATCAATATCATCAGAGAAGATAAGCACATCATCAATATAAACAATCGACATGTAGCTATAATCATTAAAAATGTTATTCATAATATTTTGAAATTCAGATGGGGCATTCTTTAACCCAAAAGGCATGACATTCCATTCATATTGTCCAAACGGGACATTGAAAGCAGTTTTATATTTATCTTTATCAGCAATTTGTATTTGCCAAAACCCAGATTTCATATCAAACTTACTATAGACATTAGCCTTATAAGTTCTTTTTAACAAATCTCTTTTATTAGGTATAGGATACCTAATCCATTTTAAAACAGCATTTAAAGGCTTATAATTAATAACCAGTCTAGGTGCTCCTCTTTCTTTTTCAGCACTATTGTTGACATAAAAAGCAGAGCAACTCCAAGGAGATTTAGACACATTAATAATTTTATTTTTTAATAAATTATCAATTTCTATTTTACAATAATCAAGTAATTCATGATTCATTTGAATGGGTCTAGCCTTGGTAGTAATAGCCTGTTCATTAAATCCATCAATGTAAGGCAAATTCACAATATGCTTTTTTCTTTCCCAGAATGCATTTGGAAAATCAGAGCAAATTTCACTTTCAAATTTTTTATGAAGATTGGATATTTTAACTTCCATCTCCGGGGTTTTTAAAATTTGCTCAATTTTTTTAATTTTTATTTCTTCTTTGAGAAAATTAACATGTTGAGATAAAGAGTTTATTCTAAAAACGGTCTGAAAACTTTGAAGTTGGTACCCTTATCAAGCCTTGCTACACAGATGGCAACTTTGTTGATACAGACTGTTCCTACAAAACCAGAAAGTTTTATGAAGATTGGATATTTTAACTTCCATCTCCGGGGTTTTTAAAATTTGCTCAATTTTTTTAATTTTTATTTCTTCTTTGAGAAAATTAACATGTTGAGATAAAGAGTTTATTCTAAAAACGGTCTTATCTCTGATAAAATTACTTTCATCTTGAGAAAGAGTTTTAACAAATGGAAAATGTAACTCTTTTCCCAAAATGGAAGTAGTAATACCATTAAGATTAGTAATGAAAGGTTTTATCTGAGTGATAAAAGGAATTCCAAGAATGATATCTTCATTAATATCTTCAGTAATAATAAAATCATTGGTTAAACAGATACTATTATTGCAAATATGAGCTTTAGAAAGCTTATAATTAATTTTCAGCAACTCACCAGTAGCAGAATATAGTTTAGAAGTACTTTTCTCTAAGTACTTTGTAGGAACAATACCTTTAACAATGCAATTTCTATCTGCACCACTGTCAAGTAAAGCTATTTTATTAATAACAAAGTTCTTATTAACAACAATTTTAATAGGAATATGATGACTCTGAGGTCTGACAGAGGTAATAACATCGATACCTGGACTAGAGGTAGAAGCGATATTAGGAGTTGGTTCAGCACTAAGATCAATCTGAAAAGGAGGATAATCAAGGTTATCCTTTTCAGGTTCATCTTTAGTTTCTTCATTAAAGTCTTGCTTATCAATCTCTTTTAAGATTTTATCAGCAATGGCATCAGTTTCGACTTTTCCAAGTCTAGACTTAATGTCTCTGATTTCTTCTTTAAGAGTTTTGACTTCTAAATGAAGATCAGATATAGAAGGCTCGGCATTTCTTTCGAACCTGTTCATGATTTGTTTCATGCTGAAGGGTTCAACCATAGGGCGAGCTTTAGGCTTTTCCTTTTGGTTGAGAATGAGGTTCTTGAGTTCTACAAGATATTTTTTCCTAGCTTCTTCATTATCAATATGCTCGATAATGTCGAAGAGAGCTTCTTTGGAGTCATTGCTAAGGACTCTAATTTGAGGAATACTTTCACAGACACAGAATGCTTCTGTGCAGTTACAATCTCTACCGGATTGGCTGGAATCTGAATCATAGTCAACGTTGATATTTTCTTCGTCGCTATATTCAGCAGAGTTATTTGAAGAATCGGATAAAGGTTCTTCAAGGATAGAAAAGAGTTTCTCTTTAATTTCATCATCAATCTCGAGACTGTTGATTCTCTTTTGTTTGCCAGATCTGCATTCATTAGCTCTATGGCCAGTCTTTCCGCAAGTCCAACATACATCCTCTTTGGATTTCTTAAATCCTTTTCGTCCTTTTCTTCTTTTGGACGATTTTTTATATTCTTTATCAGAAGTTCTTCTAGACTTGCTGCGATGAGTTTTTTTTACTATCTTTGCTTTCCTTTCTAAGTTTCCTAGAAGGAGGGGTTAAAGTAACAAATCCGAAGTCTTGGCAGAAACTTCCCAATTCTCTTCTAGACGAAGATTTTTCCTTTTTAAGTTGATGCTTCAACTTAATGTCTGTGCAAAGTTCTAATCCTACAGTGTTTATTACACTAATAAGATCACCATATGTCATTTGATCATAAGGAATTTTTCCATCATTCCTATCTTGGATTTTGGTTCTTACCTTATCGGCAAAGAGAGGAGGGAGACCGCTAACAAATCTTTCTTTCCAAAAGTCTAAGTTACAGTCTGGTCTAATCATAACCTTTTGCATAAAATTATACTTATACCAGGTGAAATCGTCTAAGGAAGGACAACTAATATTGTTAAGGATTTGGAGACTCCTATCTTGAAACAATTTTGGTTCTCCTATAAAATGTTTGGCAATGTGGTATAGAAGGGTAGCACAGGCATCTTCTTTAACCACTTCAGTTGGAACTTCAGTAGTTCCCTCCATCTTAACTACTATCTCCGTAGCATGAGCTTCGTAGATAATTTTCTTAGTTTCTTCCGAAACATAATTATCCCACCAATGTTTAATCATACCAGTGAATCCTGCAACAATCATAGAAGCAGCTTCCTTATCAGATGAATTTCTTATTTTATAAGCTGTGATTGCTATTCCCATCTCGTGGAGCTTGTTGTATATTTGATGTTCTGCAAGACCATCTATGTTCCATTCAGTAATACTACTTCCTTCATGAGAAGAAGTGGAGAGAAAAGCATTTTCCTCATACTGGAGATCAGGGAAGGAAGGTCTTTTATGATAGTTTTTTCGGTTATGAAATCTATCATTGGAGAGTTTTTGGACAAGATCATCTTTCTCTTTTATGGTAGCAACTTTTTTACCACCAATAACAGATTGACGAAATTCTTCTGTAGTAGGAATGGAAGAGGCTTTCTTATTTTTTCCCGATATAGAGAAATTGGCAAGTTTTTCATTGATTTTATCTAAAATATTGTCAGATATATCAAAGGTATTTTTGAGCTTAGGATAATTTTCTCTGGAAAATTCATTGATTTTGAATATAGGATTTGGGTCTATTTTCTGACTCATGTTTGTAGAAGATAGAGGGACAGGCCTTCCTGAAAAAGAGGCTCTTTCTTTGGAATTTTCAATTTGTCTAGAAACAACATGAAGAATTTGATTTGTATAATTATTCTGTTCTATAATCTTGTTGATTTCAAGATTGGTGGCAAGGACAGAAGGTTTTTCTTCAGAGAGGATTTTGAAAGGAGAAGCTTTTATAATAGTTCCGGAAATAGGGATATTTATTCCTTCAAGAGGAGGAGTAATGCTTTCAACAACCTTGTTTGAAGTAGTATACCATTTATTGATAATGACTTTAAGAGAGTCTTTCTGATTATCAATTTTGCCGGTCATTTCAAACCATTTGAAGAAATCTATTTCACATTGGATTCTTTTCATATCCAACATCCAAGAGTTTGCAAAATTCTCTCTTTCTTTGAGAGTATAAGTAGCCTTATACCAATCTCTGTTGATTTGGTTATGAGGATGAGTCCAAGATTCTTGCAGAGTCTGAGGATTAGGAATAAAATCCTTTTCAGATTTGATCATCTTTAAATGATCAGGTATAGAATCTTTTTGATTTGGAGGTGGTTCCATTTCACTGGCTGTAGGACTACCAGGAATTTCTTGATAAAAAACTTTAGGGACATTTCCCGAAAAATCCACACCAGTAACTTTTCCTTTGTCATTATCTCTACGGATAAGTTTTTCATCTTCATCATCCTCCGGGGTTTTTGAAGAAGAGGGTGGGTGAGGAGCAGTCCTCGAAGGAGCAGATGGCGAATAAGGAGCCATCCTAGCTGGGACAGACGAACAAGACGCTCTTCTAGAAGCAGTTCTGGATAAAGAATTCTCAAGGAATTTTAGATCTATAGAACCATCAGGGTATTGAATTACCCTTTCAATGCGAGATCTCTCTGAATGAGAGGAAAAAGGTTGAGTGATAGCATCAAAATGCCATTCGTCGTTAGACAGAATGTCATTCCAATTGATCAATCTAGGAACGAATATTGAACTATGCTCATGATTGGCCTCCATGAGCATTGTTACACCCTTTTGGCTCTCAATTCGAGCCTTTGGTGCAAGAGTAGTAGACATAAGCCGATAATATACTCTGTAAATAATCGCTATTTCTCGAGTATTGGCTTTGCTATTAAGATTTTTAGTTTTGACATTGAGTGTCAAAGAGTCCATGACATTAGGATCATTAATGTCTATTGAAAAGTTAGGATAACAATTAAAGTAAACCGGGCCATCGGCTAGATTACTTTGAAGAACTCCTAACAGCGAATCATCAAAATTAAGAAATCTGTCATCTCTAAGGAGGACACAAATAGGAATATCTAAGCCTTTCCTGAACAGGGGCTTAACAGCGACTTGCACTAAACCAATATGCAAATAATTGAATTTATTTTTATAACGATTAATATCGTTAGCATTCAACAAACGAATAATTTCAAGAGAATTATTAATAGCAACAGTTGATTCACAAGTTTTAATATTGTGATTAACGAATAAATTAAATTTACCTAAATGATAAATAGCTTTAAAAGGTTCTTCTGGTATATTCCAGTTTTGAAGATCATTTTCAAGTTTAGCAATCTTAGTTGCTTGTGAAGACAAATTAACACTATTTAAAATATGTTGATTTGTATCCATTTTTAAAACATACTGTCTTAAGGGCTTACAGACAAGTTTTATAATCAGTATATGAACAACTAATTCAAACAAGATCAAACAATAATAATATGATAATATGCAAAGAGATATTAAAGATCTAGAACTTAGTTTCTAAGGGAGGTTCTCTTGGGTTTACACCTGTTCTTTCTCTAGAGTTATCTTGGCTACGGGATCACCATGCAAGGTCTAACGCTCTCCTAGCTTAACGACCTATTCAATTCGGCTAGCCAACGTATGAACCGGGTATTATTCGGTTACCTCACACACATAGAGAAGAATGGACACCTCACACCAGTTATAGAAACAAGTTTAAGAACATAATATCAAAATACATATTAAAATATTAAAACAGTTTAATCAAAGCTTAAATAAGTAATTCATAAACTAATATAAACTTTGTCATGCCCCAGACAGTATATGTATTTAGCCGCTCATGCTAGATACGTATACTGCCAACATGGCTCTGATACCAATAACGGATCGGCGGTAATCCTCCGAAGTTGTATTAGTAAAATACGACAAGATTTATACGAAGAACAAAAGAGATTAATAAAAACTCACAGATTTTTATTTATATGAACATCAACATGAAAGAGCTACAGGCGGAAGCATTAAAACATAGGGAGAGAGAGAGAGGTTTTCAGTATTGGGTACAATAACTGATGCCTTCACTAATGAGAGAGTCCCTTCTTTTATAGAGTAAGAAGATGCTCTTTACATTATTTGACCGTCCATTCTAAGTTGAGTGGGGCTAGCTTTTACTTAAAGTAAAAGTAAAGTATTAGATTCCTTTTTAGGAATAGTAAAGTGTCTCCTTTTGAAAAGTAATTCCGACCTTTGGCCTCTACTTTTCTCAAGAGTCAAGTTGCTATTCATAATCAGGGTCCACATAAGACTGTGCAATTCCTTTTAGGTCGCACATGTCTCCATTACTGCTGCCCGAAGATGCTGCATCGCTGACAAGTTGCATGATTTGTGTCTCTGTATAATCTTCAAGATTATCCATAATGACGGATCGGCGGTAATCCTCCGAAGTTGTATTAGTAAAATACGACAAGATTTATACGAAAGATTAACAAAGGGAGTTTAAAAACTTACAAACTGTTTATTTATATGAACATCAACATGAAAGAGCTACAGGCGGAAGCATTAAAAACATAAGGAGAGAGAGGTTTTCAGTATTGGGTACAATAGCTGATGCCTTAACTGATGAGAGAGTCCCTTCTTTTATAGAGTAAGAAGATGCTCTTTACATTATTTGACAGTCCATTGTCTGTTAAGTGGGGCTAGCTTTTACTTAAAGTAAAAGTAAAGTATTAGATTCCTTTTTAGGAATAGTAAAGTGTCTCCTTTTGAAAAGTAATTCCGACCTTTGGCCTCTACTTGTCTCAAGAGTCAAGTTGCTATTCATAATCAGGGTCCACATAAGACTGTGCAATTCCTTTTAGGTCGCACATGTCTCCATTACTGCTGCCCGAAGATGCTGCATCGCTGACAAGTTGCATGATTTGTGTCTCTGTATAATCTTCAAGATTATCCATAGCCTTTTTAAGCTTAGCTTTAAGTTCTTCTTTTGAAGTCTTGATTTTACCCGGTCTGACGACTGGAGTATTAACGATGGATTTTCCAACTGGCTTGGGAGTCCATCCTTTAATCATAACTTCTTTGGCTAAGAAGCGGATTTTATCTATTTCTACCTTGGTAAAATTCCAAGAAATAATATAAGAAATTCTTTTCTGAATAAAAAACTTACATAGTTTAATATATGCTGGGAGAGTAGATATCTCCGGATTATTCTGAAACTCACTGAACTTGACATGGAATTGTTGTGGCAATATCTGCAGATTTCCCCCAAAAATGTTCCACCATTCGTAGAACCATTTAGGAATAATTGATTTAATTACCTGGGGGCAATATTTGACAAACCAAGTATGTCTTGGTCGGAGGTACATGAAATTAAACCAGGCTGATTTTGTAATCATGCCAATTGTATGTTTGTGGCCTATGAGGCATTGTTAATGACACTGGAGTGTGTAAATGATCCGTATACCATTCGAACGGAGACAAGATTCTCTTGATTGTGAACCTGGAGTATCTGATGAAGTCAGGGTTTTGATCATCCCTGTTATGTTCAATCTCGATGGATTCGGTATCTACCAAAATAGCTTCATAAAACTTTCTGGTTTTGTAGGAACAGTCTGTATCAACAAAGTTGCCATCTGTGTAGCAAGGCTTGATAAGGGTACCAACTTCAAAGTTTTCAAATTCTCTATCTAAAGCAAGTAAAGGTAACATTTGGGTTGTTACAAAATCAAATTTTTCTTCTTTTGGGATAGAAGTTTGAGTAGGAGTAGGAGTAGGTATTTCAGGCTTAACAGCTTGGGCAAAAGACTCAGGGGTCTTCATAGTATAATTGTCTTTAGTTTGGACATTAGAGCTTGAAGCTCCTGGAGTTAAAGGTCTGTTTGGCCTTAATTGTATCAATTTGGTAGGATTAGGGGGAGGAGCAGGCAATTTGGGATAGTCTGCCAACATAGTGAATCTATTGTCAAATACCGGTCTTTGTGGGGGTTTTGCCGGTGTCATTGGAGGTAAGACGAATGGTTTCGTCAAAGGTTTTCCTTCCTTCGAAGGAGTATTAGGCTTGAAAGGCCTCATTCTTTCCCTGTAAAAATTCTCTTGTTAGAAAATCTGGTAAAGAGTTATTTTCTCCTTTTATGAAATCTATCTGAAAATCAAAGCTAGATAGTAGAGCTTGCCATCTAGCAAATATTTGTTTTGAAACAAGATTTTTTACATCTTTTTGCAAAATTTCTTTAGCTGATTTACAATCAACTCTTAATAAAAATTCTTTGTTAATTAAGTCATCTTGAAATTTTGTGATACATAGCACTATAGACAAGATTTCCTTTTTAACAGTGGAATAGTTCTTCTGGGCAGAATTCCAGATACCAGAAGTGAACCTAACTAATTGTTCAGGAGATTCTGAGGTTTTTCTTTGCTTAAGAATACCTCCATAACCAATATCTGACGCATCGGTTTCTACGATCATAAAGTCATTAGGATTAGGAATACCTAGACATGGAAGACTTTGAACTAATTTCTTAATGGCTATAACTGCCTGAGCTTGTTCAATTCCCCAAGGAATTGGAGTCTTCTTAAGCCTTTTATATAAAGGTTCACAGGTTTGTCTGACTTTAGGTATGAAATCAGCCACATAGTTTAAACTTCCCAAAAACCTCTGCAATTGGGTTTTGTCAGTAATTTCATCAGGAAATTTAGATGAGAACTCGATGGCTCTACAAATAGGTTTATAACTTCCTTGATAAAGGTCATGACCTAAAAATCTGATTGCGGTTTGGAAAAGCTTAATCTTCTTAGCACTGACTACTAGGCCATTTATCTTAACAATCTTAAAGAAAGTATTAAGATGCTTAAAATGAGAATCAATATCATCAGAGAAGATAAGCACATCATCAATATAAACAATCGACATGTAGCTATAATCATTAAAAATGTTATTCATAATATTTTGAAATTCAGATGGGGCATTCTTTAACCCAAAAGGCATGACATTCCATTCATATTGTCCAAACGGGACATTGAAAGCAGTTTTATATTTATCTTTATCAGCAATTTGTATTTGCCAAAACCCAGATTTCATATCAAACTTACTATAGACATTAGCCTTATAAGTTCTTTTTAACAAATCTCTTTTATTAGGTATAGGATACCTAATCCATTTTAAAACAACATTTAAAGGCTTATAATTAATAACCAGTCTAGGTGCTCCTCTTTCTTTTTCAGCACTATTGTTGACATAAAAAGCAGAGCAACGCCAAGGAGATTTAGACACATTAATAATTTTATTTTTTAATAAATTATCAATTTCTATTTTACAATAATCAAGTAATTCATGATTCATTTGAATGGGTCTAGCCTTGGTAGTAATAGCCTGTTCATTAAATCCATCAATGTAAGGCAAATCCACAATATGCTGTTTTCTTTCCCAGAATGCATTTGGAAAATCAGAGCAAATTTCACTTTCGAATTTTTTATGAAGATTGGATATTTTAACTTCCA
>JAGDQO010001144.1:0-449365 GCA_018342035.1 Solanum appendiculatum
TTTGAAAACTCCTTTCGCACTCGTCGGTCCACTCAAACTTAGCCTTCTTTTGTGTCAACTTAGTCATGGGAGAAGAAATAGAAGAAAACCCATTCACAAATCTCCGGTAGTAACCCGCTAAGCCCAAGAAGCTCCTAATATCCGATGGGGTCAATGGCCTAGGCCAATTTCTAATCACATCGGTCTTCTTAGGGTCTACCTTAATACCATCCCCCGACACCACATGACCTAGGAAGGCAACCTCCCTCAACCAAAATTCACACTTTTCATACTTGGCATACAACTTCTCCTCTCTTAATCTTTGCAACACAACCCTCCAGTGACCCATATGTTCTTCCTCACTATGCGAATAGATAACTATCACAATGAAGACCACAACAAAGGAACAAGGTAGGGTTTAAAGACCCTATTCATTAGTCCATGAAGGTAGCCGGATGCATTGGTCCAACCCAAAGGACATGACCACAAATCATAAATGTCCCATACCTAGTCCGGAGGCTGTCTTGGGAATGTCACCTCCCTCACCTTCACTTGATGATACCCGGACCGAAGATCAATCTTAGAGAAGTGGCTAGCCCCTTGCAATTGGTCGAACAAGTCATCAATCCTAGGGAGAGGATATTTATTCTTGACGGTGACCCTATTGAGTTGCCGGTAATCGATACACATCCTAAGGGACCCATCTTTCTTCTTCACAAACAACACCGGTGCACCCCATGGTGATTGGCTAGGCCTAATAAAACCCTTCTCCAACAAGTCCCTCAATTGTTCTTTCAACCCCTTTAACTCCGCCGGGGCCATACGGTAAGGGGAAATAGAAATGGGTTGAGTATCGGGGAGGAGGTCTATGCCAAAATCTATTTCCTTTTTGGGAGGAACATCGGGAAGGTCATTAGGAAAGACATCAAGGAATTCATTTACGACCGGAACCGACTCTATAAGAAGGGTTTTGGACTCCAAACATCCCTAACCCTCACAAGGTGATAGAGACAACCCTTAGAGATCAACTTACGGGCTTTAATGCAAGAGATGAATCTACCCTTGACTACCACATTTTGGCTTTCCCACTCAAGAATGGGTTCACTTGGGAATTGGAACTTGACCCTACGGGTTCTACAATCAATAGAAGCATAGTATGCATGCCACCAATCCATCCCAAGAACAACATCAAAATCGACCATGTTCAATTCAACAAGATCACAAGGCAATATTTTATGCAAGATGCAAATAGGACAATTTCTATAGACCTTCCTAGCAACAATATATGCACCAAATAAGAGTAGACACCTTATATGACTCACGCAACGAGTCGGGCTCGTCTTCCTCTTGTATTAGGCATGATCTAGCATAACAAAGAACAACCGTTAGGGAAGAACTTAATTCAACTCTACGCACGACTTAGAACATGGAGAAGGGAAACATTTCCTAAAACGTCTCATAGCCTCCTACTCATAGTTGTGGTGCACAACACAACCATGAATCGGACTCTAATCAACGCGGTGTGTTGGACTCCGAGGATCATTCAACCTAGTGCTCTGATACCAAGTTTGCACGACCCAAGCCTAGGGCCTAGATGTGACCGGCGAATGGGGAACCCGAAGGAACCCCAAACAAGCCTCATAGCGTATCATTACACATCTTGTCGCGAAGCAATTAAATGACCATAAGCGATAAGCATAATCAAGGGGAAATCGGGACTAAGGGAGCAAGAAAAAAAAATAATGATACATAAATACCATAGACGAGTCAAGCTCAAGCATAATACACAACTTGTCCAACACCACCTCTAAACATGAGTACTTAGCGGGGGCCAAGACAAACTACCGGGCTCACCCTCATAGTCAAAACATAACTAGAAAGGAAAAGTTTATACATAGCAAAAGATCATGAGCAACGTCCCCGAAATGGAGGACTCACCAATAACCACTATAGAAAATCGTACTAGCCACGCGGAGGAGGATGGTCAAGCGGTGCTCCGGTCCCTACATGGTGACATCATGTAGGCATAGAGTATGCGTTAGTACATTTGAATGTACTAAGTATATGGGATGCAATGCAATGCTACATTAGATGGACATCATAGGAAAAATGCGTAATCATACCCAATAATAGCATATTAATGAAATGATATGTATAATGATGCTTACATAAAAATCATATTTAGTGGGACGTAGTACATGTGTGGCGAGTGACCATCAATATAGTATTTCCAAGGCCTACCACCCCCTTGGAGAGGCGAAAGAGGTACAAACCCCTCAATATGGTTACACGGGCCTACCACCCCCCGAGCTAGGGACCAAGGTACAAACCCCTCGATATGGTTATACGGGCCTACTACCCCCCGTACTAGGCAACCAAGGTACCAACCCCTCGATACGGTTATACGGGCCTACTACCCCCCGTACTAGGCAACCAAGGTACCAACCCCTCGATACGGTTATACGGGCCTACTACCCCCCGTACTAGGCTTGGTCGACTCACAACACTTATATAGAGAAAATCATATACATGTGTCCATTTCATCATCATTTCAGTAATTACATAACCATCCGACTCATAGGACGTACCTTGGACCTTCCCTTTCCTAAGAATTCTATAAATGGGCATTTTATCAAACACAAGGTGGGCAATTGTTCATGTAAATGAAATCATGTATTTCAAGAATACTAAGTCCAACCAATTCCAAAATCCATATAAATCAGCCCACCAACAACATACATATATATATCAACCTTCATAATTTGATCATGGAAGCATGTAAACCATAAACATCACATAATAATTCCATTTCATGATAATATGCAAAATGGACCATAATAGGGTGTATAGTAGTAATTCTATAATTCAAGAGTTCATAAATAATCATAAGGACCCATAAACTTGAAGTAGAAATAGAGGATAAATGGTTGGACTTGTGGAAAGGAAGGTTTCCACAATCAAACCCACATACCTCAACTTTGGAGAATCCTTGATGAAGATTGGAATGGAGAATCGAAGCTTGAGATTGAGTCTTGAATCCGGAATTAGAGCTTGAGATGTTTGAATTTGGTTGAAGATCTTGGTGGAATTTTTGGAGAGGGCTTAGAGAGTGTTTTTGGAGTTAAGAAAATGACTAAGTATGGGACATATCCCCTTTTTATAAAAAATGACTCCAACCCGCCTAGAAAATTCGCTCACTGGAAATTGCAAATTCTGCACAGACAGGTTTTATGAAAATGGTCATAACTCCCTCATCCTAACTCGGAATAAGGTGAAACCAAGTGCGTTGGAAAGCTAACTCAAAGAGCTTTAATTTGATAGTTTGCAGCCCTTCCAGTTCCTTGTGTGCTAAGAGATATGCCCCTTTAAAGTTGACCCTCCAAATCGCAATTTTTTGCGATTTTCGAATTTTGATACGGTTGCTCTAAAATTCGGGTTAGACCCATTTCCCACTCAATTTGACCCCACAAATAAGAATATGAAGTCGAATTTCCGAAATCATGCACGGATTTTGAGATATATGGAAATTACAATTATAGGTGTTTCCGGAGCACATTTTCGGGCATTTTTGGGGTCGTTTCAGTGTCCCTCCCGTTCTACCTCAAACCTCATCACCATACTTAGAATAAGTCTCATTGGAACTATAATAAGAAGCATAATTCATTGCACCCCAAGAAGTAGGGAAAGTACTTCTTCTATGGACCACACGATGTCTTTGAGTTGGTCTCGCTCATACCTCTATACCTCCTTGTCTAGGATAGGAAGTTGTCACGACCCAGGGTAGCCCCTAGATGTAACACGGCGTACAAGACCCCGAGAGGCCTTATACAAGCCCCTAGCATACATAACATACAAGATAATAGAGAAATAAGAGTTCAAAAGAGCATTTTATATCAAAACTTTACTCAAAATAGCGGAAGTCTACAACTCATGTCTCAAAGCCTTCTAATATCATAGAATACGAGTAAAAGTGATAGGGACGCAGCCCAATACAATATTCGACATAAGGAAAGACATCAAAGTAAAACCCGAAAAGGCTATGTCCTCTTGTGGATGAGGACTCACCAAGTCTTCTTCTCAACTCAAAGTCAAAGCTCTAGCCACGAGTAGGAGAACTGCCACGTCCTACACCAAGGAAGTTGATGCAGGCAAAAGTATGCGTTAGCACAATTAAGTACTAAGTATGATAGCAATGCGTATAAACACATAAATCATGCTAGAGATAGAGACATAATCATGACATATAATGGCCAAGCTAAAAACATGATAAACATAAGAAACATGAAACATAAAGCATATATCAAGGCCAAAGCAAGCTAAATCATCTTTCCTTCTTTTCTTTACTTCATTATGAGAACACTTATTCATTAACTTGTGAGGAATAGCCTTAACCGACATATAAGACCATGTGAGCTATCAACATGGAATCCGGTGTCTACCCCACACCATAAAGGGGTGTCCTACTTGGATAGAGATTGCTTTAGGAGACTCGGCCTCAACTAACGGGAGAGCTCCATCTAGAAAACCCGGCCTCTACTAATGGGAGAGCTTTCACTAGAAGACCCGGCCTCTACTAACGGGAGGGCTTCCTTCTCAATATCCACTCGGTGCTAAGCATAATTCCCACGGATTAGTCATTAACATATTCATATCATTATACATGGAGAGGTACAACTAGGGTTACCAATCCAAGCTAAGATCATGCTTATATATATTCATCTTTCATGGACCTTGTCCAAGCTTAGATTATTAGAATAGCTCCTTAAGAACATGGGTAATCGCCTCTTTGTTCTTCTTTTATCATAATGGGAGAATTAGATGAGAAAACCTTTCACTACACAACCATAGCATCATCATATCATAACTTTGGTACTTTACTCTCAAAGCACCCTTAATTCATCATGCTCATATTTCATAGTTCATAGAGTTCATATGGGTTCATGCAAGTTCAACTCATAACATGCAATTCAATGCAAGCTCATGCTTAGAAAGCCATAATTAAGACAATTTACCCATACTTGAAGGAACTCACATAATAGAGGAAAATCATGATTTTGACTTGATCATGCTAAATTCATAAGATTATCCTCAATTCATGCATAATTCATGCTTGATTTCATAGAGAATTCATAAACTTCATCAGACCATAACTCAACCCAACAATCAAAGCATATATTATCAAATAGGGGAGAATTAGCGTGGGATCATGGGGGTTCATGCAATCTTACATCAAATCATGTAATTCACGCTAATTCGTGCACTAAGTTATTTTATCACGCTAAATCGTACACTAGGAATCATAAAATCAATAATTGGAATCATAACTGAAGAACCCACAATGATTGATCACAAACCCTAATTCAATTGTGTTAGAGTAAACCTTTGAAAATCATGAAGAAGAGGAAGGGCCCATTGGAGGAAAAGACTCCGAACGGTGAACACTATCATACCTCAAAGCAATCCACAAGAAATTGGAGAAGATTGAAGGTCTTCAATGGAGGATTCAAGCTCCTTCTTCTTCCTTGAGAGTTGAGAGAGTTTCTTTTTAGAGATAGAAATATTTGAGAGAGGAGAGTTTTGGAATGACTTAGAATGAAAGGAATTAGGCTATGAAAGGAATTAGGCTAAGAAAGTATTTATAGGTCTAAGATTAAGGGTATAACCGACTTAGCTTAATAGGTAATCAATTAGGAAAAAAACCAAAAAGCCCTTAATTAAAACTGTCGGGGCCAATCGACGGACATAATCTACGGTTCGTACATCAATTGACGAACCGTCCTGTTCTTCCGTCAATTGATTCAGAAAGATCATTTTGGGCTGAAAATTTGGCTAAGTCTGGAAGGCATCTACGGAACCCATCTACGGCCCGTCAACTGGACTACGAACTGTCCTGCTGTTCCGTAGGTCAAGGTTCAGAAACTTGGAAATCCTAAAATTTCACAGTGCCATTGACGGTTCCCACCTACGGCTCGTCAATCCTTATACGGTCCGTAGGTGGCCTTTGTTAGTCACTGTGTTCATGTGAGTTCTTCATTTTAAAATCCATTGGAAGCTTGGGGTGTTACAATATCTCCCCCTTGGGAACATTCGTCCTCAAATGAGAATCAAGACATCTTGAGAAGGGTAATAGACACGGACTAACAACCCAACCTAGCATGCAATCACATTAATGCACATATCCGAGGAGGAAACATCAAGTCCAAGCTAAAGCATGATCAACACATCATATCATGAAGACTTTATGCAACTCATACTCAAATGCACATAATCATATAAGACTCTTCATGAACATACACAATCAAGGAATAATGGAAATAAATTATGACACATGAGACCAAAAGAATGAACCATGAGGATCAAGATACCTCAAGCTAGAGTAGGATCGGAAGGAAAGAGATGAGGATATCGGGACATCATATTGGCCTCAGCCTCCCAAGTAGCACCCTCAACCAATTGATTCCTCCATAGAACCTTCATGGAAGGAACTTCCTTATTTCTTAACTTCTGGACTTGCCGGTCTAAAATTTCAACCGGAACCTCTTCATAAGAAAGACTATCCTTTATGCCAAGATTATCTAATGGCACTATAGTGGTCGGATCACCAACACACTTCTTCAACAATGAGACATGGAAAACTGGATGCACAGATGCCAAATCATTAGGCAAGTCAAGCTCATAAGCAACCTTACCAACACGTCTCAAAATCTGAAATGGGCCTACATAACGGGGACTAAGCTTCCCTTTCTTCCCAAATCTCATTACACCATTCATGGGTGAGATTTTCAAGTAAACCCAATCATCCACATCGAATTCTAATTCTCTTCTCCTAACATCGGCATAGGACTTTTGTCGACTTTGAGCCGTTTTCAACCTATCCCTAATAAGTCAAACTTTCTCCATAGTCTCATGCACCAACTCCGGGCCTATCAAAGAAACTTAACCAACTTCAAACCAACCTATAGGTGATCTACACCTCCTACCATAGAGAGCCTCAAATGGAGCCATACCAATACTAGAATGGTAGCTATTGTCATAAGCAAACTCATTCAAAGGCAAGTGATCATCCCAAGTACCCTTGAAATCAATTACACAAGCTCTCAACATATGTTCCAAGGTCTAAATAGTACGTTCCGCTTGCCCATCGGTTTGGGGATGAAAGGCCGTACTAAGCTTAACACGAGTACCAAGGCCTTTTTGGAACGACTTCCAAAATTGAGAAGTAAATTGTGCACCACGATCGGAGATAATGGATAACGGCACTCCATGCAGCCTAACCATCTCTCTCAAATACAACTTAGCATAATCCTCCGCCGAATAAGAAGTCTTGACGGGAATGAAATGGGCTGACTTTGTCATTATATCAACAACAACCCAAATCTAATCGTATTGTCATCTCGTGCGAGGCAAACCCACAATAAAATCCATATTCACATCTTCCCACTTCCAAGTAGGAATACTAATATCTTGGGTCAAACCTTCTGGCCTTTAATGCTCAACTTTCACTTGTTGACAATTAGGGCACTTAGCCACAAACTCTGCAATATCTTTCTTCATTCCGTTCCACCAATAAATTTCCCACAAATCACGGTATATTTTGGTAGCTCCTGGGTGGATGGAATATCGAGAGCTATGGGCTTCCGATAGAACTTGCTCTCTTAAACCCTCTACATTGGAACACACAAACGACCTTGATGTCGAAGCACACCATCTCCCCCTTGGGAGAAAACCTCTATGAACTTTTTGAGTACCGCTTCCTTTAAGTCAACTAAGTTAGGATCAAGATCTTGTTTAGCCTTCACATCATGCACAAAAGTGGATTCGGAACCATTATGAACCGTAACACCACCTTTAGTAGAATCAACCAATCTAACACCCAATTGAGCCAATCTATGGACATCGTGAACCAACTCTTTCTTGCCATCGTCAACATGAGCAACACTACCCATAGATAATCTACTAAGAGCATCCGCCACCTCGTTAGCCTTACCGGGGTGATAGAGAACACTCATATCATAGTCTTTTAACAACTCGAGCCACCTTCTTTGGCGGAGATTCAAATCTTTCTATTTAAACACATATTGCAAACTCTTATGGTCGGTGAAGACATCTACATGTACTCCATACAAATAATGTCGCCATATTTTCAAATCAAACACAACTGCCGCTAATTCCAAGTCATGAGTAGGATAGTTCTTTTCATGCACCTTAAGTTGTATTGAAGCATAAGCAATAACTTTCCCGTTTTGCATGAGAACACATCCTAGCCCAATTATCGAGGCATCACAATAAACCACAAAACCATCGGATCCTTCCGGTAGAGTCAATATCGGAGCCAAAGTAAGTCGATCCGTCAACCTTTCTCTAATGAGTCAAACTTTTTCCATAGCCTCAAGCACCAATTCGGGCCCTATCAAAATCAGCCTCACCAACTTCAAACCAACCTATAGGAGATCTACACTTCCTACCATAAAGAGCCTCAAATGGAGCCATATCAATACTTGAATGATAGCTATTATTATATGCACACTCAATCAAAGGCAAATGAGCATCCCAGTTACCCTTGAAATCAATCACACAAGCTCTCAACATATCTTCCCAAGTTTGGATAGTACGCTCCGCTTGTCCATCGATTTGAGGATGAAAGATCGTACTTAGCTTGACATTCATACCAAGACCTTTTTGGAAAGACTTTCAAAATTGAGAAGTAAATTGGGTACTATGATCGGAGATAATAGATAGGGGCACTCCATGCAACCTAAGCATTTCCTTTAGATACAACTTAGCATAATCTTCCACCGAATAAGAAACTTTGATGGAAATGAAATGAGCCGACTTCGTCATACGATCCATAATAATCCAAATTGAGTCATGTTGCCGCTGGGTGTGAGGTAAACCAACAATAAAGTCCATAATCAAATCTTTCCACTTCCAAGTAGGAATACTAATATCTTGGGACAAACCTCCAAACTTTTGATGCTCGACTTTCACTTGTTGACAATTAGAATACTTAGCCACAAATTTTATAATATCCTTCTTCATCCCATTCCATTAGTAGACCTCCCGCAACTCATAGTATATCTTGGTGGCTCCCGGGTGAATGGAATACCGAGAACTATGGGCTTCCGATAAAAATTATTCCCTCAAATCATCAACATTTGGAATACATAACCAACTTTGATATCGAAGGACACCATCTCCCCCTTGGGAGAAAGCCTCAATGACTTTTTCAGAAACCGACTTCTTCCAGTCAACTAATACCAGATCAAGATCTTGCTTAGCCTTCACATTCAATACAAAAGACGATTCTGAACCATTATGAATGAATACTCCACCTTCATTAGAATCAGCCAAGCCAACACCCAATCAGGCCAATCTATGAATATCACGAACCAATAATTTCTTACTATCTTTAACATGTGAACACTACTCATTCACAACTGACTGACTTATGGTATCGGCCACCACATTGGCTTTGCCCGGGTGATAGAGGACACTCATGTCATAGTCTTTCAAGAGTTCTAGCCATCTACGTTGGTGAAGATTTAGATCCTTTTGCTTTAACATGTATTGCAAACTTTTATGGTCGGTAAAGACATCAACATGGACACCATACAAATAATGCCTCCAAATCTTTAAGGCAAAAACAACCGCTGCCAATTCCAAATCACGGGTATGATAGTTCTTTTCGTGGATCTTAAGTTACCTTGAAGCATAAGCAATAACTTTCCCATTTTGCATAAGAACACACCCTATTCCAATTCATGAAGCGTCACAATACACAACAAACACATCGGAGCCTTCCGGTAAAGTTAACACCGGAGCAGAGGTAAGCCTATCTTTCAACTCTTGAAAAATCGTTTTACATGCTTCCGACCATAGAAACTTAACCTTCTTTTGAGTCAATGAGGTCAATGGAGAGGCAATAGAAGAAAAAACTTCTACAAACCTTATATAATATCCAGCCAAACCCAAGAAACTTCGAATATCTGAAGGAGATAGAGGTCTAGGCCAGTTCTTAACCACTTCTGTCTTCTTAGGATCTACCTCAATACCTTTACCAGAGACAATGTGACCAAGAAAAGCTACGGACTTGAACCAAAACTTGCACTTATTGAACTTAGCACATAACTCACAATCCTTAAGAATTTACAACACAATCCTCAAATGATCGGCATGCTGATCCTCACTCCGAGAATAAATCAAGATGTAATCTATAAATACAATCACAAACATATCAAGATATTGTCTAAACACTCTATTAATCAAATCCATGAATGCGGCCGGAGCATTAGTCAAAACAAATAACATTACCAAGAATTCATAATGACTATACCGAGTTTGAAAAGCCATCTTCGGAATGTCACTTTCTTTCACTCTCAATTAGTGATAACCCGACTAGAGGTCAATCTTAGAGAAGTTACTCACTTCTTGGAGTTGAATAAACAAATCATCAATCCTTGGAAGAGGTTACTTATTCTTAATTGTAACCTTGTTCAATTGCCGATAATCAATACACATGTGAAATGAACCATTCTCCTTACGAACAAACAAAACTGGAGTACCCCATGGAGAGATACTCAGTCCGATGCAACCCTTATCCAATAAATCTTTCAATTGATCCTTTAATTCCTGAACTTCTGCTGGAGCTATACAGTAAGGAGGAATAGAGATAGGTTGCGTATCTGGGAGTAGGTCAATACCGAAGTCTATTTCCCTTTCGGGAGGAACACTGGGTAGATCATCGAGAAACACTTCCAGAAACTCATTTACCACGGGGGCTGACTCAAGAGTAAGGGTTTTAGAATCTATATCCCTAAACTGAACAAGATGATCTGTGTAACCCTTAGAAATCATTTTCCTAGCTTTAAGATAAGAAACAAACTTACCCTAAGGCATAGAATTTCCCCCTTTCCACTCTAGGACGGGCTCATTAGGAAACTGGAACTTAACCACTCTGGTTCTGCAATCAGAAAAGCATAACAACAATGGAGCCAATCCATACCAATAATAACATCGAAATCCAACATATCAAGCTCTACAAGATCAACATGAGTGACTCTATGGGATAAGGAGACGGGACAATCTCAATAGACTCTCTTAGCCACAATAGATTCACCAATAGGAGTAGAGACAGAAAAAGTGTCTAACAACACATCCGGAGAAACAACAAATCTTATAGCCACATATGGCGTCACAAAAGACAAAGTAGCACCGGGATCAAGCAAAGCATAAATATCAAGGTGAAAAACTTTCAATATACCGGTAGCCACATCGGGAGAAGCCTCTTGATCATGTTGAGTTTGAAGTGCATAGAATCAGTTTTGCTTTGGAGCACTTGAACCCGAACTACTAGGCAGAGCTTGCCTACCATCTCTTCCCTAGTAGCATGTGACAGACAATACCTCATCTTGTGACCACTCTTACCACAACTGAAGCAACTATGCGTACTGGCTAAATAGTACCTTCATGCTTCCTTCCACACCTAGCACAAGTAGACACGGAAGATCCACCACTATTTCCTCTTTGAGGCTTACGGTTAAACACCCTATCTTTGTTGAACTTTGGAACTGGAGCATTAAAAGAACCTTGACTGGAAAAGCTTTGTCAGAATCTAAAACGACCATGTCCTTTGGACCTCGAATGTGAAAAGTCACCATCACCGGTCATTGCCCTCTTTGCCTCCCTAGATCTTTCCTTAAGCTTCTCCTCTTCAATTTGTTCGGCATATGTCATCAGACGGAAGATATACATTTCCTTAATGAGCATGGCAGTACGACATTCCTTAACCACCATTTTGGACACACCCAAAACAAACTTACTCATCCTTTCCCTAGAATTGGCAACCATAGAAGGAGCATATTTGGACAATTGTATAAATTTCAACGCATACTCTTTCACACTCATATTACCTTGACGAAGGTTAATGAACTCAAGTACTTTTGCCTCCCTAATATCAAGGGGAAAGAACCTATCAAAAAATGCAACTTTAAACTTTTCCCAATCAAGAGGACCCGCATCAACCACCCTCTCTTCCTTCCATTGATTGAATCAAACTTGAGCAACGCCCTTAAGTTGATAAGCGGCCAACTCCGCCTTCTCAACCGTAGTCACTCCCATAATTCCCATTATCTTGTAAACCTCATCAATGATTTCTTAAGGATCCTCATCAACCTTGGAACCATGGAGTTCCGGAGGATTCATTTTAGTGAAGTCCCTTATCCTTGCTGTCGCCATACCCACATTTGGGTTCATGGGAAAATTAGCCTCTCTATTGGCTTGAGCCATCATAGCTTGATCCAACACTTGGAAAGTGGCTCTAAATTAAGCATGCCAAAGGATCGACCGGAACTTATGGAGTTTTTTGTTCCACATTCTCATTCGCATTCCTTCTCACGTAAGCTCTTCAAGGGGCCATGTCCTAAAAAGCATCAGATAAGGATTAAAAGAGAGACATATTGAGTTACACTCTATGGCACGACTTTAGAATGATGAAAGAAATGGAATATACTAAACATTTTATAGCCTCCTATTCATAAATGTGGTGCGCTTCACACTCATGAACAAGACTCTACTTATTGTAGCTTGTGAGACATCCTAGGACCTTTCTAAATCTTGTGCTCTGAATACCAAGTTTGTCATGACCCAAAGTATACCCTAGAGGTAACATGGCGTATAGAACCCCGAGAGGCTCTACACAAGCCACTTAGCATACATCATACAAGATAATAGAAATAAGGATTTAAGAAGTAGTATTTTCTTATCAAAAGAGTTTGATAAAGTAGAAGTCTAACATAGTCTCAACAGGCCATCTAATACATCAAAAGAAGTGGTTTAGACGTAACCCATGCACCACGTACAAATGTCTGAAAACTGAAATAAAGAAAGCAATAAAAGTTCTTGGTCCTTGGAGCATGAGGACTCACCTATCTTTGAATAGACAAGGGAAATCAACTACCCACAAGTATGTGAGTTAGGAGCATTAGGCCCTACATTATGAGACAATGTAGGCAGAAGTATGCATTAATACATGGAATGTACTAAGTATGATAGCAGTGCATAAATTATATAAAATCATGCTAAAAGGACTTTACATGACATGTAATGACCAAGCTAAATCATAAGATAAGAAGGTTAGAAAACACAAAGCATAATCATGGTCAATACAAGCATAACATATTTAAAACACTTTATGAGATACTCGGAAGTAACCTAGTTCATTATTGTGGGATGTTTACCATTAACCGACATAGACCATATGAGCTAAAACATGGAATCCAGTGTCTCTACCACACCAAAAAGAGATGTCATTGCTTGCCAAGGCAACAACCTTAAATTTCTAGCTTACGTGGATCCTCTAACTAAGACATTTTATGCGGGCACGTATTTAGGGACAAAGAGATTGCTACTTGAGACCTGACCTCTACTAACAGGAGAGCCTCCATCACAATATCCTCTCGGTGCTAAGTAAAATCCCAAAGAATAGTCATACTCATTTCATTTCATCATTCATGGAAAGGCACAATTAAGCAACAAATCCAAGCTAAAGTTATTTAGAATAGCTCCTAAGACTTGATTCAACTTAGGTGAGAGAACCTTTCAACCTTATGAATCCTCATGTGAGAAAACCTTTCACAACAACATTGATACTTTCATCTCAAAGCATCCTCCAATCATTTACATCAATTTCATAAAAAACATGCATGACTTTATACATTCATAGATCATAGTTCATAAGCTTCATCATGTGTTCATAGTCAAGAATCATGGATCATGCATGGATTCTATGAATTCAACTTTAAATCATGTAAACACTTCAATTCATGCATAAACAGACAGAGAACAATTAATTGAATCATAATTGATAAGAACCCATGGAGATTGAATGAAACCATAACTTTGAATTGAGAATTGAAATTGTAAAGTTGGAAGATCTTGGGAACCCTATGGAGGAAAGGACTCCATAGGTGAATACTAATATACCTTACTGATCAAAGCCCTAAAGCTATGGTGAATTGGAGACTTGACCTTGAAACCCTAGCTTCTTCTTCCTTAGCTTGAGAGAGAAATTGAGGGGATGAAGGTAGTTGGGATTTGGGAATTACGAGAATGCTTTCAAATTGGTAGTTTTAGGAAATAAAATACTTATATAGAGATTAGAATAGGGGTCAAAACGACATATCTTTGGTATTAAACACATAGGGAAAAGGCCTAAAACCCCCTTAAAAATAATTGCCGAGCCCTTATATGGTTTGGACCTACAAACCATTTTGGTCGACTGTAGAAAAGTTTAGAAGCCTTAAAATTGGACCAACATTTGATGAGACCTGTCTACGGCCCATAAAACTTTCTATGGTCCATAGACCCCAACTGTAGAACTCGATTTTGACTTTAAAATTTTTCTCTAAGTCTTGGACCTTTCTACGAGACCTACCTACGACTCTTAGACCATTCGACGAACCTTCTTGGTCACTCGTAGAACCAAACCAATGCTGGATGCATCACAATAAGCCGTGAAGCCCTCGCCCTCAACTGGAATAGTCAATATAGGAGCGGTGGTAAGCAACTCCTTGAGCCTCAGAAAGCTCCTCTCACACTCCTCCGACCACTCAAAGGAAACTTCCTGGCGAGTCAACCGAGTCAAAGGTGCCACTATAGTAGAAAAGCCCTCAACAGAATGCCTATAGTACCTTGCCAATCTGACGAAGCTACGAATCTCAGTCACCGAGGTGGGCTTAGGCTAATCACGAATAGCCTCAATCTTCATCGGATCCACCATAATGCCATCGTTGGACACCATGTGCCCCAAGAATGCTACAGACTCAAGCCAAAACTCACACTTTGAGAACTTGGCATAAAGCCAATGATCTCTCAAAGTTTGGAGCACTACCCTCAAATGCTGCTCATGCTCATTCCGGCTCTGTGAGTACACCAAGATATCATCGATGAAGACTATGACAAAGGAGTCAAGATACAGTTTGAATACACAGGACATCAAATCCATGAAGGCGGTAGGGGCATTAGTCAACCGAAAAGACATCACTAGGAACTCATAATGGCCGTAACGAGTCCTAAATGTGGTCTTAGGGATGTCTACTACCCTAATCCTCAACTAGTGGTAACCGGATCTTAGATCAATCTTATAGAACACCGTAGCACCCTGAGGCTGGTCGAATAGATCATCAATGCGAGGCATAGCGTAACGGTTCTTCTCCGTCACCTTGTTCAGCTGCCTGTAATCAATACACATCCGCATAGTACCATCTTTTTTCTTCACAAACAGGAGTGGGGCACCCCAAGGTGATACTCTAGGCTGGATGAATCTCTTACCTAAGATATCCTGAAGCTGGACACTGAGCTCCTTGAGCTCTGCAGGGGCCATACGGTACAGTGGGATAGAAATAGGATGAGTACTCGGCTCCAAGTCAATAGTGAAATTGATATCACGATATGGGGGTAGGCCAGACAGGTATACAGGAAACACATCCGCATAGTCTCGGATGATAGGCACAGAATCAACCGTTGGGCCCTTCCTACTAACATCTCTGACATGAGCTAAATAAGCCAAACACCCGCTAGTCACTAACCTTCGAGCTCGAATGAAAGAAATCATCCCAACCAGTGTGCGACTACAAGATCCCTGCCACACCACCAGCAGAATACTAGGCATGACTAAGGTAATGATCTTGGCATAGCAATCCAAGACGGCTCGGTGAGAGGATAACTAGTCCATGCCTAATATAAAGTCAAAATCCATCATATGAAGTCCTACCGGGGTCGCAACACGTAACGAAACCACTAAGGGCTCGTGACTCACCCCCAACTGAGGAGCACAATATGCATATACGTAAGAATAAGTGGAGCCTGGATCAAATAAAGCTGAGGCAGGCTGATGGCATAAAAGTATATAATCATGTTTATGTTTTTATGCACTTCCCTTATAGTTAGTACATTCCATGTACTAGTGTATATTTGTGCCTACATTGTCTAATAATGTAGTATCAGACGATTCCTCTCCACCCGCTCGTGGCTAGCTTGGATCACTATTGATATTGGATTGGTGAGTCCTCATATTCCAAGAGCAAAACCATGAAAACTTTTATTTTTCTTTTTGTTATTGAATTTTGGGTTTCTGAAGTTGGTTCTACGATTGACCAGTACAGGCCGTAGAGTGTTCTACAGATCATAGGTCTAAGCCATAAGGTCCTTTGACAATTTTAATTAAGGATATTTTGGTCTTTTCCATTCTACTCAACCCCTAAACTACGTCGTTTGGACCTATAAACTACCCATAACTATTTTTACCCATTAAAAGTCAACCGAAATCCCTCATTCTCATAAAATCTCTCCAAATTCTCTCAAGTATCTTCTCCAAAATCCTCTCAAGCTTCAAGGAAGAAAACTAGGGTTCAAGCTCCAAGTCTCCCTTTTTCTCCATTACTTCTGGGCTTTGATCATCAAGGTATTTAGGAATGTAGTAATGGATTCTGTTCATCCATTGAGTCCCAAGAAATCTAAATCTCCCAAAGTTAATTTCAAACAATTATCTAGGGTTTCAAGCAATTCTCCATGGGTCCGATTTGTTGTGATTTAATTATTTGATTTCGATCTTACTACGCATGATTAGATTCAACTACATATTTTTCAATTGATTTCATATGGACCCATGCATTATTCATGATTTTGACTATGAATTTAGGAAGAAAGTTTATGAAGTTATGAATTTGATTTCGAAAGCTATGCATAATTTATGAAAATATGAAATTATGGTTTAAGGATACTTTTCAAGCAAGTATCAATGACTTGTGAAAGGTTTACTCACATAATTATGAAATCATGGTTGTGAAAGGGTTCCTCACATATATATGAATCATGATATAAAGGAGCTACTCTATGATAACTTTACGATTTGGATTGGTATGTTGTTTATTGCCTTTCCTAATGTTATACTTTGATAATTGACTTTATCTAGTCAGTTGGGATTTAACATAGCATCGAGAGAACGTTGAAGTGGAGGCTCAGATAGGATAGTCTCTAGTAGAAACCTCTAGTTCCAAACTACGTGCCCCTGTAGGATTGTTTTAAATGACCTAGCTAGTGGATCCACAAATAGCATAGAATGAATGATACACAGCTCTACCTTGGTAAGTAGACTCTCCCTTCTCAGTGTGGGAGTTACATAGGATTCCAAGTTCATACCTCACATGGTCTTATTGTCGGTTAAAGCTAATATCCCATAAAATGAACTAAGTAACATTCAAAGATTATATGAAAGCTTTCAAATGATTTTTTTAGTATGTATTGACCATGTTCATGATTTATGATTCTTCTTTAAAGGGTTTTAATATGTTTTAAATTGGTCAAGCATATCATGTTTAAATTTCCCCATATAATCATGTTTATATTTTTATGCATTTCCCTTATATTTAGTACATTCCATTTACTAGTGCATATTTGTGCCTACATTGTCTAATAATGTAGTATCAGACGATTCCTCTCCACCCGCTCGTGGCTAGCTTGGATCACTATTGCTATTGGATTGTTGAGTCCTCATATTCCAAGAGCAAAACCATGAAGACTTTTATTTTTTTTTTTGTCATCAAATTTTGGGTTTCTGAAGTTGGTTCTACGGTTGACCAGTACGAGCCGTAGAGTGTTCTATAGATCATAGGTCTAAGCCATAGGGCCCTTCGACAATTTTAATTAAGGATATTTTGGTCTTTTCCATTCTACTCAACCTCTAAACTACGTCATTTTTGACCTATAAACTACCCATAACTATTTTTACCCATTAAGAGTCAACCGAAATCCCTCATTCTCATAAAATCTCTCCAAATTCTCTCAAGTCTCTTCTCCAAAATCCTCTCAAGCTTCAAGGAAGAAAACTAGGGTTCAAGCTCCAAGTCTCCCTTTTTCTCCATTGCTTTTGGGCTTTGATCATCAAGGTATGTAGGAATGTACTAATGAATTCCGTTCATCCATTGAGTCCCAAGAAATCTAAATCTCCCAAAGTTAATTTCAAACAATTATCTAGGGTTTCAAGCAATTCTCCATGGTTCCTATTTGTTGTGATTTTGATCTTACTAAGCATGATTAGATTCAGCTATATATTTTTCAATTGATTTCTTATGGACCCATGCATTATTCATGATTTTGACTATGAATTTATGAAGAAAGTTTATGAAGTTATGAATTTTATTATGAAAGCTATGCATATTTTATGAAAATATGAAATAATGGTTTAAGGATACTTTTCAAGCAAGTATCAATGACTTGTGAAAGGTTTACTCACATAATTATGAAATCATGGTTGTGAAAGGGTTCCTCACATATATATGAATCATGATTTAAAGGAGCTACTCTATGATATTGATGCAGCGGGGCTGGGTTATTGCTTATGCGTTGAGGCATCTTAAGCTAAATGAGCGCAACTACCCCACTAATGACTTAGAGTTGGCGATGGTAGTTTTCACGCTTAAGATCTAGAGGCACTACTTTTATTGAGTCCGTTGTGAGATTTACACGGATCATAGGATCCCTCAGTACATCTTGAGCCAGAGGGACCTTAATTCAGCGCAACACCATTGGATTGAGCTCCTGAAGAACTATGACCTCTCTATTCTCTACCATCCGGGCAAGGCGAATGTAGTAGTGGACGCCTTGAGCCGAAAGGCTATGAGTATTGGTAGTCTTGCCTTCCTTTCTATTTTGGAGTGACCTTTGGCTTTGGACATCTAGTCCTTAGCCAACCAGATGATTCAGTTTGATATTTCAGATGGCAGACGGGTGTTAGCCTATGTGGGAGTTCAGTCATCTCTGATAGATCGGATCCGTGGTCAACATTTCGAGGATGTGTCCTTGGTAGCACTCAGATATAGACTATTGGCAGGCAATGCCAGGCATGCTAGTTTAGATTCAAATGGGGTTTTAAGGTTTGCCGACCGATTGTGTGTTCTGAGAGTTGGGGGTTTGATTCAGTTGATCCTTAGCGAGGCCCATGATTCCAGATATTCTATCAATCCGGGCACTACTAAGATGTATCGTGATTTGAGGCAGCATTACTGGTGGAGTAGTATGAGGAGAGACATCTCAGATTATGTGTCCCGTTGTCTGTGTTGCCAGCAGGTAAAGGTCGAGCATTTGAGGCCTAGTGGTGAGTTGCGGAGATTACCCATTCCGGAGTGGAAGTGGGAGCGTATCACCATGGATTTCATTGTGGCTTGCCTCAGACTTCTAGAGGTGCTGACAGCATCTGGGTCATCGTGGATTGATTGACCAAGTCAGCACATTTCCTTCCCGTTCATACTTCCTTAAGTTCTGCGAGGTTGGCTCGTATCTACATTCGAGAGGTGTTTCGTCTTCATGGTGTGCCTGTTTCTATCATTTCAGACCGAGGTTCACAGTTCACTTCCAGCTTTTGGAGAGCTTTTCAGGAGGAGTTGGGCTCCCGTGTCGACCTTAGCACCACATTTCACCTGAAGACTGATGGCCAGTCAGAGCGTAATTTGAGGATGAATGTTCCCAAGGGGGAGATAATGCAATGCCCTGAATTCAAAAAGGGCAAAAATTTCAATTTTTGGGAACTTTGGTGACCTACTACTTGACCTACTAACCGTTGGGTGGACTTACCAACAGTAGGTCAAGGGGGTAGGAGCCGTTGGTAAGGCTGCCTAGGGGAAAAAAGTTTGAAAAAAATTCTAAGTAGTGACCTACTACATGACTTACCGATAGTCGTTTGACTTACCAATAGTAGGTCAAGAGGGGGGGGGGGAGGTCGTTGGTGCTACTGGTTTGGGGGAGGAATTTATTTAATTTTTTGGGCTAAGGAAGGCTGACCTACGGTTGGTGACCTACGGGCAGTAGGTTGACCTACTAACCGTAGGTCATATGGTAAGTGGGGTCGTTGGTGAATCTTTGAAAAAGGGTCGTTTGGTCTTTTCACCTAATAGCCTATTTAATAAACTAAGTCGGTTTATAACCTTTCCTAACACTATGTAAAGCCTTTTAATCCTAGAATATACCCTTTCCAATCACTTTACAAGATTTCCCCAAATTCTTCCACCTCAAATATTTCTCTCTCTAGAAGTTAGAAGAAGAAGAAGAAGAGAACAAGCCAGGGTTCAAGAAATCAAGCTTTTCTTCTTCAATTGCTTAAGGAATCACGACCCTAAGGTATGATAGTGTTCATCCATGGAGCCCTTTCCTCCATGGAATCCCCAAAACCTCCAATTTTCAAAGTATCAAATCCCAATTTGATTTAAGGGTTTTCTTCTATGATGTGGGTTCTTTCAATTATGGTTTTCTAAGTATGAATTGAGTTGAATTACATGTTTTAAGATGAATCCCCATGAACCCACATGAATTCCCCTAATTTTGATATTTATGCATTGATGATGGGTTGAATTATGAAGAAGATGGAATTATGAAGTTTATGTGAACTCATGCATGTTTTTATGATTTCAAAAGCTATGATTCATGATGAAATTGACGAATGATCAAAAATGGGTTTTATGAAGTATGCATTTTCAATTATGGAAATTATGATGATTTATGAATTACTTTAAGATTGAAGCTTAATTGAAGATGTTGTTGAATTGTGAAAGGTTTTCTCACATGCAAAGGATTAATAACTTGTTGAAAGGTTTTCTCAACTAAAGTTGAATTAAAGGTTTAAGGAGCTATTCTAATGACGTAAGCTTGGACTATGTCCATGGAATATGAAATGTCTATACACATGATTTAGCTTGGATTGATGTTCCTTGATGTACCTATCCATGGATTAATAATATGGTCAAGGACTATTCCATGGGATTTAAGCTTAGTAGCGAGTGGACAAGAGGAGATCCCTCATGTCCCATACCTATGTGCCCCCATAGGATGTCTTAAATAGACCTTATATTAGTTCGTGGATCCACGTAAGCTAGATGTTATGGGTCCTACCTTGGCAAGTAGGATGGCCCTTCTGATGTAGGGAGTATGTTGGATTCCATGTTGATAGCTCACATGGTCTTAAATGTCGGTTAAAGCTAACTTCCCACAACAATTAACTAAAGTGTTTTTATGATGTTCCTCAAGTAAAGTAAATATGTTTAGCTTGCTTTGGACATGGTTTATGTTTCATGTTTTCTAACTTTTATCATGTTTTAGCTTGGTCATTGCATGTCATGAAAATGTCCCGTTTTAGCATGTTTTAAATGATTTTGTGCATTGCTATCATACCTCGTACTTGATTGTACTAACGCATACTCTTGCCTACATTGACTTGTTAATGTAGGGCCCGGTGATTCTCCATCTATTCGTGTCTAGAGCTTAGTAGAAAGATTGTTGAAGACTTGGTGAGTCCTCATCCATTCGTGGACATAGCCTAGTTGTTATTTCTTTTATGTTTCTTTCATTTTGGCATTGTATTGGGTTACGTCCCAAACTTTATTTCTCATTCTTATGATAGATTGACTTTTAGACATGAGATATAGACTTCCGCTATTCTCTTAAAAGCTTTGATATGATATTGTCTTTGAACTCTCAAATCTCTATAATCTTGTATGTATGTATGCTAAGTGGCTTGTATGAGGCCTTTCGGGGTCTTGTACGCCATGTCACGTCTAGGGTGTACCTTGGGACAATATATTGTAAATTCATTTCTTTTGAAATATAAAACATAGTTTGCAATCCTTAAATGTAACTTTTTTGTTGAAGTAAAAATTTTTAAAACTGAAACAAATAAACCTTTTGAAATTTATTGTTATAATATTTATACGACTATAGAAGCATCTCATCTCATTCAGAATTGCTTAAAGAAAATTATCCGATGGCGGACATATATGTCCTATTTTTTCTAAAAAGAAAGAAAAGACAAATGCGCAGAATTTGTTCCTTGCAGCATCATTATTACTACAATTCTAATTATTTAACTACATACTAGTCTAGTAAAAAGATATTTAACTTTAGTTAGATAAATCTTTTTCTACAATTCAAAACTCGCACTCGAAGATTGGGTGACTTGCGAGAAAAAATGAATTAGAGATCATATGCTTGGAAATTTACCTCTCATTAGCGGCAAAATGCAAGCCTATGATCTTTGATTCATTCTTCTCACTAGATCATTAAAATGATTTGACTGAATCATAATGAACTATATTTACAACCAAAAAATTGCTTTTGGTATTGTCATTGTTTGTGGTTAAATAATTAAGGTTGTAATAATAATAATGTAGAATTGGATGTGGTTAAGAACCCTTATATGATCTTGGTGAATCGCTACTTAATAGCCTAACTTTTGAAATTGAGTTAGGCGTAAATATTGACACATTTATACATGTCAAGGTTTAATATATTGTACTCTTAATTACTATTGAAGAAAAACATATATATTTACAATTGAGTTGTTATAAATTAAAACTCTCCTCTGTATATTCATTCAACTAATAGGAAAAAGGTACATTGTGAACACAAAAAACTATGCAAACCTTTCAGGTTACTCGAATGTCGGAGAAAGTATATGAAAAAAGTTACTGGTCTATTTTTCAACGCATCCAGGAATTCTGTATTTGAATCTATGGCTATGAGAACACAGGGAGATAATGAGTTCCGATCAATTTTCAACAATAATGAAGCATCTCTAACACAACAATGCAACATATATATATATATATGTTCGCTATTAGATTTCTTGACAAAGTTAAGGACAATACTGTTTCCCATATAAGAATTGTAGTGATGTTTTGCCAGTTCCAAGGACATACGACAAGCATAAAATAATATATAAACAACGTAGCCACACCTGATGTTTCCCAAAAGCAGAGTCACCAAGAATGACAGCTTAATAAAAGCCTCAATCAAATATTTTTCCAAAGAAAGCCAATCGATCGGAGGGATCTATGAGGTGTTGCTTGAATCTTACTTCAGTAGTGTTTGCAAGAGGTAAAGAAAGTTGCAGTTTTGGTGGCTTCAGTACTGGAAATGATAGAAGAAACAAAACAAGTAGTCCAACTAAAATGTTCTAAAAAACTAAAATGCTTGAACAAGTAACCTGTCAAGGCTCATGGCAATCCCTACTCATGAAACATGACAGGGTTTGGGAAGTATAGAAATCAATGAGAAGTATAATAATGACATATTTAGTTATCTGTTATATATAGCCTGAACCACTAGTTCAGCCTTCAAACACTGATCAAACACAACAAGAGAAGCAACCAAATTAAGTCTCAAATTTTCCGTGTTTCACTTAGCTTACAACAGAAATTTGTCCAAATTTTTTGAACATTTAACGGTATCAAATACAAGATATAATTAGTTCATTCATTTGCCAAATACTTCATTCAGCCCCTCCTTCAGCATTGGCTGTTTGAGGTCCAGCTCCTTCTTTAGCATTGGCTATTTGAGGTCCGGTTCCTTCTTCAACATTGGTTGTTTGAGATCCAGTTCCTCCTTCAGAAGACCCTGCAGCAGTGGGATCGGGTGCTGGAAGAGAGCACATCACATTCTTGATCATCGAAAAGTAAAGATCAAAATCTGCTTTGTATTTTGAGCAGTTTGCTTCGATCCACTTCAGCTACAATGATGGGCACACTATCCTGGTTGTCGGGCCCATGCATTTCAATGAATGGGCGAATTTCTTCATATACAGAGTTCAGCTTTGAAGTGGCTTCATTTCTTATCCCCTGCATCACATTGGGAAAAAAGGTTGAGAAAAATTACAGTTAGATTTTCCTTACACAATATGGCAAAAAGTATTTCATCACTAGTTTTCGCATTCCCTCTTCCTCTTTCGCAAGTACTAGAGAACAGATAATGAGCCAAATCCACTTATGGATGCTAAAAGTATTACCAACTTCCAAGGATTTTCAACAACTCATCACCATTTCGCGTTTGAAAACTCCTTAGAGTACATTGATTTCTTTATTTAAAGAAGACCTCATCAATCTAAAGGAGTAGGTCAATAGAAATAGTAGCCTCTTTGTCAACCCCATGGAGAAATATGAGAGAAAAAGTCGATAAAGTTGCCTACATCATGACGTGTTACAAAGAAAAGGTGATCATGCCTCATAGTACTTAACATCTTCTCGTGCTTCCTTTGAAGCAAGCATTTTAGGAAAACCTCCTTCTTTCTTATGGATGGAGGATTCATAATAAACGGTAACACCAAAACAATTTCTCACATGGGTACCACTGATTTATCTGCATCTAATTCTAGCTTTCAATTATCCACTATACTTTGCTACATTTTCGTTTCGAGTAACTTGATTTCAGTTTCTCAATTTGGTTGTGACAATAAAACATCTATTGAATTCTCTCCATTCTCTTATCTTGTGAATGTTCTTAGTAGAGGGGCACCGTTAGTTGAAGGGCGGAGTAGAGGACGCCTTTATGAGTAGCTGTGTCTTTAGATCTGGGGCATCGCTATTGGGCCATCAAACAAGCCGTACTTTAGATTTAAAAAAATAATTATTATTTTTCCATTCTTGTTAAGAAAGACTCTCTTTCCATTTGTAATTCATGCCAATCAAACAAAAACCACAAACAATATTTTTCTACAAATTATCTGTAGAGTCACATGCATCTACAAATTATTTATAGTGATTTGTGGGGCCTGCAGATAACGCTTAAATCACCCTCCAAAACCAATTAAGAGTGAGAGATCATCGTCAATAAAAACCAATAAAGAGTTGGGGTTGAATCCCACAAGGAATGCTGCATTGTAGAGAATTCCTTATCAAGAAATTTGGATTTTAATTTAGCTTTGTAATAGTAAGACAATTGGAGGTGTTGATGAGTCTAAGATTTTGACTCATTTGAGGCCTTTTAGTTAAAAAAATAGCGTCCTCAATGCCTATTTATTTCCTTATCTGATGATATTTTGATGATTTGCAGCTATGAAGGCTAAAGGACAAGGCAAGGATGAATATATGCAAAAAGAGTCCAAAAATGCTTAAAAGAGTGAAAACTCCCGGTTGAGGACCCCACAAGATATTTGGCGGATCGCCTAACGTGACTGGACCTCACCTAAAGTGACAGTGTTTATTTTTGAAAATATTCAAGGAAGGTCAGTGAAGTAAAGTGCAAATGGCGATTCACCGAAGTGGTTGGGTGAAGTCAAAATCCCATCGCCTAAAGTGATAGAAGGTTGGACTAAACTGAATGCTAAAATTGGCAAACAAAGGTTGTCATCAGTGACTTGTTGAACGTGAAAGGCAAACTCAATCGAGTCTGCCAACTGATGTTCAAACACCTGAAGCCAAGAAAGGGCGAGCTGACGAACAAGATGTCGATCTGCCAATCAAGTAGGCGATCCCTACTAATGTCACCGATCAGGTCGCACATGTTATTTCAGACTAATTTTTGGGGAAATTATAAATATCCCAAAGTAGAGAGAAAATTTTATCTTTTACCATTTTAAAGCTTTTTATCTTTTTATTCTTTGAGAACTTTACCTTTCTCATATTTTCTTAGTTTTGGGGTTTTGAACAATTTTGTATTTGAAAATTGAGGTTTCAATTCAAAGGGGTAGTTGAAGATTATCAACACTTTGATGGATGAAAGCATAATTGGTATAATTTCTTTCACTTTTATGATGCTTGAATAATACACCAATTTAGGGGAGTAATTATAGAGTTGGGAGTTAACTAATTTAGTGGGTCTAGTGTCTTGCTCTGTTTTTCTGCTATTTATTCATGGATTTGAGCGATTTAGCATGATTTCAATTTATGGGCTAAGGTTCCAAACTTAGTCCTAGCTTAGGTCTTTGATTGATGCTCGAAAGAGATTAATTGGAGTGGATAAATGGCTTAATACTTGCATTAGATTTGATTGTTGTAGCTTTATCGAAAGAGAAATTGTAGTTTCATTTCTAATTGCTAGATCTACTCTAAAGAGATATTTCGTAAGATATTGGATTGATTTGTATCTTCACATGGATGAGAGCAAAAAGAGATTCCTTGATATGACACATTGAGATCAAAAGAGGATTTGTGTCATTTATGATTACCTAGCCTATCCATGATTGTCTAGCATTGTTGAGCAAGCACTTGCATCCCCTATTTGACATTGACACTGACTCCCACAACCTTAGATCATCTTCTACTTGTTTAAACCCTGTTTTAGTTGAATTGTGATAATTCATTTCAAACTATTATTTGAAATTTGGTGGAATCATCCACCCATTTGTCCTAATCGCTACAATGAGTTAGTTTGCATCTTAATTTCCTTGTTGAATTCTTCGATTTAAATCACTCCCTATGTGATTCGACCTCGACTCAATTGTTGGGTATTTTTATTGCTAGTGATCGCTTACTCATTTAAATGTATTGTGAGTAGTTTGAGCATTATCCGAAATCTAGAACACACGTCTATAAAATGTCCTTAAGTATATAGATCATACATTAAACTTGGCCGTCAGTTTGAGGATGAAATGTTGTACTAAGTTGAAGTCAAGTCGAGCGAGCGACGATGAATACGACGTGAGGAGAGACTCTCTTCTCAACTCTTTAAGAGCTAGAAGAGGTGGTTATATGTATATATATATATATATATATATATATATATATATATATATAAGCACAAGAGAAAGCTCCTACCTAAATGAACTCGAGTTTCAAATTTCCCTCCAAAATTTATTTTCCCTCCAATTTCCCTAGATTTTTCATTCATATTACACCATATTTTAAAATTTAATTTTTAAAAAAAAATTGAAATCCAATAAGCCTCCATATGAATGGGGAATGACTATATTATGAAAACATATGCATAAAAAATATGTGATCCGTAAGTAAGAATTAAATCATCTGGATAAGTAGGGTTCCTTTTGAACTTTTTATAGCTAACATATAAAGGATATACTCGGTCAATCAATTAATTTGATATCTTTAAAAGTGTCGAGCGTTGGTGTATATCTAGATACATAAGTCACACAACTAATCTTTTAATAATTTTTTCTCATAATTTTGTTCATTTTATGAATGAACACTGCCTTGTTCATAAATGCATAGAGAATTGGCATTACAAAAGTTTTCTTGAAGAGACTTACACTTCACACTTACATAGGTGATTTCTAAATGTGTTATCCTATAGATACACTATTTTATATATCTTGTATTGAACATAGAAAATATTAAAAAGTATTAACACTTTAACCATGATACTGAACATTGTCTCATCATGAATGGACCAAAAGCTAATTTTCACAATGTTGACTCATTATCAATGACTTTGTTTGATTTCCTTGATTCTAGATATTGGGATCAAAAATTTTCTAGGTATAGTTATCACTATGATGATTTGTCCTAGACCATAGTCCCATTCTCTTTGATGATTTTTCAACCATCTCTCTTGTTGGGGCTTTTGTAAGTGGATATGTTATTTAAGGTGTATTTACGCATTCAAATACTATATTTTTCTCTTGTTTTAGCTAAGTTTTGAGTATAATATTGTGAATATTCTTATATTTATTCATCATATGTTGTGATGATATAATGTACATTATTAAGTTGATTTTAGGCAAAAATAAAAACAACAAGAAAAGTCTCATAGGATGGATTAGAATGCAAAGATAAATAATCTGAACTAAACTAAGCAAAAGTAGCTACAATAAGGATCATTAGATGAGCCTCGCGGACCCCCATACAAGAACTAAACATTTTAGACTAACGAAAGGAGGCAGGGTTCGAGATGGACCCCTTGACGTGTACCACTACCCTGCGTGACGGGCCTCATATTGGACCCCCTTGTATATCGACCTAGGTTTGATCCATTCAAAGTAGAGTACAATCGGGATTAGGACTTTGACCATACTATGTAAGTCTTTTGATAACATTTTTAGGGTCACGAGTCACGAGTAGAGGATTATAACTTAGTCTTAGATATTTGAGTTCATTGCTCTTAGTTTTTAGGATTTACTTTACAATTTTAGTAGACTATTGTGGCACGAACAAGATTCTCTTGAAAAAGCTACATTAATCAAAGGTTCTTATTACTTTCTTTTACATTCATGTTCTCTAGTAGTAAAATTTATTGTAGTATAATTTATTATAGTTATTATTTACTGCTCATTATAAGTAGCTAAACTCATAAATAGAGTTATGAAACTTTGAGTAGGGGTAATGATAAGAAACTCTTTACAATAAATATCATTTCATGAAGGAGTGATAATTGTGTATTGAGTTCCTTTCACAATTAACGTTTTCTTTAAATGGTAGACAACTTTATAAGAACTGGCTCGTATTCTAACTTACTTGACCATAGAAGTACATATTAGGAAAAATAATCATTAACAAGAATTTGGTGCTACCAACTACCATCTAATAACTTGAGCTCAAGAGAAGATAGTTTACTTGAGACTTTTGATGCATGAACAAATAAATTCGACACCAAGGGCCAAAAAAGAACTTAGAGTGATATTCTCTTAATTGAACTGAGAGGTTTTTTGATACTTATAGATTCGTCAATTTATCACACTGAACACAAATGAATGAACTGATAGTAGTTCAATATCTAAGAATTGTAAATTCATTTTTTGATGAAATCCAAGTAGTTAGTAAATTCTCATACCCTCCAAATTTTTGATAATAGTTATTGATTTGAATCTCAATATCAAATTATAAAAGAACTGTAGTATGCTCTCAGTAAGATTCAATCTCAACCCAGTACTCTATTTTGTAATCAGCCGATTTAATCCATAAAAGGGTGTAATTTGGCCGACATCAAAATTATGGTGCCCTTGCTGAGGAGTGTAATTTAGAGTTTTGTAATTTGTAGAAATTCATAGGTAACTATTAATTTCTTTTGCGAATTACACAGGTTATTTTTTTGTTCATTGCAGGATTTTCCACAATTTATGCTCGATACTAGGAGTCATGTATCTCCCTTAATTCCAATTGACATGGAAATAGAAAGAACATTCCGGCGATTAAGGTTAAATTTTATAAAGGTTGACAAGAAACACCATGAGTTTGTAACTGAGGTTGATTTACAAGTAGGCCATGATGAGGAAATTAGTCCACCTTCACTTATTGGAAATACTACTTTTGTCACGACCCAAGGTACCCCCTAGAGGTGACATAGCGTACAAGACTCTGAAAGGCCTCATACAAGCCACTTAGCATGCATAAACAAGATAATGGAAATCAAGAGTGTATAAAACCAAGTTCAAGTCATAAGAGTTTACTAGAACGAAGCGGAAGTCTACATAGTCTCAAACCATCTATTACATCACAGAGTGACGGGGACGTAACCCACACATCAATACAAAAGTCTAGAATAGAAAGACATAAAAGAAATGAAAGAGTCTCGGTCCTTGAAGCATGAGGACTCACCAATCTTCAAGAAGTCTTCAACTAGGCTCTAGCCACGAATAGATGGAGAAGAGTCGTCACGCCTTACATTAACTAATCAATGTAGGCAAGAGTATGCGTTAGTACAAAAATGTACCAAGTATGATAACCATGCATAAAAACATTTAAACATGCGAAAAGGGACATTTTCATGACATGCAATGACCAAGATAAACATGAAAAAGGTTAGAAACATGTCATAAACCATGGTCAAAACAAGCTAAACATCTTTAAGTCACTCGTGAAATATCTTAAAAAGCACTTTAGTTCATTATTGTGGGAAGTAGCCTTAACCGACATGTAAGACCATGTGAGCCATCAACATGGAATCCGGTGTCCTCCCTACACCGATAGGGCTATCCTACTTGCCAAGGTAGGACCCTTAACTTTTAGCATACGTGGATCTACTAGCTAATGTCTATCTAGACAATCATCCTATAGGGGCACATAGGTAAGGGATAAGGAGATTGATACTAGAAACCCAGCCTCTATATACGAGAGAGCTTCCATCTCAATATCCTCTCGGTGCTAAGCATAAATCCCATGGAATAGTCATAATTCTTATTCATCTTATTATCCATGGAAAGGTACTACTAGAGTTACCAATCCAAGCTAAAGTTTATTAGTATTTACAATTCATCTTTCATGGACAAGTCCAAGCTTACGCCATTAGAATAGCTCCTTAAACCTTTGATTCAACTTTAGTTGAGAAAATCTTTCAACAAGTTATGAATCCTTTATGTGAGAAACCCTTTCACATTCATAGATTGAGTAATATGTGAGAAACCCTTTCACAACTCCACAACAACATCATTCATGCTTCAATCTCAAAGCAATTCATAAATCATCATAAATTTCATAATTGAACATGCATACTTTCATAAAACCCATCTTTTGATCATTCATAATTCATCATGAAATCATAGCTTTAGGAAAAATAAATCATGCATGGGTTCACATAGACTTCATAAAATTCATCTTCTTCACAATTCAACCCATCAACATAGCCTAATTTTCGAAATTGGTGAAATCACATGGGTTCATGGGGATTCATCTTAATTCATGAAATTCAACTCAATTCATGCTTCATAGTTCATAAAACAATCATTAAATCAACATTGAAAATAACCCATGGCGTAGAAAAAAACCCTAACTTCAATGGAGGATTTCTAACTTGTAAAATAGAGAAATTTTGGAACTCTATGGAGGAAAGGGCTCCATAGATGAAGACTATCATACCTCAATGCCAAAACCTTGAAATCAATGGAGGATTAGGAGACTTGATCTTGAAACCCTAGATTCTTCTTCTTCAAGCTTCTAGAGAGAGAAATATTTGGGAGATGAGAGTTTGGGGAATGATTAAGAATAGGTAGAATTAGGCTTATAAGGTTTATATAGGGGCTAGGTTAAAGGCCAAACCAACTTAGCTTAGGAACTAAGCACCTAGAGAAAAGACCAAAAAGGCCTTCTTAAAATAACTGTCGGACCCCTATCTACGATTGGACCTACGGTCCGTAAGTCAACCTACGGACCGTCCTGTTCTACCATAGATAGATTCAGAGACTTTCCAACTTTGGACCTCCCAACGTCGGGACCCCATGTACGGTTCGTGGATCAACCTACGTTCCGTGCATGGCCACCGTACATCCAACTCTTGGCCTTGAAAATTTAAGTGTGGGTCTCACCTATGAGACCTACCTACAGCTCGTACATAGATCGGCGGTCCGTCTTGGCAAGCCGCATAAAAGTACTGAGGCTTAACATTTTTGTTAAGGAACCTGGACTAGTCAGCCACGGGTCTGACCTACGGACCGTAGGTCAGTCCACGGGCCGTAGGTGGCTCTGTTGGTACTGGCACCAGAAATTCCAGAAAACCTGAAATTCCTTCCTTTTCGAATCCGAGGTGTTACAATTTTAAACATCGCCAACACGATGTTGCATTTTCTGGGTATGAAGTGTTTATTCGGTGGTCTACCTTTTGAAGATCTGAATAAATATCTTAAAGATTTTGCAGGAGTTTGTATAGCTTACAACCTCCCAAGTACTCTCAAGAAGGAATCAGGTTGAGGTTGTTTCTATTCCCTTTGACTAGTGAAGCAACTATATGGCTTAAGTAGTTACTAGAAACATCCATCAGTACTTGAGCAGAAGTTATATGAGCATTTTTTAAGATGTTCTTTCCTCTAAGTAGACATATCTAACTTAGGGATGTGATCAGCAATTCCAGACACGTTCTAGGTGAAGCATTGATAAAGCTCAAGTACACTCCCAATTAAAATGTAGGCAGCCGTATGCAAAACAATACCCAACTTATGAGGTCGGAGTTAAATCCCACAAGAAAAAATGTAGGGGCGATCGAAAAGATAAAGAATTATAAGCCACTAGTTTGAATCCAACAATTGGTACAAGTATTTTTGAGGTGATTTTCGATAAAGGATAAACACTAAACTAAGATAACAAAAATTAAAGATAGGTTGATCAAAGAACTTTTGACCAAAGGATAGCAAATAAATTCAGGAATGTGAATTTAATTTATGCTCAACCGATCAATCACAAATAACCAAATATTATCTAGATAATTGTAGGTAAGTCAATTTTGCCTTGGTTTTTCTAGTACCCACTTGTATCTCTCGATCACAAGCAAGTATATCTTGACTAATTCTTACTTAGAAATTATAACGAAATAAACAACCAATATGAAAACACTAGGATTATCCTATCTCTACCTCAAATTTATAGGAAGAGGGTTAGACCGGATCTAGAATTTCTATAGCAATCCCTTCTGATTGTTATGGGTAGACCTTTGGTGAAAGAAATTTGGCAAGAAAACTTTTGGAATAGTGACTTAAAAATTTTAGGCTAGCCTAGTCTCAGGTGGAATTTGAGTGAGGTGGGGTCTAGGAAAATCTGGGAATGGATTAGGTAAAATGTCTAAGTTTGGGTTGGTTTTTAGAATAGCTAAGACATTAAGGAAATCATAAGACTTTTTAGATTCAGATTCGGGTGAGTAGAATTCTCAATATCGAACTTAACATGAATGCATTAGCTTAGAAACCAAGGTTCAAAGGTATGTTGCAAAATGGGTACTTTACAGGACAATTCCAATACTCTGTCCAGTGCAATCCGCTATAGCGAGTGTCACACCTCTAAAGAAAGGGAACTAATTCCTGCTATTGTGGGTAGTCCCGCTATGGTAGAGCTACTATAATGGGTTGGGCTGCTATAGAGGGATTAATCATGAGTTTATGCAGAAATTTCCCCTAAATCGCTCATAATTATGCAAACTCTTTTTTGGAAGAGGAAAGGACGATCTAGGGCAAAATTCAACCAATTTCCACCAATTTAATCGATAAAGATGAGTTAATTACTCCCCTACCTTGGTATTATGATTCCTAGGCCTTAGAATCCTTGTGGAGTGACCTTAGAGGAGAGTTTGACTTAAATTAATAGTGGAAAAACCCTGGTTTTGGTAGGGATGATCATGGGAATAGCTTGGGGATCCAGGTATTATAAGGCCATTATTCATTGATTGTGTATTTTATTCCCTTTTAGACCAAGAACAAGGTAGAATTCATAACAAGGGGAAGGCTTAAGTTTAATAGAGCATCCAAGGATTGATTCGAGATAGGTGATGGTTGTTTGTTTTCCCGTTTATGTTATATGTGCATGTTAACTGCTTCTTTAGTATTGCATGCATGATACATGATTAAGGAAAAGGAAACAACATTTTTTTTTAAATGATAAAGGTAGTCAATAGCATGCAATGAATGTGTTTTACTTTGGTGAACAAGTGTGATTGCTATTTAGTATGGTTTTAATTGTGATATGTGCTTGATGGTTGGCTCAGCTACCATTCCTAGTATAGGATATCCCCATGGTTGTCTCAGATATCACGCTTGGTATATACTAATAGTTGGCTCAGGTACCATACCTGGTATGGAGATATCCATATTGGTTTGCTCAGGTATAATGCCCGTACACTAATAGTTTGTATGTGAATTTTGTGAGAGGACCAGGGTGGCTTGTTGTGCTGTGGTAGTTCATGTTTGTTATGCGTATCAACTCAGGGTAAGGACTGGAAGTCCAGGATATGTTGTACTCGCATTTATAATTGTGTATCATCAGTTTTACTAAGTTATGGTTGCCTTTTCATATTCCATGTGATGGAACTAGCTGATGATGCTACCAGTATCCTATGGTTGTGTACTATGATGAGTGGTAGATTTCCACTTATTTGAGGCCTTTCTAGTTCCACAATTAGTGTCCTCAATACATATTTATGTTCTATTCTGATGATATTTTGATGTTTTGCAACTATGAAGGCTAAAGGACAAAACAATGACGAATACATGAAAAAGAGGCCAAGAACATTGAAAGGAGTATAAACTCTCAACTTGTAGTCGCCTAACCAAAAGGGAGGATCGCGCAATAGGCCGGACCTCACCCAATTTGACAGTGTTCACAATTAAAAATATTCAAGGCAGGTCGATAGACTAATGTTGAAATGACAATTCATCAAAGTCATTGGGCGAGCTAGAAGTTCCATCGCCGAAGGTGACATACTTCTGAGTAAAAATGAAGGCTGAATAGGTGAACAGGGTGGTAATCGGCGATCCACCAAATGTGAAAGGCTTACTTGATCAAGTTCTCCAACTGAGGTTCAAACACCTGACGCTTGAAGCAAAAGAAAGGCGAGCTAAAGAAATAACGACGATCTGCCAAATGTGTTAGGCGAGCCTGACTAATGCCACTGAACAGGTCACACATGGAATTTTTGACTAATTTTGGAAAAACTATAAATAGCCCAAAAGAGAGAGAAAATGTATTAGAAAATATAGGAGAAAATGACTGAGATCCTAAATTAAGTTTTAGTTTTTGAAAGAGAGCTTGAGAAATAAACTTCTTAGTTTTTGGGATTTTTGAACAATCTTGTAATTGACATTTGAGGTTTTATATCAAAGTGGGTTTTGAAGATTATTGCTTAATTTCAACTCTCCAATGGTTGTACACATAATTTGTATAGTTTCGTTTCCTTTTATGATGGTTGGCTAAAACCCCAAATCTAGGGGTGTGATTATGAGGTTGGGTGTTGATTTAATTTAGTTAGTCTTGTGTCTTGCTCTATTTTATTGTTGTTAATCGATGGATTTGATTTATTTAGTATGAAATTAACTTATGGGTTAAGGTTAAAAACTTAATCCTAGTCTAGATCTTCGATTGATGCTCGGAAGAGATCAATTGAAGTGGGTATGTATCTTGATGCAAGCAATTTGAGTTTGATTTCTATAGTTTGCTCGAAAGAGAAATTGTGATTCAATTCTAGTTGCCAAATCTGCTCGAAAAACAAATTTTAGGAAGGTATAGGGTTTATTTGTGATTCACATAGATGAGACTGAAAGGAGATTCTATGATATGATGCTTTTAGATAGAAAGAAGATTAGTGTCATTAAAGATTACCCAGCTTATCCATGTTTGTCTAGCATTATTGAGCAAACGCTTGTACCCCTATTTGATATCGATACCAATCCCCACACCCCTAGATCGTCTCTTACTTGTTTGAATCCCCGATTTTAGTTTAATTGTGATAATTGGTACCCAAACTTTATTTTTTTAAATTTGGTGGAATCATCCACCCACTTATTCTAATTACTACAATGAATCGATTTGCATTATTAATCTCCTAATTAAATTCTTTGCATTATATCACTCCTTGAGGGATTTGACCCCGACTCTCTTGTTGGGTATTTTTATTGTGAACGATCACCTACTCTTCTAATTGTTTTTAGAGTAATTTGAGCATATCAAAAATGGTGCCGCTGCCGGGGAGTGATTGCTAAGAATTTAGTTTGCGAAGTTAGTTTGTAAACTTGTTTATTTGTAGTAGATTTTTGTTTGGTGTTGTTGTTCCCTAATCACGAGAGGAACTACGAGCGAAGATGGAAGTGACAATGCTAGTCACTATGGGAAGAATGATAACATGGGAGATATAAATAGCATGCATGTGAACGTCATCGAAAGCACAGGAGCAATCCGTTTACCTCCTACTAATTGGGAGAGCTATGTTCCATATAACCGAAATGATGCTACAACTGCTCCAATCAGAGGAAGCTTTACTCATGAAGACCCCTATGAACATCTTCGAAACTTTATGAATATTTGTGGGCCATTCATCTTTAAGAACATCTCATAAGAATCTATTCTCTTGAGGTTATTTCTATTATCCTTAACGGGGGATACTACTAGATGGTTGGCAAAACTACCAATGATTCTATCACTTTGTAGGAGAAACTAACAGAAGCATTCCATGAGAGATTTTTCCCTCCCTCAAAAATAATAAAGCTTAGGGACAACATCCAAAACTTCAAAAGAGTGGTAGGTAAACCTCTTCACGAGACTTGGTTGCGGTTTCAAAAGATGTTACTACAATTTCCAACACATGGTGTTTCAGATAATTTGTTGCTGCAGTACTTTTATTGTAGCCTTGATTCGGTCGAAAAAGGGTTGGCTGATCAACTTATCCTAGGTGGACTGATGCGACAACTATTTGATGTAGAAACAATGTTGCTTGATGATATGACAAAGATACACCGAGCATGGCATACTAGGGAGGATCAAGTATCTTCTCTACACTTGAGTATGAGCAAGGAACAAATGGAGAAGGATCATGAGCACGATGAGATCATGGCTAAGAGGATGACCCAACTTGGCTTGTTATCCAAACATGTCATGGGAAGTGGACTAAAATCGATACATGTGGTTGGTACAAGTAGTGGGCAATGCCCAGATGATACCAAGTTTGAGGTATTATACAATGAAAGAGTGCAGTAGTTGGGGAACCAAATGGGGGGTTCTCATCCGAAATATCCTAGACCGGTTGGGAACTAAGGTTGGAACAAGGAAAAAGATAATGGCTGGAGAGATTGGAGAGATCGAGGTGGCAATTGGAGAGCTTGTGAAGTTGAAAAATAGATACATTCCACCTCATGATCATCCCAAACCAAAAGAGTAAGTTGAACCAGAGGTAAACCGAACTGATGATATGTTAATAAGGATCTTTAACAAGGTTGAAGGATCCGACAAAATGTTGAAAGACTTGAAAAGTGACTTCTCCTCTTTGACTCAAACAGTTACTTCACACTTCGTGTCAATCAAGCAGTTGGAAACTCAAATGCGTAAAATCTCTTCCCATTTAAATCCAAGGCTAAAAGGGATATTGCCTAGTGACAACATCCCCAACCCCAAAAATGATGCTTGATGAGTAAGAACTATGTGGCGCCGCGACGTTAAATAAGACGCTTCTTAGGAGGTAACTCAAGTTTATTTTATTACTTTTGATAACATGTGTGGCGAGTGCATGGTGCAATGAAGTAAAAAAGTTGAAAAGGATGCATCGGGTGATTCTTAAATTGCTCATATGTGTAAAGGCCAATTATTTAGTATGGGAATGGATTTGGATATGAATTAAGGTCACCATAACATTATTTCCCTATGTAAAAGATGTTTTTTTACCTGTTACTCTGCTAGCAATAGCGAAATCTTTCTCATGGAAATACATGCACAAAAAGCACACAATAGTATAGTACATAATTCTTTCCTCTTTAGCTAAAGAAAGAACTGCTTGAATACATTTTGTGGATCGATATTCGCTATCAGTGCACTAACTTCATTTTCCCCTCACACGGACAAGAGAGAAATAGAGCTCCATCAAGAACATAGATAACCTGTTAAATCGAGTCCTTTCTTCCACTGGTCAAGTTGTGAAATATGTACAGTGCCTGCACACAATGAGCAAAAGAGTTGATCCTATAACCGGATTCCAATCACCTGCAAGACACATCATCAAGGTCGATAATCAGATCTATGTTAACTGTAATCGTACTGTCATAAAACTAGGTGGTTTTTAAGAATAGCTATTAGAACACAATCATACAAAAGATACTATACTTCTCATTGACAAAGAGTTTATAATAGTAGAGGATTATAAAGATGCTTAAAAGCTGTAAGATTTAATTGAGGAAAGAGAAAATTGGCATAAAGATACTTACCATGGAAGAGCCAAGAAATACAAAGTTTCTGCTCCCACAATATCGTCTTTCACCAACCACCATGATTTGCACTGGAAGACGAAGCACATGTACCCGTGCTATCTTCAAAAGTATTTGAAGCATGGATAGAGCTACCATCAGCCAATAATATTCCTCCAACACTAGGATTTAGAGGGGTAGAAGTAGAGCCAGTGACACCAACCCCAAATTTATCACCAATGCTTGAATTGAGATCAACAAAATTCCTCTCCAATTCCAAATTCATTTTTCTAACTCAAACTCGAACAATAGTTTTACTCCCAATTTCAATTCACTTCAAAAATTCTAATCCTAACCCTAATTCCGGTTCAATCCCAAAATAATTCCATCCCATTTCTATCCCCATGTAGAGAAAACAAGGTAGGTCAGGCAGTAAAAAGTCTTTGGATTAGGTATCCAGTGATTTTCTCAGTAATACCAATGAAGAACAATCTACATTGATTTCTTATTCTTTGTAAGGTAAATTTAGAAAAACCTGAGTGAAAAGTTCAAATTTTTCTAACAGAAATGTTGATTCTAAAGCAGTTAGAAGTATGAATTCGAGAAAGAGAGTTGTTTCGGATGAGATTATTTGTATAAACAAAGAGCCTACTTCTGAGGGTTTAATTGCGTTGACGGCTGGATTTCCGTATGCCTCATTAACGGATGAGGAAATTGAAGTTGGGGTTGTTAGTGTACTTGGCGGGATAGAATAGTGTAACTATATTTTAATTAGAAATCACATTACTATGAAATGGCATGAAAATGTGTCGATTTGGGTGATGAAGGATATGTTTGTTGATGTTATACCTGAACGGTGTGGTGGGTTATTGGATTTGGCATATAACTATTTTTATCTTACGGGTATGTTAATTTTGGGGTGGCGTTGTTAAATAAGAACAGGATTCCAGCTGAGCCAAGTAAAGGTAGAGAAATTGTTATCGAGGCAGGTCTTGCTGGGTTGGCAGTTGCAAGGCAACTGATGTTATTTGGGTTTGAGGTTACTGTTTTGGAGGGACCAAAGCGTGTAGGTGGAAGGGTGTAAACAAAAAAGATGGAAGGAGGGAATAAGGTGCTAGCTGCTGATCTGGGAGGGAGTGTTTTGAAAGGTACACTAAGGAATCCACTTGGTATGTTGGCTCGACAGTTGTTGTATACACTTCATAAGGTGAGAGACCAATGTCCACTCTATCGTGATGATGGAAAGCCCGTAGACGAGTATTTGGGTAAACAAATGGAGGCTGCTTACAACGAACTTTTGGATAAGGCAAGCAAGGTCAGGCAAGAATTATCTCAGGTTGTTTCTCTTGGAGAGGCATTGGAGACTTTGCGAAAGGATTTTGGTGTTGTGATTAATGCTGAGGAGATGAGCATGTTTAAAGGGCATCTGACAAATTTGGAATATGCAAATGCAGGTTTGCTTTCACAGTTTTCCTTAGCATTTTGGGACCAAGATGAATCCTATGATATGGGAGGGGATCACTGCTTCTTGCCTGGTGGAAATGTAAGATTAGTTCATGCTTTGGCTGAAAATGTGCCTATTATTTTTTAAATAACTGTGCATGCCATTCGTTATGGTAGAGATAGTGTGAAGGTGACTTCTGGGGCCTATTATATGAGGGAGATATGGCATTGTGCACCGTTTCTCTCGGAGTTTTGAAGAGTGGTTCTATCATGTTCATTCCAGAGTTGCCTCGGCAAAAGCTGGACACAACAAAAGATTGGGTTTGGATTATTAAATAAGGTTGCAATGTTATTCTCATATGTGTTTTGGGACTCCAACGTTGATATATTTTGTCATGGTGTTGACGAGCATTTGGATAAAAAAGTGGAGGCTACTTATAATGGACTTTTGGATAAGGCAAGCAAGCTCTGGCAAGAAGTTTTATTAGGACTAGAAGGTGGAAGCACAAATCCATATTGTCATTACAAGAATTTTCAAACTTGAAGGAAGTGAGATCCCTTACCACAAACCAGGCCAATTTCTTACTTGCCAAAGGCATAGAGTTAAAGCAGCTCGCGACTACATTTGTTTTGATATCCCCAGCAGATAAAGTGGTTCCATTGCCTCTGCCAATTTTTCTAGCCTTCCTGAGAAACAAGTTAAAAAGGGGATCCATGAAGAAACTGAAACTTTGAACAAGAAAAAGAAAGGACATACTAAAGGAAAGAAATAGGAAAGAGGAAGCTAAAGAGAGGTTGGGAAGGACTCATACCTGACTATTTTTTACGTGACAGTGGCTGCTCTTGACTTTACAACACCTTTTAAGCACAAATTATAAGAAATGTTAGCCTCAAGTCTAATATATGCTACAGCTGCAAATGAACATGTTTGTAATGATAGCGAGCATTATGCTTCCCAACAATTCTAACCTTTCATTTAATTATGTTGGGGACTTAGTCACACCACAAACAAAATACAATATAGATACTTGCTCTTTATTCATATCGTGTCCAGTCAACACGGCTGCGAAAAATTGGACAAACAAAGTAATATAAACTTTAATCATAATTCTTTAAGCACAAAGCTAACAAAAGGAAGTCAATATCACGAAGTTAAAATTAGGAAGATTTTCATCATGCAGAAAAAGGGTCACAATGAAGAACAATAAAAGCAGCAAGCAGTTGAATTGACCAAGAAAAACAAATGACAAAGACAACTAAAATATTTAAAAGTAAACAACGAAACAAAACCAAAACCAAAAACAAAAGAAAATGCAGAAACTAATTTGAATTAACAAATAAAGCTAGTAATACGTATCACGGACAATTATAGTATTAATTTTTTTCAGAACAACAAATATTAGTTTTTAGTGACAGTAGATTTACGGTAGAGCTACATTGTGCAAGTAGCTAAAAGTAGTATCAAGGAGTACATAAGAGGCTATGAACCTGCATTACAAGATTAGCTCTCCAAGGTAATTATTTAAAGGTATGATCATGCACAGTAGTACGGTTATTCTTCGTCTACATATAATCCTTAAAGAGCTTTAAACAAGGAAATAAAATCCGGCTAGTGTATTTTGTTCGAATAATGAGACGTCGACGTTAGATATGAAGTTTCCTTTAGCGCTAAACAAAAAGATGTTGGTGTTAAAACAACTATATATCGTAATATCTTTTCTAACTCTAATAGGTAAATATAGCCTTAGGAAATGACTATTCAAATCACCTTTTAGTGTGGCATATTAGTGAAACATTTCATGCTTTCCAAATTTCTTAACTCTTTTGCATATGAATGTGGTCTATATTAGTGTATCAATCAATATAACATTTCAATTTCTTTATCTCTTGAGAGTAACTAAGAATATTAATGCATTGGTTTTGTAAGGATAAATTATACTTTTAAGGGTAAAATGGTTAGTAAACTTTTGGAGACCTTTTTGGACTTCCAGTATTTTACTTTGAATGTTCCCATTTTTAGTTTCGGTGCATGCACGTAGCACATGTACCCTGTTGCCAATAAGTAAATATTTTTTTACAAAATCATGTTAATATTATTTTAAAATGTGTATGATCTACTAAGTATAAAAATTAAGAATGATTCATGGTAATCCTATTTCGCTAGCTCGATGAAGAAGACAACACACCATCTCATAGAAATCCTCAAACGCTTGATAGTAATTTTGATGTTTTGGTTTTGTATTTACACATACATGTGCTGAGGGTCTATCGGAAACAACCACTCTATCTCCCAAGTAGGGGTAAGGTCTCTGTACACACAATCGTCCACAAACCCCACTTGTGGGACTACACTAGGTATGTTGTTGCTATTGTTGTTGTAGTAACTATTACACCTTTTTTTAGAAAACAAATTTAAATGGTAAGATTCATTGTTGAAGATCGAACAAATTAAAAGATTGAACAATACTATCATTTTTTCAAGATTAATTGTGTGAATTACTTTTCATAAGTTATATAGCAACAAATTGTGTTACAATGTCTCCTCTCAAATTCATCATTGTCCGTTTAAACCCTAGCTATTTGATAAAACCTACTTATATTTAAAATCATATACCGTTGAATATATTATTCTTGAAATAAGACACGTTTTGAAAATTAAGAATGTGTTTTTTTTTAAAGATTGAGTTCAACACACTTGTTCATTTTAAAATTACTTAATGATGTTAGTTATTCTTTAATCTTTTTGAATCTCTTTTACGGCCTAGAAAAATATCCTTTATTATGTTCTTTTACTTCTAAGTATGTGCTTGTAATAGGCACAAATACTTGCACATAACATCAAAAGCTAAATTTACGCTTGCTTGATAATTACATCGTTATCTATTACAATGTTTCCTTAACTTTTTCTATCGCCTATGTGTGGGCATATCATGAGAGATAAAAGTAGGAATGAAGTTATTCAAAACAAGGAGGGAGTGGCCCCCGTGGAGGACAAGATATGGAAAGTGAAGTTGAGATGGATCGGTCATGTAAAGAGGAGGTGTGCAGATGCCCCGATTATGAGATGTGAAAGGTTGGCTGTTGTAGACTTGAGGAGGGGTAGAGTTAAGCCTAAGAATTAATGGGGGTGACGTGACTAGGCAGGATATTGCATAGCCTCAGCTCACCGAGGACGTGGTCCTTGATAGGAAGGTGTGGAGGTTGAAGATTAGGATAGAAGTCAGGTAGGTGGGCATATTTCTTTCCCATTCTCAAAGTATTAGCATTATTCTTCTTTTTTCCCTATCTTCAGATTACTATTACTACCTGTTATTATTTAATTTTGTTATCTTATTTTCTTGTTATTGTTGCCTCTTTTTGTTTGTTCGTTCAGCTGAAGGTCTATCTAAACCAACTTCTCTAGATTCTCAAGGTAAAGGTAAGACTTGCATACACTCTAACCTCCTCGGACTCCACCTGTGGGATTACACTAAGATATATAGCCCACAATTATAACATTACTCCAACTAAACTTGCCCCTACTTACTGGTATTGTTTCTTGCATTTAGCCTGTCTGGTCTGGTTATCTTATTTCAGCATTTAGTGCATAAAGTGAGCATGCAAACAATGTTGATATAGCAAAATTATAGAGTTGATCCAAAGAGGGAAATGAACAACTATTTCCAGAGCTAATAAAATAACTCTAGTATAATTAGAATGAAAAAATAAGATGGTTGCAGAAAGAAATTAGTTAATTCTATACCATACACGATAAAGGTCAATTATTTAAAAGCAACATAATATTTTGTGTCAATAACATAATGAGATAAAACAAAGTTCTTGGCTGTCAGTGTCTAAATAAACATTACACATGCCTTTAAAAAGATCTGAAGTATCCTTATCTCAATTTTTTTCTCAACCTGCAAATGCGATGTACTAACACTAGCGTGGTGGGCCATCTTTGCAGCTTCTCTAAGCCCTGTGAGAAATGCTCCATGCATAGTGGTTGGATAGCGCCTGGTAGTCGCCTCACCAGTAAAGAAATGTCTTCCTTCCCCACAGTTTCTGCTAAAATGTCATAGTCATCTCCCGATGAACCCACAACAACATTGGAGTAGAAACCAAAGCTGAATGGATCACTACCCCATCTTGTAAATACAATTTGGATGGCTCTGGGCAGTGAAATTCCTGGCTCCGCCACTAGTTCTAGGATGTTAATTCCTTGTGGTTCATATATACCTGATAATAATTACCATAATAAGCATAAGTTTTATCTTTAGTATAATTGATGCATTTTAAAATATATATGCCTACGTAGCAGCAAAAATAAACGATAGATGATGAAATCAACTCTAAAGTATATAGTTGAGACTAGAAAAATGTTATAGGAGTCTTTTAAGGGGTAAAGAGTAACAGATTACTCACTTCTCTCAATATGTGGTTTCCCTGTTTTAAGAAGAGACAGAAAGTTAAACAAAGCAAGATCCTATCTCAATTCTCAAACAAGACGATACATGCATGCTTCAAACTAAAACTCAACAAATATGAACTGGGCATGGCACTAATACTCTTTCAAACGCTTAACCCTAGACCAAGATAACATGAATTCACTTCTCGAGCAACTCCATTCTTATTTTTCTGCTCGCGGAGTTTATTATTCTTTACTTGTTACTTTGCCAACAAGTCATATGCTATTCAAGAAAAAGAAGAATAATATTTTGGTATATTGAAAGCAAAGTTAATGTGGAACCTGACATTTACCTTTTAAAATTTAAAGTACTTTTGTTACTGCATCAGTAGGGGCCATCCTCTCAAACTTGTGTGCAGCTTCTCCTGCGACAAGAGCTAACAATAAGGGTCCACCAGCAACTGTTGCATAGCTATAGAACAGAAAGAATTCCCCCCGACAGCTAGAATCATCAGCAACATGACCAAATGTATCAACATTGGAGTCCCAAAAGACATATGGGAATAACATTGCAACCTTATTTAATAATCCAAAACCCAATCTTTTTATTGTGTCCAGCTTTTGTTGTGGCAAGTCTTGAATGAACGTGATAGAGCCACTCTTCAAAACTCCAAGTGGAACGGTGCACAATGTCATATCTCCCTCAAATAATTGGCCCTCAGCAGTCACCTTCACACTATCTCTACCATAACAAATGGCATGCCCAGTTTTTTAAAAAATAATAGGCACATTTTCAGGCAGGGCATGAATTAATCTTCTATTTCCACCGGGCAAAAATCAATGATCCCCTCCCATAACATAGAGGTCATCTTTGTCAAAAAATGCTAAGAAAAGTTGTGAAACCAAACCTTCATTTGCATATTCCAGATTTGCCAGATGCCAGTTAAACAAGCTCATCTCCTTAGCATTCATGGCAACACCAAAATCTTGTCGCAAAGTCTCCAATGCCTCTCCAAGAGAAACAAACTGAGATAATTCTTGTGTAACTTTGCTTGCCTTATCCAAAAGTCCGTTGTAAGCAGCCTCCACTTTTTTATCCAAATACTCGTCTACGGGCTTCCTATCAGCAAGATAGAGTGGACATTAGTCTCTCACCTTATGAACTGTATACAACAACTATCGTGCCAACAGACCAAGTGGATTCCCAGTGTACCTATCAAAACTCTCCCTCCTAGATCAACCACTGCCACCTTATTCCTTCCTTCTATTTTTTTGTATACACCCTTCCACCTGCACGCTTTCGTCCCTCCAAAACAGTAACCTCAAACCCAAATAACATCAGTTTCCTTGTCGCCGCCAACCCAGCAAGACCTGCCCCGATAATAATCACTCTGCCTTTACTTGGCTTAGCTGGAATCCTGCTCTTAATTGCCAATGCAACCCCAAAATTAATATACCCGTATGATAACAAATAGTTATAGGCAGAATCCAATAACCCACAACACCGTTCAGATATAACATCAACAACCATATCTTTCGTTACCCAAATCAACACATTTTACCTCATTTCGTAATAATATGATTCCTAATTAAAATATAGTTACACTGTTATATCCCGCCAACTACACAAACAACCTCAACTTCAATTTCCTCATCCATTAACGAGTCAGAAGGAAATCCAGCCGTTAACGCAACTAAACCCTCAGAAGTTGGCTCTTTGTTTATACAAATAATCTCATCTGAAACAACTTCCTTTCTCCAATTCTTACTTCTAACCCCTTTAGAATCAACATTTCTGTTAGCAAAATCTGAACTTTTCACTCGTGTTTTGCTAAATTTACCTAAAGAAGATGAAGAAAGTAATGCAGACTAATCTTTATTGGTATTAACGAGAAAATCACTGGATACCTGATCCAAAGACTGTTTGCTACCTGATCTACCTCGTCTTCTATTCATGGCGGGAGATGGAAATGATTCAGGATCAAATCGAATTTAAGGGTAGGGTTAGAATTTGGAACTGAAGTGAAATTGAAAGTAAAATCAAGAGTTTGAGTTAGACAAATGAATTTGGAACTGGACAACGCTTTTGTTGATGGATTTCTCTGCTCTTTGTAACTGTTTTAGCAACGGAGAAAATAATGACGGGGTTGGAGAAGATGAAAATGGATTATCGGAGAAGATGGGTTTGGGTTTTATGGATTGTTTCAACTTTTTCTTTGGTTGCAACGAAGTGAAGATGAAAGGAGAAAGATGGTTGTTTTGGTTCTTGAAAATGGAGGAGAAAACGAGGTGGAATATTAAGAACAAATCGCAAATATATGCATGGAATTAAATGTATTTTTGACTCTAGCTAAATTCATCCTTATTATTTTAGTTTAGTTTTTGTTACATCCTTGTAATATTCACTTAATCAAAAATACCTTTTAAAGTTTCAAAATATGACCAAAAACATCCTTTTATTTTCTTTTTTTGTAAGTTTATGCCAGTTTCAAGTTTCAATAAATCCAATTTAGATTCGACTTTTTTAAAGTTTTAAACTTCATATTAGAGACAATTGAGTTTATTGACTACCTAAACTTTACCTTGTTGGTAAAGTTCGATTCTCAAACCTTGTAATCCTCTCCTCCATTTCCCAATCCTCCACCCCCGAAAAAAAAAGAAACACTCAAATTTGAGACGACTAAATTGTTCAACTTTGTAAACTTCAATTAATCAAAATATCCATCCACCAAATCATTTAAATTAAAACTAGCCGAAAAACAATTAATGTGTGCTAATCTTTCAAGAATCTTTTAGCTTGAAAAGAAAACATTTGAAGGCCATCCAAAAACCACCATTATCTTGTATTGGCTGTCATACAACATTGTATAAAGTCGTTAAAACATGATATCCTTCCCTTTGCCGTAGCTTCTTAACTAGATCAAGAATTACTTTTAATACATCTTACGAGCCACAAAATCTCAAAAATTTCAGCTCCTTCAGAAATGTTGGAAAAATTGAATTCTCTAACCTTTCAAGTGACAATATTACATATGCCATCTCTACTCTGTCCATGTTTGTGTATATAACAAAATGGTTAAAATATAGAAGGAAACGTTCATTACGCTTCATAGTAGTTCCAACATAGAACAACCAAAATAAATGGAATATAGGAATAAAATGACTGATGCTATTGTAAAATAACTAACCAGAACTTACAGGTGGACCATATTTTGGGTCTTCGGCATTTATAGAAACAAACTTAGAATCTTCAGTAATCTCAGAGGGACGTCTGTTGAAGCGTGTGACCATCTCATTTAAAAGCTTAAGCTGTTAGAGAGAGCACACTTTTATTATTTAATTATATTCTCAACACGCCCCTTCACGTGCGGGCCTGATTCTTTTTCATGGTCCAAGCACGTGGAAATTTTTTTTTAATTTGGGTGGCGGTGAGATTCGATCCCAGGACTTTTGCCTGCTCTGATACCATGTTGACGTGTGTGACCATCTCATCTAAAAATTTAAGCTTTTAGATGAGATGATCACACACTTCAATATGGTATCAGAGCCTCAAATTTGGTTGCTTCTCTAGCTTCTTGGAATTATTACTCATTTCTACTGCTTTTTTTCTCTTGCCATGCTTCTTCTGCAATCCTTTTCCTTTTCTTGTACAAGTATAGTTCTTCTTTACAATGTATGGAAGAATGAGGAGATTGTGCAAATTGCCTTAATCAAGCAACATGTAGTCAACATAAGCATTGGCTGACTCACGCCTCTTTTGGGACTATCATGGTCAGAGACAACTGACAAACTATGGTATGCTGGGAAGATGGCATGAATATCTTAGGCTACGGTGTGAGGCACGAGCATGATGCAATGCAGCACCTATTCTTGAACCACCCTGAAAAAGAGACTCATAGAATTGACATATGAATTGGGACAACTCTCCCTTATCATCATCTCGAAAGAATTGAGAGTGTCCTTCATTTTGCTCTGGTTCACTATCATCCCAATCACTTGCTGGACTAGTAGGTTCATTATCGTCATCCTCTGCTTCTTCTTCGCCAATTTAAAACTTTCCATTATCGAAAGAATTAAAATCACCTGACCCGTGAAATGCTGACAACTGCACTTCATCAGGCTCAGTGGAAGGACATATAACAACTTTTGCTCCTGAATCAAGGAAATCCTTGATTACAGGTTGGGTAGGGCCATAGAAACCAGTGAAGATTATAATTCTCTCCCTCCATGCTCCAACCATCCATTGAATATCTTTTGAAGTTAAATACATTGAAGGACCCGTCCTACGAAACATATAGGCACCAATTTCTTGGTCATCTTCCATGACCTGTGTCTGACGACCAATGTAACGGTCACTACAAGAAAACATATTTATATCTACGAAATCTAAGCTATGAATTTCAAAATCATAGCTATTACTTAGTAATAGCCATAAAAATTCAAATTTTGTGGCTATCTAAAAATTCGTCAAATATCTTAGCCACAAATATTAAGTTGACAAAGCTAAATCCTTATATTTGCTATAATTGCTAACAATCGTGGCAATAATTATCAAAATAGCTACAATTTTACTGCTACAATAAAATTTTGTAACTAATTATAACCTTTTTGCTACGCAATAAAAGTAATTGTAGCAATAGTAACCCTTTAGCCATAATAAGTTATTTGAAACAAAATATTATAGCTAAATAAATAATTTTGCTTCAAGTTATAAAAAGACGTGGCAATAGTTAAATGAAATAGTCATAGAGTTTTTGCTATAGTAAAATTTCGTAACTATTTATTATTTTTGTCACGTATTTAAATTTACCATAGTAATAATAACCTTTTAGCCACAATAACTTATTTGACGAAATATTTGTAGCTAAATTACTAATTTAGCTTCAATTTATAAAATATTGTGGCAATAATTAAATGAAATAATCATAGATTTTCTTCTATAATAAATTTTTATAGCTAATTATTAATTTTTACCACGAGTTTGAAGTTATCGTAGTAATAATAACCTTTTAGCGACTATAAATTATTTTTAAAAAAAATTATAGCTAAATATTTTTTTCAAGTTATAAAAGTTGTGGCATATGAAAATTATAATCATAGATTTTTTGCTGTAGTAAAATTTTATAGTTAATTATTAAAAAATTTAACAATCCTGTTGAAACTTGTTGATGCACTAGTAACCTTTTATCCATAAGAAGTAATTTAAAATAAAATTTTACAACTAAATAAATATTATGTTTCGAGTACCAAAAAATTGTTGCAATAATTAACTTAATAGTTATAATTGTTTCTCATGACAAAATGATACAACCATGTGAGCACAATTGAGGTGATACGTTTTATTTGAAATGAGGTGAAACGTAAGCCTTGAGGTGCTTCATGTTATGTTGAGAATTCATGTTATATGACTCAGACCTCTTCTATCGAACAATACATTTATCAAGCTGGCTTAATTAGAGATTTTAATTTTCCTATCAATTTAATTTTACAAGATCTTAATTTTTAAGTTTTAAATAAAATTTAAATAAATTGAAGTTATAAAAAATAAAAAATAAAAAAAATAGAAATTATGTCTAATTAATTTGATGTAATTGTACTTTGTTTAATAAAAAAAATAATATGTATAATCAATTTACACTTTATTAAATAGTGTTATATTTTATTCAAATATGCAATATGAATTATTCTGGAATGTAGATAGATAAATCAATTGTTAATTGAATATAATTAATACACAAAAAGTGATATTGACATTCAATTCTTTTATAATTCTCTATTATTGAATTTTTTTTTTTTAATTTCTTATTTTAATCTTAACATCTTAATCCATATAATTTTTGTATTTTCAATTAAAACTATAAAACTACAACTCAAAATTCACATCTCTATTTAAATTCAAATTGAAATAACCAAATGTTGTGGAAGTATAGTTCCACTATAGTCGAACAATTTAACTTGAATTTGACTTCACATGGTTGATATAAAAAAATTAAATTGAGTTTCTTTTTTTCTTTTGAAAATTCTATTTTAAAATAATTTTTAAATTTGAATTGTATGGTAATTGACACTTGCAATTACTACATTGTTTTGCTTTTTCAATTCTATAAAATAGATTAAACATATTTTTTGATATTGACAATTTTATTTTACTTTAAAATATTATATTTTTAACATGATATTCTAATGCATATATAATTTTAAATTTATATACAATAATAACAATATATAATAATAGTAATAATAAAATACACAGTATAGTACTATAATATTAGATTTTAAGAGAGTAGAGTATAAGCAAAACTTTATACAATATATGAGATCTGGAGATACTAGAGTGTACGCAAATTTACCCATCTCTCAGAGATGGAGAAAATTATTTTGAATTCATATAATATTTATAATTTTAATTCAAACTAAAAACAGTAATTCAAAATTAAGAATGGTCATAAATTTGATTAGACACTATTTCCTCCGTTCATATTAGTTGTCTATTTTTTCCATAACATGATCTTAAAAAATCATAAATAAGAAGGATAATTTTACTACTTTACCCCCATAATATTTTTTATCTGAAACTTCACAAACTTGTTTACAGTTTTAAAAAGAATAAAATGTAAGGAAAATTAAGAAAATGTAATTAGTTATATCTTGATTTTATAAATTGATAAGTAATTTGGGATAACTATTTTTTATTAATGTGTACAACTAATATGAGTTGATAGTCTCTCTGAAACAGTCTGTTTACCTCCACAAGATAGTGCTAAAGTCTGGGTACACTCTATCCTTCTTAGACTTCACTAGATATGTTATTATTGTTGTTATTGGATAACTAACATGAGACATAAGAAGTATAAGTTAATAATTTATTTTGAAAAGGAGAGTAGATAACAAAATTAATAAAGGACCAAGGAATATATAATTTAGAATAATATTTATTTCATATAAATAATTGACTTTTCCATTAACTTAAAGCAAAGTATAAATTTGTTATTACTGTTGTTGTTGTTATTATTATTATTATTAATTATTGTTAGTTTAATGAAATAATTTTCTTTGTTATATATATATAACAATTGTTGTGTTTGTCAATTTTATAGTTGTAATAGCATTTGTAAAATAAAAAAAGAAAAAATTATACATTTACAATAAGAAATAATTACTAAGTAAAGCAAAAATCTACCCCCAAAAATCTCTCCCAGCCGTCCCTTCCCCTTCCCCATTTAGATCCAAAAAATCTCCCCCCAAAAATTTAAAATTGCAAAAGATCAAAACTTCCCCCCAAAATGTCAAAATCCAATTAACGAATACCTAGATATCCTTTCCCCTCTTCCCATATCTTTCTTGTCCGCCCCCTGCCTTCACCTTTTCTTATCTCAGTTTTTCTGTTCAATTTTTTATTTTTGATGTTTTGCTAATTTGTCTTTTGTAGGTTTTACATAGCAGTCTCCAAGCAGATGAGATAAGTTTTTACAATATGAGTTGTTTTGTTTTACTTGATTGTATGCTCTAAATTTTTTATTATGTATAGGTTTAAGAAAAGATTGAACCACAAATAATTTGTCATACACAATTATATTTTGTATTTTTGCAAGAGATTGTTGTCATGACTTGGATTGATAGGTATTGTGTTAGATTGTATATTTTTATTAATATAAAGATAATTTTCTCACTAGGTATGAATTTTATAATTGATACTAAAATTTGAGATCTATATCTACAAATTTTAAGAAGTTTAAAAGTTACAAGTTTGTTTACTTCTTTGTTTGTTTTGTATTATTTTTTGGTTTTTATTTGCTAAACATTTTTGTAAAAGGATTATCTAAGACATTTTTTTCCTCTTTGTAATTTCAAATCATTGTTTTCTTGGTTCTAAATTACTTTACCATTATTGATAGGTATTGTGGAATAAGAGCATATAAATGATAAATTGGGATCGATGTTGATCAAACTAAGATGCCATTGAAGATTGTGGAAGGAGAGATATGGGAAGACTATGCTGCTTTGGATTCAAACAAGATGGTGTCTTACAAGAATTGTATATTATGACTATTATCAAAATTATTAAATGTAATTATATGTAGTTGAGAATTATTTTGGAAATTTGTGGATACATTATTATGTAACTTTTTTTGACTAACAAAGCTTGTGGAAAATCCTTTCATTTATAATATTGAAATTGTTGAAATCTATTTTTTAGTTATATTATAAAAATTCTTGTGATTAATAATGCTTATGACAGTATTCTTCAATTTGTAGTAAAGAATTTTTATAGTTATGGCTAAATCTATACGTAATTATAAAAAAAAAATAGGGCAATACATTTTCACTTTTCAGTGCAAATTTAAAATATTAGCTATAATTTATGTATGTCATGGCAAAATTTTTAAATTCTTAGCTTTATGAAAAATATTTGGAAGCTTGGCCTACACCTAACAAGATCAGCAACGGTTGAGATGTCAGTGATGACTGATGCATACTTTCTCCGGCGGCCTCGCATCATAGACAGCAAGCTGAATTTGACACTCTGCAGAAACTTATCTGCTAGTTCTCCAGGTTCGGCAACCACAAATACATCATTCTGCCAACTCAGAACAGAGCCAGATGTATCATTTTGCCGAGTCAAGTGCACAACTCCAACCTGAGGGGAATTCTTTAGCTTCTCCTACAAAGATTGAACAGGCAACGAAAGCTGTCGTCGCTTTCGAGGAGACTCGGGGGGTGAGACGGTTGTTTTCGCAGCTTGTAATCCATCCAAGCTTAGTGGTGGAACTAAATCAATTCTACCAACCCTATGAGCCCCAATATCAGGACTGTATTAAGAGAGGGCTTGAAGGGAAACTCCCAGTGTACAATGGAGAAGCAAAAGGTGTCGGAAAAGTTGATCCTGGAGTTGCTTTCTGAGAGTTTGATATGCCATTAAAAAGACTGAGCTTTATTCCATTATGAGCACAAAATGACTCAAGTGAGCGAACATGGTGAAAGACTCTTCCAGCATCTGCACTATTTGGGGCCTCGACAAGAAGCACGCTCCGCCTCCAACCTAAAGAAGGACTGCTTTCATCAGCCTTAGAATTCTTTGCTTTGGGAAACTGATGGGACTTTTTATCTGAAAATTTCTCGTCATGTGGCCTCTCTAACAATCATTCACTGATATTCTTGAAAGCAGCAGAGGTGTTCTGAATGTAATCATCTGTTGCAGCCTCTAACTTTAATCACACAGCAGGGTCCGTCTCATCTAGCTCCATATCACATCGTTCATCAACTCGATTAAAGTGAAAATAGTGCACATCAGGAAGCAGTAGAAGCAATGTACTTAAAGCTTCATCCACCTGGTCAACTGAGCATGCACTTTCTATCAACACTTGGCCAGTATCAAGGTAACGCCATCCACCTTTGCGGACCTTCATAGGAACAGAACCACAGCCAATTGAGACCATGCAGTCAATCCTTGCATCTGGTCATAATAGTTGTGCTTCTCGTATGGCAAAAATGGTAGGATTGTTGGCAACAATTGCACCATCTTGCCAGCGGTATACATCATTAGAGTAATCATCAAGATAATAAGGTGCAGCGGATGATGCTCTTATGGCTTGCCATATCCGATGCTTACATGTTAGCGGAAACGTGAAAATAAAGAACAAGAAAGAACAACAATATTTAACGTGGTTCGAATCAGAATGATCCTACGTCCACCAGAGAACAACTGCACCAATATTTATTTCACTCCAAGAAGAATACAAGTGAAATACTACAAGAGAGAAAGGAGATCAAATGCCTTAGAAGTTAAAAAAAGGCAAGTGAGAGGTGTTTTCAAATGAATTAAGAGCTACCTATTTATAGGAGTGAATTCTTCCTATTGATGTCATTCATGACATCACTATATGTCAAAATGTCAAGGTTTAAAATGTGAAACCATTTTATGGTTTACCTAAATTTCACCTACAAAGATACTATCTTGATCTTTTATTTTGTACCAAAGAATTATCTTCCTACCAAATCTTTATATTAATTCATCTTTATTAGGTTAGTCTCCACAAGGACCAAACCAACTCTTTCAATCTCTACCTTGGTTTGCGTTCCGAACATGTGTATGAACAACTCTGACAAAACTTCTAAGCTTACTGGGCAATCCCGTTGTAAGAAACAAGAAGAATCAAACCTTTGTTGAACATACTAGCTCCACCTAGCAGTTGTTCCCTCAGAGTTGCATCAATTGATGCTTACTCCCACCAAGGCCTTGCAATGTGCAAACTTGGCAAGCGGGACTATCTTGGTCAACATGTCTGCAACGTTATCGTCTTTGATAATCTTCTCAACCTTGATAGCTCCCTCTTCAACGACATCTTGAATGAAATGGAATCTGACATCAATGTGTTTGGTGCTCTCACGAAATCTTTGATTTTTAATCAAATGAATAGCACTTTGACCATCACATCTTAGAGTTGATTCCAGTAGAACCAAACTCAATTCTGCCACCAAACCTTTCAACCAGATAGCTTCTTTCACTACCTCTTTGATGCCATATATTCTGCCTCTATTGTAGACAAAGCGACAATTGACTGTAAAGTCGATTTCCAACTAACGGCACTACCAATGAGAGTAAAGATGTATCCTATTGTGGACCTCCTTCTATCAAGATCCCTTGCATAGTCAGAATCTACATAACCAAGAACTGAAATACCTTCACTTTTCTGAAAGGTTAGGCCAACATCAGAAGCTCCTTTGAGATATCTCAATATCCACTTGACAGCTTCCCAATGCCTTTTTCTTGGATTTTCCATGTACCTACTTACCACACTTACAGATTGAGCAATATCTGGACGTGTGCACACCATAGCATACATAATGCTACCAACTGCGCTAGCATAAGGAACCTTTGGCATATACTCCACCTCATCCATAGACTGAGGCATTTGTAACTCTGGGAGCTTGAAATGAGAAGCTAAAAGTGTACTTACAAGTTTGCTCATTTGCATATTGAATCTCTCAAGAACCTTTTTGATGTACCTCTTCTGAGAAAGATGTACAACAACGTCTTCTCTTGAAATCTCCATTCCAAGGATTTTTTTGCAGCAAATCCTTCATGTCAAATTCCTTGCTCAACAATTTCTTCAAAATATTTATTTCTGTGATGTTGTTAGCAGAAATAAGCATATCATCAACATACAACAATAGATAAATCATAGAGTTACCAAACATTTTCTCGTGATACACACAGCTATCAAATGCACTCCTCGAGAATCCATGTGTAGTCATGAGTATATCAAACCTCTTATACCACTGTTGAGGGAATTGCTTCAAACCATACAAGGACTTCTTCAGTTGGCATACGTGATCTTATTTTCCTTCAGCTAGGAAACCTTTAGGCTGATCTATATAGATTGTCTCTTCTAGATCACCATGTAAGGAAGCAGTTTTGACATCAAGCTGTTGAAGCTCTAAATCAAATTGTGCGACCAATGCTAGTAGCATGTGAATTGAGCTATGCTTCACGACTGGAGAGAATATCTCATTGTAGTCAATTCCCTCCTTCTGACGGAAACCCTTTGCAACCAATCTCGCCTTGAACCTATCATCTTCCACTTTTGGAATACCATCTTTCTTTCTGTAGACCCATTTGCATCCAACTGTCCTCTTCCCCTTTGGCCTTTTAATTAAGACCCGTGTTTCATTTTTGTGAAGAGACTCTATCTCTTCTATCATGGCTAACTGCCATTGTGCAGCATCCTTGCAAGAAGTTGCTTCAACATACGAGGAGGGCTCGAGATCCTTAATCTCTTCTTCTGTAGCTACGAACGCATATGCAATCTGATTTGATTGCTCTATGAGACGTTCCGGTTTCCGTATCTGCCTTTTGTCCCTTCCCTTCGCAAATGTGTATGGTTCATTTACAATAAGTTCTTCAAGATCTGCATCTTTTGACTCATCAATTTGAGTCTCTTGATCCTTTTCCTTGGTAAGATCCACCGGTAGCTCCACCTGCTCGTTGTTCTCATTTCTTGATAACTCTACAGAAACTTTACGAGGATCAAGCATAGAGGATTCAACAAAGGTAACATCTCTACTAACTACAAATTTGAGTAAAGACAAACACCAAAGTTTGTACCCTTTTACTCCATCTACATACCCTACGAATATGGCCTCTTAGCTCTTGGTTCAAGCTTTCTTTCATTAACATGATAATAAGCTGGACACCCAAATATTCACAAGTATGAATAGTTAGAGGGTTCACCTAACCATACTTCATTCGGAGTCTTAAAGTCAATCGTTGATGCTGGAGATCGATTGACAATATGAGAAGCAGTGTGAACTGCTTCAGCCCAAAACACTTTGGACATTTTGGCTTGTAAGAGCATACAAAGAGCCTTCTCAAGAAGTGTTCTGTTCATCCTCTCGGCAACTCCATTCTGCTGTGGTGTGTGCCTGACCGTCTTATGTCTTGTGATCCCATGAACTTTGCAGAAATCATTGAACTCTTCACTGCAAAACTCCAAGCCATTGTTTGTGCGAAGATACTTGATTTTTCTCTCCATTTGATTTTCAACCAAAATCTTCCACTCTTTAAATGCTTCAAAAGCATCACCTTTTTCCTTCAGGAAATGCACCTAAACCTTTCGTGAAAAATCATCAATGAATGTGAGAAGATACCTCTTTCCTCCCTTCGATGAAAGCTTAGAGGGACCCCATAAATCTGAATGGATGTAGTCTAGCACCCCTCCCATCTTGTGCTTGCCAGTGCTGAATCTGACCTTCTTCTGCTTCCCTAAGACGCAGTGCTCACAAAATTCAAGTGTGCTGATCTTCTCACCATTCAAAAGGTTGCGGTTGCTCAACATCTCCACTCCTCGTGCGCTCATATGACCTAGTCTCATATGCCATAATCTTGCATTGTCATCATTAGACAATTGCGCTGTAGATGCATTTACAGAGCCAACAATGGTGCTTCCTACTAATGTGTAGAGGCCATCCTCCAGCTTGGCCTTTAGCATGACTAAAGACCCTTTAGTCACTTTCATAGTTCCATCTTCGCTCGTGTACTTGTTGCCTTGTTTATCCAAAGTACCCATAGAGATCAAATTATTCTTCAGATCTGGAACATGACGGACATTTGTAATAGTCCTCACAATTCCATCATGGCAGCAAACCCGAACTGAACCAATGCCAACTATTTTACAAGTTTCATTATTGCCCATTATTACGGTTCCTCCACTTGTCTCATAGCTGTTGAACCAATCTCTTCGGAATGTCATATTTAGAGTACAACCATAGTCTAACACCCATTTATTGTCATAGACTCCATTATTGCATGATGTTGTTAGTACATAATCATCATCAAAATCATGTACCTGCTCAACAATGGATGCACTCGCCTTTTCTTTGGACTTTGACATTGGGCAATCTCGTTCAAAGTGCCCCTTCTTGTGACAGCCCCAACACTCCACATTCTTCTTGTTCACACGAGACTTTGATCTGTACTTTGATTTGCTCCTTCCCTGTTGGCTAGTATGGCCTCTCACAAAGAGCCTACTAGCTTCGTCGCCATTGTCTCCTTCAAAGTGCCTCCGCACATCACAAGAGTTAAGTGCTTGCCGCACTTGCTCAAGAGTGATAGGCGTCTTATTATACATCATTGAATTCTCAATATCACAGTATTTTGAAGTCAATGAAAATAGCAAAGCACATGGAAGCGTCTCCTCATCCTTTTTAATTCCAGCAGTTTGTAAGTCCATCACAAGTTTATTGAACACATCTAGATAGTCTTGCAACAAAGTACCTGATTTATCTTAAATGTGTGAAGCCGCCGTTGTAACAACATCCTTGTTGTCACCGACTGGTCCTGGTAAAGCGCTTCTAGCCTTTCCCATAACTGTTTGGCCGTCTTATCGGTACTTGTACTCACTTCACAAAGCACGTTAGGTGCATGGGACAGTTGGATTACACTCAATGCATCTCCTTCAATCTTTTCCTTGTCGGAATCCAATGTTTTATCAGGGTACTTTCCGTCAATAGCATGGATTGAACCTTCCCTCTGCAGTAATGCCATCATTTGGATTTTCCAGATTTTGAAGTTGGTGCGCCCACTAAATCTATCAATTTCAAACTTCATGGAACTCATTTTTACTTGTTCTTCCTCTTCTACTACAAAGTATTTGGAAATATGGAAAACCAAAGTAATTCTTTTCTGATGTGGAAGTCAAGACTGTGCTGCAACCACATAGCATACTCAGACAAAACCTTGGTTCCGATACCAATTGTTAGCGGAAATGTGAAAATAAAGAACAACAATATTTAACGTGGTTCGGATCAGAATGATCCTACGTCCACCAGAGAACAACTGCACCAATATTTATTTCACTCCAAAAAGAATACAAGTGAAATACTACAAGAGAGAAAGGAGATCAAATGCCTTAGAAGTTGAAAAAAGGCAAGTGAGAGGTGTTTTCAAATGAATTAAGAGCTACCTATTTATAGGAGTGAATTCTTCCTATTGATGTCTCCATGACATCACTATGTGTCAAAATGTCAAGGTTTAAAATGTGAAACCATTTTATGGTTTACCTAAATTTCACTTACAAAGATACTATCTTGACCTTTTATTTTGTACCAAAGAATTATCTTCCTACCAAATCTTTACATTAATTCATCTTTATTAGGTTAGTCTCCACAAGGACCAAACAAACTCTTTCATTACAGCTTCCCATAAAAGCATTTCTCTTATGTTCAACTTGAGCTGGATCACTTACTGTTCCTTGACTAACAGTAGTCAAATTCTCAATAGCCGCATGGGAAATCTCTAGCGTCCCTGGAGGGTACTGCACTGATAGTTGCGGAAAATAAAGGGTTGAGCTGGTGTTGCACTGACCAGAGTTGATACAACAAAACCTTTAGGAATCCTTGTAATTGCTGACTTTATCAGAAGATCGCCATCCTCATCAGCACACATTTCCTTCAACAATATCTCAAACTGTTCTGCACTATGTTTAGATCCATGTACAATAACCCTGAAACTCTGAGATGAGCTCTTGTAGAGTTGATCCAACTTTTCTCTCCATGTCGCTGCTTCATTGTCCTTGGGAACAGGTTCGGCAAACACAAGTTTTTTATATATTTCTTCACATTTTTCCAAGGACATAAGTTTGATCCCAAGAGCAACAACAAGCATACCACCAGTTGAAGTGCCACAAATGAGATCAAAAAGTTCGTGTATCTGCTTCCCACTACCTTTCTCAATCTACTTATGGATTCTCACAGTTGCCAGACTTTTCATGCCACCACCATCCATTGAAAGTATGCGCAATCCTTGCTTTGGGACCTTTCTCCCTCTTATAGCACGCCGTAGAACCTCATTCTCCCCTAGTATGGACAAAGCACGAGCTGCAGCCTTACAGAGGGGCATCGCGAAAATCGAACTAATCAGTAGAAATTGCATGAAAAAACAAATCAGATGCCTAAAAAGAAAAAATGGTTCAAATGAACACTGGCTTCAAAACCTCATCTACAAAGTTAATGATAGAAAATATCATCAAGAATGATATAAACACGTTACTCCCTCTGTTTCAATTTGTTTGTCTTACATATCTTTTTAGTCCGTTTCAAAAAGAATGCCTCTTTCCTTTTTTGGCAACTCATTAGTTCTAACTTTCAGCATGACATGTTTAAGAATACAAGATTGAAGGGTATTTTAGTGCATATCTTTAGTTTAGGACTACAAGATTCAAAAGTTTTCTTTATTTTCTTAAATTCTGTGCCAAGTCAAAATCAGACAAACAAACTGAAATGGGATGAGTAGAAAACATAGATTCTTGTAGCTAATTAAAGATAACCACAAATTTATGGCCGCATAAAATGAATTGAGCATAGCTCAGGAAATGCGGGGGATCATGCGTACATCTCTCCAGCTTTTTGCATATGTAATTACAAATCTTGTGTCGTATATCAACTCTAGCACAGAGATGGTATAAGATGTAAAAATTATTCGGTTCTACCCTAACCTGTAATGTCACAATTCTTCATTCTCAAACATCAAGCCTCTGTTGTAATACACCAAGCAAATGGAGATCAAGCAAAATTTTGATTCATGATATAACATAAAGGTCTTGGACTCTATGTGCCCAGGGACTTCAAAAGTTTATCTTGGCCTTAGTTTAAAAGGCGAAGCTAATGGTGCATAATCATATATGTTTCTCTGATACTCAGCTAGCGCGGGATTGACTATTAAGATGTTTCAGATGTTACATAAAACCTGTGTAGACTATCTGCGGTCAAATCAATTACATCTAGCTATGTCATTATCAGAAGAAATTCAAAAGCAATATTACTTCATAATAAAAGGAAGTTGATCATTGAGTATTGGCTATGTTGCCCGGACACACAAAAAAGCTGTCAGACTTATGTCGGATCCTTCAAACATGCATAGATTTAGGATCTCACACACACCTTGCAGTATTTTTGAAGAGTCCGAGCAATATAAACTATCTGTAAATCTGAATTGCTTCTATTACAGATCACTGGAAGGAAACTATTACAGAGTGGAACATATAGTTAAAGTAATCACATATTAGATTTCAAAATTTTCTACTCCTCTGTCGGTCTGTCCTACTTTATAAAACACTATTACTACTTGAAGAATCAAACTTTTCCTTTACTCCTAATCTTTAAATACTTTTAGATGTAAAAGATCCCAATTTGTAACATTTTTATGTAGTTTCCAAATAAGTACTACTCCCTCCTTGATAAAATTGGTTGCTTATTATAGTGAAATCCACAACAGAAGTTTCCATAACTTAAGGTGATTGAAGAAGAAGCCATCACTTATCCTTTTCCTCTATCTATTTTGCTTAATACAAATAATAGTACTATTTATAGTTAAGAACATTATCTATTTTGCTTAATACAAATAATAGTACTATTTACAGTTTGCTTTGTGAAAACTTGTTCACCATAGGCGTGGATGACACAGTCATGTGATATCTGCAGTTTATTATTTGTCGTTTATTTGAAGGAATTAATGCTCGCAACTAATGGCTGCATATTTGTTTTTTCAGATTGTGCATTTGACACTGTGTATCAACTACAAATTGGCCATCTGTGAACATGATATATGTTCAAGTAAATGTTTAATGCAGACAATGGATTGTGTCTCTTTCTTCTCTCTTTTGTTCTTCTTAAGAAAATCATGTGTGACTAATTGACCACCTCCGGAACAAATTTAAGTCCTGTTATTAAAATGGAGCGAAGTTCTTGTTCCTAGATGATTTTGTTGTTACTATATAAGGAATCATGAGAAGCTGCACTTTTCGAGTTCTTGATTTTCTTAAGAGATGAATGATAATGGATTGAGTCTACATTATGCTATTGTCGTCGTGTGTTGAACATAATCATGAAGAAGACATGATGCTTGGTAATATTAGCTAAATTGTTAAAACAATTATGTTATCACTTTGACCATTTTAATTGATTCTATTATTCGTGTACAAAAAGTGACGTCTTTACTCACTTCTTCTCTATGGTCTAAGAGCTTCTATCTTCTTTTGTTTTGGATGGTCGGAAAATCCATTTGAAGCCGACACTTTGGACCAACCACAGCCTTCGAAGCTCGGGGATGAAGGGCCTCACCCTATATCCTTCTCGACTTAAATATTAGACTTAGTTCATTTGGCGCAGGCTTGAATGTGTGACCTAAGAGACAAGTGTCTCAACCTTTGTCAATTGAGCTAAACCCGGAGGCCTCTATGGTCAAAGAACATTTATATGACATGTTATGGTCGAGCTCTTAATAGTCCTAGGAACAAGAAGGGGACACATGAAGGGTCACTTTTTGGTTTTATTTTATGATAGGTATTATTAGAAAAGCTATCTGTTGCCATCAACAATGCCAAGGACTACCTTATACTGTTACACGTAGCACACTATTTGTACATAGAGTATTTAGCTCGATTCTTGTGGGATTACACTAGGTATGTTGTTGTTGTATTTAATTCAATTGTTTGGAAACATGGAGATGATGGATGTCATATGTGTATGTGTCAATATTTTCTTGAGAAGGCTGTGTTTATAAACTAATTAGCTTTGTTTATTATAAGTTCAACTTATACTTGTCTGCATGAACTGCACTGATAGAACATTTGATTGAATAGCTTGTGCAAGAATACCTTACTTGGTATTCTTTTAGTATCTAATGCCAAATACCTGCCTGAATATACTCTGTTACGCTGAACGCCAACTTCTTCTCATTTTTAACATACAAAAGTGATTTTTGATTTTGGAACTTTTGAATAGTTTATTGAGAACTCTGTCTAATTGTTTTCTCACACCACCAGTGATGAAGAACATTTGGCGTTCAAGAAAATGCATGCGTTTTCCGCAGTCGATGGCTTTGTAGCGATAACCGAGTCATTGATGGACATGATAAAGTTCATTGCAAACGAGCCCTCAGCGGGGCTTTTCTATGTTCAACAGCATACCCACACTGCAGTGCCCAACCTTATCAATTGCTAACGAAATGATTAAAGATCTCAGACATTCTCTAGCTGTCGTGTCTGAGAAGAAGCTGAGAAATAGCTATATAAGAAGACCAAGTTCAAGTATCAGTATAGGAAGATATATCTCGTGGAATCCTACTACTTGGGGTCCAAAAACAGGTCCAGAACAAGATGGTGAGAGGAATGCTGATGATATTTCAAATGTTTTCAGGTCAGCAATAGAAAAAGCTAGTAGCTTCAAATGGTCTCAGATGGATCCCATAGAATCTAAACCATCCAAGAATGATGAGCCATCCACCTATTCTAATGATGACAAGACGTAAGCAGTAGATGCCAGCCAAACTGATGATGTTCTACAAGACGTCTTTGTGCAGGTAAATGAAACCATGTCCCATGATCAAATTTTGTCTCGAGAAGCGAAAGTTAAAGAGCGATTAGGGCTTTAGCTCGATGTTGCTTTGAACATGAAACAATTCTTTTTGTTTGGATGCAACTTTACTTGTGCCACATTTGATGGATCTTTGTACTAGAACATGAAACGTAAAAACGAGAGATTATCATGTGTTCAAAGGAGAAGGAAAGAGGAAGCTTCAATCTAACAATAAAATGATTGTGTTGAACTTTTGAAATAACAAATAATTTGAGACAACTATTTTTAGAAACCACGACAGATAATTTGAGACGGAGGGAGTAATTTTATATTATAACCAATTTCCTTCTACAAGACTTGTTAACAAGAAAAAAGTGTGTGCCTGCCAAATTTGAATCTTTTAGGACTATATTATGTTGATTAAGGACATTGATTTTCCAATTAGTTGAAATGGGTGCCCTGATCCTTATTACAAAAGCAAAACAAAGACTGCAGCCTCAATAGTTAGTCACTCAATGAACAATATAATGAAAGCTATAGTTCCAGACTTCTATACATCTTTATAATACAAACACAGTGTATGTTAAGCTATGTAGAACACCTAGTAAAGGAACCTTACACGACTAGGCAACTCTCTTCACTTTCAAGAAGTACAATGTCTAGCCTCATCATAGGCTTATACTTAAGGAACCTTACGCGACTAGGTGACTCTCTTCACTCTCAGGGAATACAATGTAGACCTCATCATAGGCTTATACTTATGAGGTGTTGAAATGTGGTGGTTCACAGTGAGACGTAGTACCAGGTCGATGATTTGCTAGAATGCAGTAAAAACTTAACAATAAGAACAAAGGAGTTTTACGTGGAAACCTCCTTGCTCAAGGGTGAAAAATCACGACCTGTCACACATGATTTTCAACTGTTTTCACTAATATCAAGCAATGAGTGAATACAGACTTCAAATACACCACGCGAGATTAACCTCTTAATCTCACACCAAGTAATAACTGTATTACTTAAATGAGCCAAAGAAATGCCTCCATATCCCACTATATTAACTAACTCTAATTAATATAGACTTCACTTACAAGACACACACTTAACTCTAATTGTGTTCCTGCGATTTCTTCACAAAAGACTTGATGTGTTTCTTTATAGTTTAGAAATGAATCTTACAATATCAGCACATCACAAGCAATTACTCAACACAACTCTAAGACACGCTTGATAACTCTATCAGGTCCCTATGGAAGTTTGGTTGAGAGCTTGAGTTCTTCTAGAGGCAAATTTCACCTTTTTTTGAATGAATGATCTTATTTGTTGTTGTTTGTTGAATATATCAAGAAGACCAAGGATGTATTATCCATTGAACAAATAACCTCGTCCATTCTCATTGGAGGAGTACGCTGTCCTTCTCACCAACCGCTGACAAGACAGCTTTACAGCTGTTCACAATTATAAACTTGGACTGAAGCAATTCTATCTTGGACCAGGTCCCAGCATTTGCGAGAATAATCAAAACACTGAGTTACAACATTTTTCCTCTTTTTGATGATGACAAACAAACAACTCCTGCACATAATTATTCATTCAACAAACACAAACACTAATTCCCCCTATCACCTGCGCCCTCCCCAAACACTCATTCCCCCCGTCACCTGCCTCAACATATATACAAGAATATTGCCCCTTTTGAAATCATTAAAAAGACAAAGTATTGACACCAATTTTGTCCCTCATTTCTTCTAACATATTTCAGTGAGTTTCTAAATTATTAATAAGTCGAATAATTTATATTTCGCTATTATTTTCGCTTATTACTATTGTTACCGTAATTATTTATTAGATACTATTACTTTAACTTTTATTATGATTATCATTTTCACGGTTTTAAAATTATATTTTTACTATCAACGTTACTATTATTACTTATTGTCATCTTCTTTAAAATAAATTATTGTTATTTATTTCAAGTTTCTTACTCACTAAACTTTTTATATAATGTATATTATATTAGTTACTAAATTAGAAGTTCAAATGAATTAATTTAAAGAAGAAAAAAGGCCGAAGTGTGTCAGCTATTTCAGCCAATTTGGCTATTCATAATTGCAGCCCAAACCATTGGCCCAACCGCAAAAGTAGCCCAACAAAAATATAAATCAGATGCCCTAATTCCTCATACTCATTTCAGACTTTGTCATAGAGCAGATTTGAATGACTATTGTTCAAAATTTCAAACATACTTTCCCGCCCAAAGGCAAAGCTTAAAGAGCAAAGTTTTTCTATATAATCAGGCCCTATTGGCCATTAACAGGGGGATGTTTTTGTTTTGCTAAAACAATCACTGCGACCTTTGGAACATTCAAGATTTTCCATCATCTTCACTACTAAACTACTTTTCTAAAAGGATTCAAAATTTGCCTTTGTTCCTATCACTAAGAATCAGTTTGTGAGGGAGTAGGTCTGAGGCTGTCGATGACCCCTGTTCACTGCTCCACAAGAGGTAAAATCAAATCCTATTCTGATCCTTGTTTTTCTTTTGATTAAAATACATGTTTTGCTAAAAAAAATATCATGTTCTAAGGTCTATAACTTTATGCAGATGCATTTTTTGATAAATCATGAAACTAGTTATTGTTTCAAATCTCAAAAGTTAAAACAAATATGATTAAAAAATGTGCTCCTTAATGTTCTATGTTCAACGTACTTTGCTTAAGATCACGTTATTCATTGAGTGTTTTTCTTATGTGTCAAAGAACTATGTTTTGAGTTTCTTTTCCCCAAGTCACTAAAAGATGAGTATGGGAGGTTCTTGACCAGAATCTTTGGGTTTACTTCATGTATTCAAAAATTATCTTCCTAGAAGATTTTCAATGCTAGAGACAATACATTGGGTTCTCTGTTAAATAAAATATCTATAAGATTCGTACAATATATGTTTACTTTTTTTTAAGTTAAGTTCAATATTAGAATATAGTCATGTATTATATTATAGATTTTATGACCTGTAGTGGAAGTTCTGTGTGATATATGTGACAACATTCTCCATTTACAGAATATTAATATATCGTTAAGATTACTTCTTCTAACCAACTCTCTTTTGTTTCTTTGTTTTGACATGTACACCACCGGAGTCGAAGAGTCCCATTTTAAGACTCGACGTCCTTGCAAGACTCGAAATGTGCATATACATCTTCATTTGTGTTTCTCACTCCCTAGAAACTCCATCGCAAAGAGAGGCGGGGGAAATGACAAGCACTCGACTATACTCTTCTTTTAGTTGCTTATTCTTAACGTCATATTGAAATAACTTTCTTTTGGCTATTTCATTATGCATAATTGTATGTCTTTTTGTTAAACTTTGCTTGACATTTGAAATATTTAGAATTATTAATCAAGTCATCAATTAGATTTCCTAAGTTTTGTTTAAGTCAAAATTAGCCTTGAGTCAATAAAAAATATTTGCAATAGTAAGTATGGAGTCTTGAAATTTTTTTTTTAGCTCAACTTGACACTGGATTAACCTTATGATTTCTTTTCCTTTTTTTTTTTTTACAAATAAAGACTTCAATGAGAAAAATGTTTTCTATACAAAATCAACTTCTTAACCTTACGATTTCTTTTCCTTTTTTTTTTACAAATAAAGACTTCAATGAGAAAAATGTTTTCTATACAAAATCAACTTCTTATAATTGATTATCTTGTACAGTACTCTTGATTTTTGTGTCCAAGTGTAAAAATGTGTCAACTTCACACACTATTTTCAAATACGTAAAAGTATTGCTTTACACTTTTAAACATTTAATTATCTTCTTATTTTCACTTCTTACACTTTTTTTTAAAAATTAGTCAATTACTTTATGCTCTATCACTTTTTGACACTTAGCCTAATTAATTATTTTAGTTCAGCCGATTAACCATTTTTTATGGATCTCTTTAGATTAGTTGAACCCTTACCTATAATCTCATGTTTAGTAAGACCTTAAAATAAAGCTATCTTTAGATAATAACTTTAATCAATTTTAGGTGCCCTAATTCACCGTAAATAATTAGGTAGTGACTTCTTGACTTAGTAATTAATTTAGGAATTATCAATATGTTGTACATTATTTTGACCCGATTTAAATGGAGTATAATAGTTCGGCGAATCTGCTGGGGATTCTTAGGTTCTAACCATAGCGGACTTAACTTAATTAGGCCATATGTTCTTACTTTAATTACTTTACTTGTTATGAATTGTTTGTTTTACATGTTATCAATTGTTTGTTTGCTATAATTTATTTTTACATGTTATTAAATGTTTGTTTTTTATAAAAATGTTTATGTGTTACTGCTTTCCTTAATTGTCATTCTGTTCATATTTCTCCACTTCTTGGAAATTCATACTATCACACGTACATGTGAGGTGTGTTTCACGCACCCGCAAATTTCTTTCAAAATTTCAAAAATTTAGGAGTGTTGGCGTATGCGCGGGGTGTTCAGATCCTTTTTCGTGTGATTGCATAGCCTTCTCACTCGAGTAGTCCACTCGGAAACCTTATGTCTAGTAAACCCACTCTTAGTCTACCTAGAGTAGAGTTAAGCCAACACACTTTATAAGAAACATACATCATTTTATGACCTAAGAGGCTTTATACCCTTGGTGTATTAATTCCATTAGTCGATCTTACCTTAAATGTCCAAGTGGGTTTCCGACCCCAAATGACGACTTAACATCATTTATGTGCATATTTGAGAAATATTTATGCCTAAATATGGACCATTTGCTCTAATTAATTGAATTTTAGGGGGATGGTGTGGCTAACCTTTTCATGAGAGATACTATGACAAATGTCAGAGTACGTCTTTGATCAACAAAGGATAAGAGATGACGATATGTCCAAGAGGAGCCAAGAAGAATAGACATGATAAAATCTCTTCTACTTTATTTAGATTAGGAAATACTTTACGTTGTATTCATTCGACATGTAATAAATTTTATGCTATTTTGTACTTTATTTCTTGTAGAAATAAATTTATTTAATTAACCAAGAGCAATGGAATGACATATTATGGGAAATATACTTCTTGAATTTACGTTTGGCCTACCTCTAGCACAAAGAGGTCACAAGCATATTAGGACGCGTTTGCATGTTATTTGACTTTACTTAATGACTTATTTATATGTTGTTCTTACAACTTATTTGACTTTACTTGATGACTTGTTTGCATGTTATTTTTGCAACTTATTTGCTTTACTTGATGACTTATTTGTTACATGACTTTATATGAACACGACTTTACTTAACATTTCATTAATAGCTAACTTTATTTGTGTTTTTATTTTTATTTTTATTTTTATTCGCAACAAAAGTTGATTCGTGTTGATAATCGAGCTGGCCGACCATCCTTACTTTACAAGGTCTAAGTCATCGACATTACCTCGGTAAAGTTAGGCTATTCAAGGAAGAAAAACCACTATGACTAATCCAACTGCGTCAGATCAATTGGTCCAGGACATATCATGGTTCCTAACGACTCTCCCGAGACTTTCTAAGATAGAACTACTATTCAACATGATGAACACATCGCCCGCTTGACTCAAGAGATCGAGGATCTACGTAGTGAACTAACTCGGGTTAGGGATTTGACCAATTTATCAATCACACTCCAAAGTCCATTTCCTAAACCTAGAAGTACCTCACCAAATCCACCTCGTTTTCAATCACTTGATTCACCAGTTCCTGAAAACTTTCCTCCACAAAAACCTCGGCTTACCAACAACAATCTACCTCCAACCAATCCCACAAATCCATCAAATCCATCAAATCCATCATCCCTCTACACTTCTCCATAAAGTCAACCACCTACCTACACTACATGTGCTACTACTCCTAATCCACCACCTGTTAACCGACAAAATCAACCTCCAATTCATACTCCTTACCCTTCTCTACCCACTAACACCTATCCATTGCCTATAACTACTCCCATAAACCCATCGAATCCACCACCTCTAGTCCAAAATACACCCATCATCCAATCTTTTCCAACCCAACATATACAAGGGGCACATATTGCCACTCCTTATGCGCAACATGTTCTTCTAGTATATACGGTGGAAACTCAAGCCATTACCAACCCAATATCGGTCAAGTTTCAACCCGAGATAGATCAATATGAGGAAATGGAGAAGGATGTCAAGGCAAAGGTTGATTATGTGCTAGCTAGAGAGATTCACGATCTTAGGAAGCAATGAGAAACCTCCAAAATACTAGGGGAAGCAAAAGCCTAGAATATGAAGATTTGTGTGTGCAACCTGGCATTGATTTGCCTATAGGGTAAAAACCGCCAAAGTTTGATATATTCAATGGAATTGGTAACCCTCATACACATCTAAGGGCATATTGTGACAAACTAGTAGGAGTGGGGAGAATGAGAAGGTCAAAATGAGGTTGTTCAAAAGAAGTTTATCTGGTGAAGCTCTCGCTTGGTACACATAACAAGATCTCCATAAATGGCGTGGTTGGAGTGATATGACACAAGACTTTATGGATCGATTCAAGTTCAACACTGACATTACACTAGATAGGTTCTACCTGACTAAGTTAAAGAATAAGTCAACTGATACATTTCGTGAGTTTGCTCTACGTTGGAGGTCAGAAGCAGCTAGAGTCCAACCACCAATGTTAAGATAACAATCTTTACTATGAGAAAATGATAACCATGATGGGACAAAAGTTCACGGAAATCATTCGAATAGGAGAATTTTTTGAAGAAGGGATCAAATCAGGAAGAATCCAAGACTTCACAGCTTTGCAAGCTACAAGCAAAGCAATTCAATATGGTTTTATCAATGGGAACAAAAAGAAGAGAGAAGATGTATCTGCTATCATGATTGACCAAGGACACAAGCCAAGTCAAGTTCCTCCCTACCTAAATCAACCACAGCAACCCATTTATCCTTACCAATATGTGAAGCCTCACAAACTTTCTACCATTCTCCATCAACTCCTTACCATGTCTACAACACCCAGGCAAATTACTATCAACCTCGAATCCCTACTTATCATAAATCACATTCATACCAACCAGTCCAAGCTCAAACTTACAAAAATAGACCAGATGCTACACCTAGAGTTTGTCCAAATCATGATATCTAAACAACTTGCAACTATACCAAATTAGCTGAACCATTGGCTCAGTTGTTTGAGAGGTTGAAAACAACAAGTATGATTCAACCAATTGAAGGAAAAATTCTTGATCCCATTCCAAAGTGGTTTTATGGTTCCAAGCATTGTACATATCATTCTGGAGTTGCTGGACACGACACTGAGGATTGTTACGGTCTAAAAAACAAGATTGAAGCTTTAATCAAAGAAGGAGCAATCCAGCTTACTGGACCTCAACCCAACGTGAACAACAACTCTCTACCTAAACATGGGAATGCTAATGTGAATATGATAACTATAGAAGAAGATTTGGTTTTGAAAGGAAGTATTGTTCTAATTGGAAAGGTGAAAAAGGACACTTTATCGTCCTTTGATGCTCCTACCATGACAATCCAAGAACAAACAACGATAGAGGTTACTTCCACAACTGCTTACATACCTCTCTACAACACCGAGACACCGACCATTTGGGGTGCTGAACCAGAGTAGACTTTGGAGAATTGGACATGTACTTTGTCCTTGGTTCACCGGGAGTCTTTGTAACACCCAGATTCGAAGGGACAGAAAAATTTGGTTTCGGGAAATCTGGTGCCAGAAACGATGGAGCCACCTACGACCTGTAGACAGACCTACAAGCCATAGGTCTGGCCCGTGGTTGGCTTGCCCAGGTCCCTTGAAAATGGAAAGCCTCAGTACATTTGTACGGAGTGACAGGACGGGCAGTCGTCCAGTGTACGAGCCTTAGATGGATCCCGTCGTTGCAGTGTCCAAAGTGACTGTCTCTGAACCCAACGACGATTGACCAGGACAGTCCGTGGTTGGACCTACGGACCGTAGATCAACCCGTCAATGGGGTCCGACAGTTAATATTTAAAGGGATCTTTTGGTCTTTTCACCTAATGACTTATTTATCAACCAAGGTCTGTTCCTAACTATTTCTAACACTATATAATCCCCTTTAATCCTAAAATCTACCCTTCCAAATCACTTTACAAGTTTCCCCAATATCTTCTCCCTCAAATATTTCTCTCTCTAGAAGTTAGAAGAAGAAGAAGAAGAAGAAGAAGGCAAGCTAGGGTTCAAGAAATCAAGTTTTCTTAATCAATTGCTTAAGGAAATTGAGCACTAAAGTATGATAGTCTTCATCCATGGATCCGTTTCCTCTATGGAATCCCTAACATCTCCAATTTCAAGTTAGAAATTCCCAATTGAATTAAGGGTTTTCTTCCATGTCATGGGTTCTTTGCAAAGTTTCTTCAATTGATTGTTTTATGGACTTTGAAGTATAAATTGAGTTGAATTTCATGAATTTAGATGAATCCCCATGGACGGGCCTTTTCCCCCAAATTTCAAAATTTATGAATGTGTTGATGGGTTGAAATGTGAAGACATGAATTTCATGAAGTCTATATGAACCTATGTATGAATTAAGATTTCTAAGCTTAGACTTTTCATGATGACATTATGAATGACCTAAGGATGGATTTATGAAAGTAACCATGTTCAATAAAAAACTATGATTTTCCTCTATTGTGTGGGTTCCTTCAATTATGATCAAAATTGCCTTGTTTATGGTTTTCTAAGCATGAGTTTGCATTGAATTGCATGATTTAAGAGAAATTCTCATGAACCCATGTAAACTCTATGATTTGTTAGTTATGAGCATGATAAACTATGTAAAGATGAAGTTTATGATATCATGCATGTCTCTTATGAAGCTAATGATGAAATAAGGGTGCTTTGAGATTGAAGCATCAAAGTTTATGATATGTTGATGTTGTGAAAGGAATTCTCGTATATTACTCAACCCATGAATGTGAAAGGTTTTCTCACATGTAATGATTCATAACTTGTTGAAAGGCTTGCTCAACTAAACTTGAATTGATGATTAAGGAGCTATTCTAAGGAAGGGACAAGAGGCGATCACTCATGTCTACCAATAATGAATTTATGAATAATGATAGATAAGAGGCGATTACCCATGTCTACTTATGATAATTGAACTATTTCTAATTTGTGGGAATTATACCGAGTGGACAAGTGGCGATTACCCATGTCCCATAAACTATGTGCCACCATAGGATGATGGTCTATGATAGACACTAGCTAGTGGATCCACATAAGCTATATGTTAAGTAAAGGGTCCTACCTTGTCAAGTAGGATGGCCCTATCGGTGTGGGGTTAGACACCAGATTCCATGTTGATAGCTCACATGGTCTTACATGTCGGTTAAGGCTACTTCCCACAAACAATGAACTAAAGTGCTTCTAAAGACAATAGAGAGGTTATGGCTCCTGTGAACCCAAATGTGGGTACGGCGGCATCGAGGGAATGGTGGTGGTTTTTCATCGAGTACTTGTGCTAAGTGTGGGAAAAAGCATGAGGGTAAATGTCTTGCCGGTTCTAATGCATGCTTTGGTTGTGGCAAGATAGATCACAAGACAAGGGATTGTCTCTTAGTGGCTAAAAAAAGGGGATAATCGTCGACGAACTCAACCTTAAAATTCATCGGGTTTTAGTGGAAATCAGAAGCAAAACCGATTCTATGCACTTCAAACTTGCCATGAGCAAGAGGGTTCTCCCAATGTGGTTACCAGTATGTTGAATGTCTTTCCTTTTGATGTTTATGCTTTGCTTAATCCCGGTGCTACCTTGTCTTTTGTGATGCCATTTGTGGATATGAAGTTTGATGTTCTTTCGGATGTGTTATAGATCCCTTTTGTGTCCCTACTCCTATTGGTGAATCTATCGTGGCTAAGAGAGTCTATAGAAATTGTCCCATCTCCTTATTCCGTAGAGTCACTTATGTTGATCTTGTAGAGCTTGACATGTTAGATTTTGATGTTATTCTTGGGATGAATTGGTTGCATTCTTGTTACGCTTCTATTGATTGTACGATCCGAGTGGTCAAGTTTCAATTCCCAAATGAGCCTATCCTAGAGTAGAAGGGGGGAAATTCTATGCCTAAAGGTCAAATTGTGTCATGTCTTAAAGCTAGAAAGATGATTTCTAAGGGGAGCATATACCGTCTAGTTAGAGTGAGGGATGTGGATTCCGAAATCCCTACTCTTGAGTCAGTTCCTGTTGTAAATGAGTTCCCGGAAGTGTTCCCTGATGATCTACTCGGTGTTCCTCCCAAAAGGGAAATAGACTTTGGTATTGATCTTCTCCCCGATACACAACCTATCTCTATTCCTCCTTACCGAGTGGCTCCGATAGAACTTAAGGAGTTAAAGGAGCAATTGAAAGATTTGTTGGATAAGGGTTTCATCCGACCAAGTGTCTCTCCATGGGGTGCTCCAGTTTTGTTTGTTAGAAAGAAAGATGGTTCACTTCGTATGTGCATTGACTACCGACAATTGAACAAGGTTACTATCAAGAATAAGTATCCTCTCCCAAGGATAGATGACTTGTTTGATCAACTCCAAGGGGCAAGTTACTTTTCTAAGATTGATCTTCGTTCGGGTTATCACCAATTGAGGGTGAAAGAAGATGATATTCCGAAAACGGCTTTTCGGACTAGATATGGCCATTATGAATTCCTAGTGATGTCGTTTGGGTTAACAAATGCTCTGCCTGCGTTTATGGATTTTATGGATAGGGTGTTTAGACAGTGTCTTGATATGTTTGTGATTGTGTTCATAGATGACATTTAGATTTACTCAAGGAGTGAGGGTGAGCACGCCGATCATTTGAGGATTGTATTGCAAGTCCTCAAGGACCAACAACTCTTTGCGAAGTTTAGTAAATGTGAGTTTTGGCTAAGGTCCGTGGCTTTTCTTGGTCACATTATCTCTGGTAAGGGTATTGAGGTAGATCCTAAGAAGACGGATGCAGTTAGGAATTGGCCTAGACCTCTATCACCTTCGGATATTCGTAGTTTCTTAGGTTTTGCCGGCTATTATAGGAGATTTGTTGAAGGGTTTTCTTCGATTGCTTCTCCATTGATGGCTTTGACTCAAAAGAAGGTTAAGTTCACTTGGTCCGAAGCATGTGAGAAGAGTTTTCAAGAGTTGAAAGATAGACTTACCTCGGCTCCGATATTGACTTTACCGAAAAGGTCCAATGGTTTTGTGGTTTATTGTGATGCTTCAAGGATTGGGTTAGGGTGTGTTCTTAAGCAAAATGGAAAAGTTATTGCCTATGCTTCAAGGAAACTCAAGACTCATGAAAAGAACTATCCTACTCATGATTTAGAATTAGCGGCGGTTTTGTTTGCTTTAAAGATTTGGAGGCATTATTTGTATGGTGTGCATGTTGACATTTTTACCGACCATAAGAGTTTGCAATATTTGTTCAAACAAAAAGATCTAAATCTTTGCAAGAGGAGGTGGCTTGAGTTGTTAAAAGACTATGATATGAGTGTCCTCTATCACCCCAGCAAGGCGAATGTGGTGGTGGATGCTCTTATTCGGTTGTCTATGGGTAGTGTTTCTCATGTTGAGAATGGTAAGAAAGAATTGGTTCGTGATGTTCATAGTTTGGCCCGATTGGGTGTTCGATTGATTGATTCTAGTGAGAGTGGTGTTATGATTCACAATGGTTCGGAATCATCCTTTGTGTCCGATGACTAAGCAAGATCTTGATCGTAATTTGGTTGAGTTGAAGGAAGCGGTGCTAAGAAGTCCATTGAGGCTTTCTCCCAAGGGGGAGATGGTGTGCTTTGATATCAAGGTCACCTATGTGTTCCCGATGTAGATGACCTAAGAGGATAAATTTTTTCGAAAGCCAATGGTTCTCGATATTCCATTCACCCGGGAGCTACCAAAATGTACCATGATTTGCGGGAGGTCTATTGGTGGAATGGGATGAAGAAGGATATTGCGGAATTTGTGGCTAAGTGTCCTAATTGTCAACAAGTGAAAGTTGAGCATCAAAAGCCGAGAGGTTTGTCCCAAGATATTAGTATTCCTACTTGGAAGTAGGAATACTTGAATATGAAATTTATTGTTAGTTTACCACGTACTTGGCATTAATATGATTCGATTTGGGTCATTGTGTATCGTATGATGAAATCAGCCCATTTCATTCCCGTCAAGGTTTCTTATTCGGTGGAGGATTATGCTAAGTTGTACTTGCGAGAAATGGTTAGGTTACATGGAGTGACTTTATACATTATTTCCGATCATGGTGTACAATTTACTTCTAAATTTTGGAAGTCATTCCAAAAGGGTCTTGGTACTCGTGTTAAGCTTAGCACGGCCTTTCATCCTCAAACTGATGGGAAAGTGGAACGTACTATCCAAACTTTGGAAGATATGTTGAGAGCTTGTGTAATTGATTTCAAGGGTATTTGGGATGATTATTTGCCTTTGATTGAGTTTGCTTATAATAATAGCTACCATTCTAGTATCGGTATGGCTCCGTTCGAGGCTCTCTATGGTAGGAGGTGTAGATCTCCTATAGGTTGGTTTGAAGTGGGTGAAGTTACTTTGATAGATCCCGAGTTGGTACATGAGGCTATGGAGAAAGTTCGGCTTATTAGAGAAAGGTTGAAAATGGCTCAAAGTCGACAAAAGTCCTATGCTGATGTTCGAAGGAGAGATTTAGAATTTGATGTTGATGATTGGGTGTACTTGAAAATTTCACCCATGAAGGGTGTAATGAGATTTGGGAAGAAAGGGAAGCTTAGACCCCGTTATGTAGGCCAATATCAAATTTTGAGACGTGTTGGTAAGGTTGCTTATGAACTTGATTTGCCTAATGATTTGGCATTGGTGCATCCAGTTTTCCACGTCTCATTGTTGAAGAAATGTGTTGGTGATCGGATATCTATAGTGCCATTAGAGAATCTTGGCATAAATGATAGCCTTTCCTATGAAGAAGTTCCTGTTGAGATTTTAGACCGCCAAGTCCGAAAGTTATGAAATAAAGAAGTTGCTTCTGTGAAGGTTCTTTGGAGGAATCAATTAGTTGAGGGTGCTACTTGGGAGGCTGAGGCCGATATAATGTCCCGATATCCTCATCTCTTTCCCTCTGATCCTACTCTAGCTTGAGATACCTAGTTCCTCATGGTTCATTCTTTGGTTTCATGTGTCATAGCTATTTCCATGATTCCTTGTTTATGAATGTTCATGAAGAGTCTAAATCTTGAGAAATGAGCTAGCTTGATTGATTTCCCTATGATTATGTGCATTTGAGTGTGAATTGCATTAAGCCTTTATGAGATTGCATTCTAGGTTGGGTTGTTAGATTAAGTTCTTACCCTTCTCGTGATGTCTTGATTCTCATTTGAGGACGAATGTTCCCAAGGGGGAGATAATGTAACACCCCAGATTCAAAGGGACGAAAAAATTTGGTTTCTGGAAATCTGGTGCTAGTACCGACGGAGGTAGGTCTGGCCCATGGTTGGCTGGTCCAGGTCCCCTGGAAATGGCAAGCCTCAATACTTTTCTATGGAGCGACAGGATGGGCCGTCGTCCAATGTACGAGCCGTAGATGGATCCCGTCGTTGTAGGGTCCAAAGTGACTGTCTCTGAACCCAACGACGGTTGACCAGGACGGTCCGTGGTTGGACCTACGGACCATAGATCAACCCTTCAATGGGGTCCGATAGTTAATATTTAAAGGGGTCTTTTGATCTTTTCACCTAATGACTTATTTATCAACCAAGGTCGGTTCCTAACTATTTCTAACACTATATAATCCCCTTTAATCCTAAAATTTACCCTTCCAAATCACTTTACAAGTTTCCCCAATATCTTCTCCCTCAAATATTTCTCTCTCTAGAAGTTAGAAGAAGAAGAAGAAGAAGGCAAGCTAGGGTTCAAGAAATCAAGTTTTATTAATCAATTGCTTAAGGAAATTGAGCACTAAAGTATGATAGTCTTCATCCATGGATCCGTTTCCTCTATGGAATCCCTAAAATCTCCAATTTCAAGTTAGAAATTCCCAATTGAATTAAGGGTTTTCTTCCATGTCATGGGTTCTTTGCAAAGTTGCTTCAATTGATTGTTTTATGGACTTTGAAGTATAAATTGAGTTGAATTTCATGAATTTAGATGAATCCCCATGGACGGGCCTTTTTCCCCAAATTTCAAAATTTATGAATGTGTTGATGGGTTGAAATGTGAAGACATGAATTTCATGAAGTCTATATGAACCTATGTATGAATTAAGATTTCTAAGCTTAGACTTTTCATGATGACATTATGAATGACCTAAGGATGGATTTATGAAAGTAACCATGTTCAATAAAAAACTATGATTTTCCTCTATTGTGTGGGTTCCTTCAATTATGATCAAAATTGCCTTGTTTATGGTTTTCTAAGCATGAGTTTGCATTGAATTGCATGATTTAAGAGAAATTCTCATGAACCCATGTAAACTCTATGATTTGTTAGTTATGAGCATGATAAACTATGTAAAGATGAAGTTTATGATATCATGCATGTCTCTTATGAAGCTAATGATGAAATAAGGGTGCTTTGAGATTGAAGCATCAAAGTTTATGATATGTTGATGTTGTGAAAGGAATTCTCGTATATTACTCAACCCATGAATGTGAAAGGTTTTCTCACATGTAATGATTCATAACTTGTTGAAAGGCTTGCTCAACTAAACTTGAATCAATGATTAAGGAGCTATTCTAAGGAAGGGACAAGAGGCGATCACTCATGTCTACCAATAATGAATTTATGAATAATGATAGATAAGAGGCGATTACCCATGTCTACTTATGATAATTGAACTATTTCTAATTTGTGGGAATTATACCGAGTGGACAAGTGGCGATTACCCATGTCCCATAAACTATGTGCTACCATAGGATGATGGTCTATGATAGACACTAGCTAGTGGATCCACGTAAGCTATATGTTAAGTAAAGGGTCCTACCTTGGCAAGTAGGATGGCTCTATCGGTGTGGGGTTAGACACTGGATTCCATGTTGATAGCTTACATGGTCTTACATGTCAGTTAAGGTTACTTCCCACAAACAATGAATTAAAGTGCTTCTAAAATATTTCTCAAGTGATGTAAAGATGTTTAGCTTTCTTTGACCATGGTTTATGACTTATGTTTCTAACCCTTTTCATGTTTTAGCTTGGTCATTGTATGTCATGAAAATCTCCCTTTTTAGCATGTTGAAATGATTTTGTGCACTGCTATCATACTTAGTACATTCCTCGTCCTAACACATACTTTTTGCCTACATTGTTTCATAATGTATGGCTTGGCAATTCTCTATCTATTCATGGGTAGAGCTTAGTAGAAGGTTTTCGGAAGACTTGGTGAGTCCTCATGTATTCCAGGACATAGCCTTGTTGTTCTTACTTTTATGTTCCTTTGCTTTGACATTGTATTGGATTACGTCCCAAACTTTATTTCTCATTTTTATGTTAGATTGGCTCTGAGACAATGGATGTAGACTTCCGCTACTTTCTTAAAAGCTCTGATATGAAATTGTCTTTTCAACCCTTAAATCTCTATGATCTTGTATGTATGTATGCTAAGTGTCTTGTATGAGGCCTCTCGGGGTCTTGTACGCCATGTCAAGTCTAGGGGGTACTCTAGGTCATGACAGTCTTGGTAGATGGAACAAGTAGCAACACTTTTGAAGTAGCACAATTTTAAAAAATTGAGGCTTAAATGATGCCTTAAAACTTTATGCCGTTTTGACTCATTTCCTTTGGCAGCTTAATTGCAAAATCTCAGAATGCCTTTCCTATTTTCTTAATTGTCTCACTTATTACTCTCATATTATTTTTTAAAGATATATTTATTTTCAAATCTGCCAATTTAATTATTGTGACATAATGAAACTAAAGAACAAAGTTGGAAAGCCAAGAAAGATTTTGAAGGATGTGAAGATAACCTACAGTTGAACAGTCGACCAAGGAACATGACAACATGACAATATCCGAGCATGAAGTTTGTCTATTCAAATGAAATCAAGACAATACACCGAAGGGTAACTTTAGATAGATTTTCTTTATGTAACTTTCACTTTTTATGTAACTTACGAACTACGTTCTGACCTAATTCCTTTGGTAGGATACCTAGGCAGCCCACATAGGGTTCAGATTTACTATAGAATATTTCTAAATTTCCTTTTTTGTAACAGGAGAACTACGCCTGACTTAATTCCCTCGGCGGGATATGTAGGCCACCCACATATAGTTCAGTCACATTAGAATAGAAATTCAAATCCTTTTACTATTTATGTAATTTAAACTACACATGACCTGATTTCCTTGGTGGAATATGTAGGCAACTCATATCGGGTTTGGTCCCTTTATTAGAAAAACTCTAAATTATTTCTATGTACTTTGAACTACGTTCTGACCTGATTCTCTTGGTGAGATACGTAGGCAACTGTAATGACCCTGAAGATCATTTTTGATAATTTTTATAAAATGATCATTTTACCCCTCTCGAGAGTTGCCCCAAGTCATATTTGGCTGATATTCGAAGTTAGTTTGTGAAAATTCTTGTTAAGTTATGGTTTTTGAAAAGTTTTGAATTTTAAAGGCTTAAGTTGTAAAAATGTGGCTTTTGAGGTCATACGGAGTTTCGAGACTTGGGTGAGGATTCCGTCAATTCCATCAGCTCCGGAATGTGGAATTTGGTCTAGAAGAGTTTACAGAATCCGTTTTGGGGATGTATCGTGGATTTGAGACTTTGAGTTGGAAAATTGAGAAATTTTGATCTTAGAGTTGACTTTGGTCAACATTCGGAGATCGAATGCTCGGAATTTGATTCTGACAACTCCGTTGGATGCAAGGGATGATTTTAGGCATAGGGGTGACCTTGGTTGAAATTTTAGAGGGCCCGAGCTTGATTTGAGTTTTTGAGGCTTAAGTTAGTTTTGTTGTGCTTAATCGGGTTCCGGGTCAAGGAGACCTGAAATTCGAATTTCGACGGTTCTATTGAGGCCGGAACGTCGAATTTAGTAGGGTAGCATATATGGTTTGTGTGCAGGGGGTCCCAAATGAATCCCGAGGGTCCTTTCTGAGACTTGTGGAATTGCTGATTTTTCCTGTGTCTGGTGTCTGAACTTTGCGGAGGGACCTGGCGCGTTCGTGGAGTGCACTGTGTGTTGGTCATCGCATTCGCGGAGCCAAGCCATATTTGCAGAGTGCATTGTGTGTTGGTCTCCGCGTTTGCGGAGTCAGGGTGCTTTCGCAGAAGGTTTCTGCCTTAGCCTCCGTGTTCGCGCGCTAAGTGATCCGCGTTCGCGGAGGGTTAATTTTGCTTGAAACAGTGTAAATTTGGGAAATGTCCCATTTTCTCCATCTTCTCCATTTTGAAGCTTGGGGAGGCGATTTGAAAGGGAGATTTTCGTGAAAACCTTGTGGGTAACTCATTTTAACTCTAAACCTTGATTACCCATTGATTCTATCATGATTTCAATTTTGAAAATTGGGGTTTTTAAAGTTAGATTTTTGCGGGTTTTGCTTGAACTCCAAATTTTTGATCAAATGTTGATTGTGGACTGGTTTGAATTCCATTTTCAAAATGGTTTTCACTAGTGATTTCCTAAGGCTTCGGAGAGCATTTCCATGTGAGAATTTTCAAATTCAAACCTTGTTTTCGAAATCGAAATTTTTGAGCAATTGGGACCCCTTTGTCGAATTTCATGTTCTTAGTGTTATTGGTTCCGAAATTTGATTGTGATTCATAATTTGACTAGATTGTGTTGCTTTGGAGTGCTTTTGGAAAGAAAAAGCTCCGGTCGTCGATTAATAGCAATTTCAGTTAAGGCAAGTGAATTTCTAAAAGTTTGCGAATCTTGTAATATTTCGGATTTCTCTTTTTTGAATGTGTTGGGGAGTAATGGGACTGAGGTATGGGTTGAATTCTTGTATGAATCAATCTAATTTGATCGGCGGGGTTAATAAAATGGCCATGTGTGTTAAAGTGTTAGGCCAAAGTGTGATGGGCCGTGATCTTGATATTAATGTGTAATTGATGAAATGCTATGATAGCCTCGATGTAATGATGAAATTGATGAATATTTCTTTTGCTCATTGTGGATTATGGGACTAGACTTGAAACTCTTGCTTAGTGATTAATCCTACTTGTGATGAAAGGAGTAGTGAATCGGAGACTAGGCAATTGATCTTGTTGTAAATGATGTCATTGTTGATGTTTATATATTGTTGATAGTGTGACGTGATTTGCATTGATATGAATTGCGTTGTGATTGTGAACACTATCGTTTTCTCATTATTTATGTGAACATGCTTTTGTGCGTTGGTTCCGAAATACTATGATGAGACACTTTGATGATTATGCCAATGGAAAATGGTTCCGGCTAGTGATTATTATGCCGATGGGAAATGGTTCCGGCGAGTAATGATTATGCCGATGGGAAATGGTTCTAGAGATGTCGATGGGAAATGGTTCCGGTGATTGATGATTATGCCGATGGGAAATTGTTTCGGCGGATACATGGTCCATGTGTGGTCCGCATGGGTTCCGGTCTGAGCTTCAGTGGATGTGTATCGTAGGACAGACATGCATCACTCTACTTGACATTGCATTGCATTACATTACCTCATTCTTTTCATTGTAGCGTTGTGTTTATGCCGTGTGACTCTAGGATTTGTATACTTGATACTGATGTGAGTTATTTCGGTGATACTGTTGAGCTGTTGTTGACCTATGTGTTATTTGAACTTTATATTGGAATATGTTAGGTTGGGCTGATTTTCTGTGCAGGTTGTAGTTATCGGAGGTTCGGTTGGGAGTAAGGAATTCGTGATTTTATTAGATTTGCCTTGTGTTTTTAGTCGATTTACTGGGTACCATGTTATTTGGTACTCACCTTTGCTTCTACACTTGTGTAGGTTCCGACCTCGAACCGTGATCTAGTTCTCTCTTCTTCTTACTCCGAGGCTTTTGAGGAAACTCTAGAGGTAGCTGTTCGATGTTGGCGATCTCTCTCGACCTTTTTACTTTATATTTGTTCTAATTGAGATACAAAGACATTGAAACTTGTAATTTCATTTCAATTATGTATTAGTGGCTTGTACATGTGACAACCAGTCTTGGGAATGATTGTTAAGTTTTGAAGTCATTCACTTATTATTTTTATTCTCCTTGAATTGCTTATTTCTGCTTTTGTTTCGGTCTTGTTGGGTTTAGGCTGACTTGTCCTTGTGGGATAGGACAAGTGCCATCACACCCGATATTTGGTCGTGACAAATGGTATTAGAGCCAAAGTTTCATAGGTCTCACGTGTACAAGCCAAGCCTAAGTAGAGTCTCGAGGACTGGTACACAGACATCTGTACTTATCTTCAAGAGGCTATCAAGACTATTAGGAAACTTCCTTCTTTTCATTCTCTCTTATCGTGCGTGGTTCTTATCGCTTGTACTGAGTGTCGCGTATTGTTTTGGCAGATGCCGAGGACCAGAGCTTCTGTTTTGAGTGATGGAGGGGAGGCAGTCCCCAAGGCAGTGGTTGAGGCCCCATTTAGAGGTCGAGGTGGAGCCCGAGTTGGAGGCTGTGCTCGTGGAGCAGCACGTGAGAGAGGCCGTGCCCGAGGAGCGACATCTTCTAGAGGTCGTGCCCGAGGAGCGGCACCTTCTAGAGGTTGTGGTAGAGAGGCATCTCTAGAGCCACAGGTTGAGGTGGGTGAGGACCAGGTTCCTCTAGGGTTCTCAGCACCGTTCTTTTCAGGAGACCTTATTGAGGATGTTGGGAGTTATGGAGAGCTTTACTTAGGGTGGCATGTCCATTGCGGAGTACGAGGCATATTTCTGTCAGCTGTCTCATCATGCCACGTCTTTGGTTCCAGATGAGGTAGAGAGGGTCTGCAGATTTATGAGGGTTTAACTTTCTCCATCAAATCGTATGTGTTCAGATCATCACGTGAGGGTGCTTCCTGCTAGTCCATTGTGAGCATCGCTAGAGAGGCGGAGTTGTTAGTTCGAGAGGAGTTTGGGGACCCCAAGAGGGACCGTTCTAGTGGTCAATTTTTTGGTGCCTCGTTTGGAGGCAGGGGTTCTCAGAGGGGTGCTAGCGTATTTCAGCGTTAGAGGCCGATACATGCTTCCATGCCAGTGGCTTTGAGTGGACAGGTGTTCCGTGGGTCTCACAGTTCTGGCCAGGGTGGCCGTGGTACTTCATCTGGTTCGTCACAGTATATCATCGCTCCGAGGTCTTGTAATAGTTGTGGGGTTCTGGATCATTTGATGCGATAGTACCCTCTGCAGACTCATACAGGGCCCCATCGTACTTACTCAGCAGCTCCAGAGAGAGATCCGGCGCCTCCGGCTAGAGGTCGAGGTAGGGGTCAAACAACAGGTAGAGGCGGCAGAGCTTCAGGTAGTGGTGTTGTGGCTCAGCGTGGCGGTAGAGGTACGACTCAGACAGGGGATGGTAGAGGAGCCCAGTGTTATGCTGTTCAGGGGAGACCCGAGGTTAAGTCTTCTGATGCATTCATCACATGTATCGTCCCAATCTGCCATCGAGATGCATGGTATACTTTCTCCTATGTGTCTACCTACTTTGCATCTGAGTTTGATTTTGTATCTGATCATATGTCGGTGCCTGTGAATGTTTCTACACCCGTAGGTGAGCCCTTAGTTGTGTATCGAGATCCTGTCCTATTTCTTTGGCTGGGTACGACACTTGGGTAGACTTGATTATTCTGGGTATTGATTATAGGCAGTTGAACAAGGTAACTGTTAAGAACAAGTATCCTCTTCCTCGCATTGATGATTCGTTTGATCAGCTTCAGGGTGCGGCGTTGTTTTCTAAGATTGACTCGAGGTTCGGTTATTACCAGTTGAAGATTAGACCATCGAATATTCCTAAGACATCATTCTAAACTCGTTATGGCCACTACAAGTTCTTGGTGATGTCTTTTGGGCTGACTAACGCCCCTGTAACATTTATGGAGTTGATGAACAGAGTGTTCCGTCCGTACTTGGATTCCTTCGTGATCGTGTTCATCGATGACATTTTGATATATTCCAGGACAGAGGAGGATCATGTCCGTCACTTGAGGTTGGTGCTTCAGTGTAACACCTCAGTTTTTGAAAGAGAAATATTTTCAGTTTTTGGCCAAGAATCACTTCCTACGGACGCAATCTACGGGTCGTAGACCAGTTGACGGACAGTAGAATGCATCCGTAGAAAGTGGGTAAAACATTTTGAAAATCAAGTCTCTGAAGTTGAGTCCACGGGCTAACAGGACGGACCGTAGAAATGTCCCGTCAAAGTGTTCCAGGCTTAGTCAAATCTCTGAGGGTTAAGTTGGGTTCTACGATTTGGACCTATGGACCATAGAATGGTCTACATGCCGTAGATCGAAGTCGTAGAAAGTGTCCTGATTTGGGTTTTTGAAGTTTTCTACGGTCCAACAGGATGGTCCGTACGAATTTTTATGAATCGTAGGTTGGAACCGTAAACTTATTTCGGTAGTTATTTTCCAGAGGTTTTTATGTATTTTCCCAATTCTTTTAAGTCTTTTTAATTACGACTTTGCCCCTAAATTGACCCACTATATAAGTCTTTCTTCCCAAATTTTCCTTCATTAATTACATTCTCAAAATTCCCAACTTCCCAACTAATTCTCTCTCTAGAAAGTTCTCTCAATTCTCAAGGAAGAAGAAGGGCTAGAATCCTCCATTGAAGGTCATCCTTTTTAGAAATTTCTTGTGGGCTTTGTTAAGGTATGTTAGCATTCACCATTGGAGTCTTTTCCTCCATTGGGTCCCTAGTTTTCTTCAATTTTCAAGGTTGAATTCCCCAAATTGAGTTAGGGTTTTTATCAATTCTTATGGGTTCTTCAATTATGATTTCAATTGTTGATTTTATGATTCTTAGTGCACGATCTAGCGTGATAAAGTAATTTAGTGCACGGTGTCGCGTGATTTATATGATTTGAGTAGAATTTGTATGAGCCCATGCATGAGCCATGATTCCTAGTTATGAATTCTTGATGAAGTATGATCCATGCATTTATGAACTTATGAAATTGATGAAAATATGCATGATTCTAGTTTATTACATGATTCTAAGATGAATTGACATGTACCCATACTAGACCATGATTTATAAACAGATGAATAGCTTGCATAAGAGATGCATGTTTCATGAGAATTATGTTTATAATTGCTAGGGTGCATATAGATGATGACATCCATGAGTTCTGAAAAGGTTTTCTTCACAATAAGCTAAAAATATGAATGTGAAAGGTTTTCTCACATAATTTAGGGTTCACATGTTTGAAAGGCTTTCTCACCTATGAATCAATTAGGAGCTATTCTAATGAAGTTAGCTTGGGGCAAGCCCATGGTAGTTGAAACGTCTTGATATGATCTTAGCTTTGTTTTGGTAACCCTATATGTACCTCTTCCTTGGTTAAAAAAATGAATAAGCTTGATTGACTATTCCTTGGGATTTTTCTTAGCACCGAGCTAGCTTTTGGGATGAAGGTTTCCGTTTAGCGTCCATGGACCTTTAGTAGCAATCCCTAAGTCCCATAACTACGTGCCTCGTAGGTGTTGTCTAAGATAGACACTGAGCTAGTGGATCCACGTAAGCTACAGATTTATGATCCTTACCTTGGCAAGTAGGACACCTCTTCTAGTGGTGTGGGGTAGACATCACTCCCCTTTTTGGTGTGGGGCAGACACTGGATTCCATATTGTAGCTCACATGGTCTATGTCGGTTAAACGTAAAAATCCCATAATAATGAACTAGGATACTAGAAGTATCTCACGAGACAAGACTTCTGATATGCCTAGCTTGCATTGACCATGTTTATACATTGAGTTTCTAACCCTATTATCTCATGATTTAGTTTGGTCATTGCATGTTCATGATAATATCTCATTAGCATGATTTCCTATATGAAAGCATCTCATTGGTATGATTTATGTGTTTATATGCATTTGCTTCATACTTAGTACATTCCACGTACTAATGCATACTTGTGCCTACATTCTCTTATAATGTAGGGTCAAACAGTCATCCTTCGTACTCTCGTGGTTAGTTGTTTTCAGAGTTCGAGCTATCCGCCTTGGTGAGTCCTCATGCTTCGGGGACTAAGAGACTTTATTGCTTTTTTTTACTTTCAGTTTCAGACTTATATATGATGTACGAGTTACGTCCTGATCATTCTATTGTATTAGATGGCTTTTGTGACATAGTCAAGACTTTTTCTTGTAAACTCTTACTTTTATGAGATTGTCTATTTCTTTCCTCATTTTTGTCTTTACCTAATGTATATGTATGCTAAGTTGCTTGTGTGGGGCCTTTCGAGGACCTATAGGCCATGTCACACCTAGGGGGCACTTTGGCTCGTGACAAACTTGGTATTCAGAGCACAAGGTTTAGAAAGGTCCTATGATGTCTCAATGCCACGTCTAGTAGAGTCTTGTTCACAAGTGTGAAGCGCGCCACAGTTATGAATAAGAGGCTACAAGATGTTAGGAAATTCCACTTCTTTCGTATTCTAGAATCGTGCTTTAGAGTTTAACTCTATACGTTTCTCTCCTAATCCTTGTCCTACGCTTTTCATTATATGCCACCTAGAAGAGATTTTGTAAGGAGGAATGCTAATGAGAATGTGGAGTGAGAGGGTAACTAAGTTTCGGCCGCTCCTTTGCCCGAAGAGATTACTAATGCGGAGTTCAGAGCCGCTTTCCACGCATTGGCCCAAACCGTGACGGCCCAAGCAAATAGGGAAGTTGTGGTCCCCGTGAACCCACATGTGGGTACGGCGGCGACAAGGGTGAGAGATTTTTCAAGGATGAACCCTCTGGAATTCCATGGCTCCAAGGTGGAAGAGGATCCACAAGAGTTCTTTGAAGAGGTTTACAAGATTCTGATGATCATGGGAGTGACGCCGAAAGAGAAAGCAGAGTTGGATGCTTACCAATTGAAGGGTGTGGCCCAAGTGTGGTTTATCCAATGGAAAAGTGAGAGGGCTAGAGATGCGGGTCCTCTTGAATGGGAGAAATTTAAGGAAGCTTTTCTTGATCGATTCTTTCCTCTTGAGATGAGAGAAGCTAAGGTCCTCAAGTTCATTAACTTGAAGCAAGGTGGTATGAGTGTCAAAGAATATGCATTGAAGTTCACTCAATTGTCAAAATATGCGCCTTCCTTGGTGGCCGATTCAAGGGCTAAAATGAGTAAGTTTGTGTCGGGGGTGTCTGACTGCCATGCTTATTAAAGAAATGGATATTTCACGGTTGATGGTACATGCGCAACAAATTGAAGAAGAGAAGATAAAGGAGAGGTCCAAAGAGGCAAAGAGGGCTAGGATCGGTGATGGTGACTTCTCAAACCAAAGGACCGGAGGACACGGTCGTTCTAAGTTTTGACAAAGATTTTCAAACCAAGGGTCTTCAAATGCTCCTATGCCTAAGGTTGACAAGAATAGAGTGTCTAACCCTAAGCCTCAAGGAGGCAATGGTGGTGGTGATAGAACTCCAATTTCCCATGTCAAAAGTGTGGGAAAAAGCATGAGAGGAAATGCTTAGCCGGATCAAATGGTTGCTTCACTTGTGGCAAAAGTGGTCACAAAATAAGAGGATTGTCCAATGAATGTTACAAAGGGGAAAAATGGTAAACAAGGTGCTCCTAGTGGTTCGGGTTCTAGTGCTCCCAAGCAAAACCTATTTTATGTACTCCAAACTTGCCAAGAGCAAGAAGGTTCTCCCGATGTGGTTACCGGTATGTTGAAAGTCTTCCATCTTGATGTATATTCTTTACTTGATCCCGGTGCTACTTTATCTTTTGTGACACCATATGTAGCAATGAGATTTGATATTGCCCTAGATGTGTTGATAGACCCCTTTTGTGTCTCTACTCCTATTGGTGATTCTATTATGGCTAAAAGAGTCTATAGGAAGTGTCCTGTTTACTTGTTCCATAGAGTCACCTATGTTGATCTTGTAGAGCTAGATATGATAGACTTTGATGTCATTCTTGGGATGGATTGGCTTCATTCTTGTTATGCATCGGTTGATTGTAGAACCTGAGTAGTTAAGTTTCAATTTCCTAATGAGCCCATCCTAGGGTGGGAAGGGGAAATTCTATGCCTAGAGGTCGTTTTGTTTCTTGTCTTAGAGCTAGAAAGATGATCTCCAAGGGTTGCATTGATCATCTTATTCGGGTTAGGGACATAGATTCCAAAACCCATATTCTTGAGTCGGTTCCCGTGGTAAATGAGTTTTTGGATGTTTTTCCTGATGATCTACCCAGTGTTCCTCCCGAAAGGGAAATAGACTTTGGTATCGACCTTTTTTCCGATACACAACCTATCTCTATTCCTCCTTACCGTATGGCTCTGGCGGAACTTAAGGAATTGAAAGAGCAATTATAGGATTTGTTGGATAAGTTTTTCATCCGACCAAGTATTTCTCCATGGGGTTCTCCAGTGTTGTCTGTTCGTAAGAAAGATGGATCCTTCCGTATGTGTATTGATTACCGGCAGTTGAATAAGGATACCATTAAGAATAAGTACCCGATTTCGAGGATAGATGATTTGTTTGAACAACTTCAAGGTGCTAGTTTCTTCTCTAAGATTGATTTCCGATTGGATTATCACCAATTGAGGGCGAGAGATTGTGATATTCAAAAGATGGCTTTTCGAACTAGATATGGCCATTATGAGTTTGTGGTTTTGTTGTTTGGATTGGCTAATGGTCCGGCGACTTTTATGAATTTGATGAATAGGGTGTTTAGACAATACCTTGATATGTTCATGATTGTATTCATTGATGATATTTTGATTTACTCCCGAAGTGAGGAAGAGCATGCCGGTCATTTGAGGATTGTATTGCAAATTCTTAGGGATCGTGAGTTATATGCTGAGTTCAATAAATGTGAGTTTTAGTTGAGATCCGTGGCTTTCCTTGGTCAGGTTGTGTCCGGTAAGGGTATTGAGGTAGATCCTAAAAAGATGGATGTGGTTAGAAATTGGCCAAGACCTCTATCCCCTTCGAATATTCATAGTTTCTTGGGCTTGGCCGGATACTATAGGAGGTTTGTGGAAGAGTTTTCTTCTATTGCCTCTCCATTGACCTCGTTGACTCAAAAGAAGACTAAGTTTGAATGGTCCGGAGGCTTGTGAAAAGAGCTTTCAAGAATTGAAAGATAGGCTTACTTCCGCTCCAATATTGACATTGCCGAAAGGTTTCGATGGCTTTGTGGTTTATTGTGATACTTCAAGGGTTGGCTTAGGGTGTGTTCTTATGCAAAATGAGAATGTAATTGCTTATGCTTTAAGGAAACTTAAGGTTCATGAAAAGAATTACCCTACCCATGATGTAGAACTTACGGCGGTTGTCTTTGCCCTAAAGATTTGGAGGCACTATTTGTATGGTGTCCATGTAGATGTATTTACTGACCACAAAAGTTTTCAATACGTGTTAAAGTAGAAGGATCTAAATCTTTGACAACGTAGATGGCTAGAGCTCTTAAAGGACTATGACATGAGTGCCCTCTATGACTCGGGCAAAGCTAATGTAGTGGCCGATGCCTTGAGTCAGTTGTCGATGAATAGTGTTGCACATATAGAAGATGATAAGAAATAATTGGTTTGGGATGTTCATAGACTAGCTCGGCTAGGTGTTCGGTTGGTTGACTCCTATGAGGGAGGTGTGACTGTCCAAAATGGGTCGGAATCATCCTTTGTGGTGGATGTTAAGACTAAGCAAGCACTTGATCCAATACTAGTTGAGTTGAAAGAGGCGGTTCTAAAGAAGGGCAATGAGGCTTTCTCCCAAGGGGGAGATGGTGTCCTTAGATATTAAAGCCGTTTGCGTGTGCCTAATGTTGATGGCCTAAGAGAGAAAATTCTAGAAAAAGCTCATAGTTCCCGATACTCTATTCATCCAGGAGCCACCAAGATGTACCGCGATTTGCGGGAAGTCTATTGGTGGAATGGAATGAAGAAAGATATTACGGAATTTGTGGCGAAGTGCCCAAATTATCAACAAGTTAAGGTTGAACATCAAAGGCCGGGAGGCTTATCCCAAGATATAGCTATTCCTACTTGGAAGTGGGAAGATGTTAATATGGACTTCATAGTACTCGCCGACAATATGGTTCTATATGGGTTATAATAGACCTTATGACGAAGTTGGCTCACTTCATTCCCGTCAATGTGTCCTTTTCGGTGGAATATTATGCTAAGTTGTACATTAGGGAGATGGTTAGGTTGCATGGAGTGCCCCTATCCATTATCTCCGATAGAGGCACCCAATTCACTTCTCAATTTTGGAAGTCTTTCCAAAAGGGTCTTGGTACCAAGGTTAAGCTTAGCACGCCTTTTCATCCCCAAACCGATGGGCAAGTGGAGCGTACTATCCAAACCTTAGAGGATATGCTAAGAGCTTGTGTGATTGATTTCAAGGGTAATTGGAATGATCATTTGCCTTTTATTGAGTTTGCCTACAATAATAGTTACCATGCAAGTATTGGTATGGCTCCATTTGAGGCTCTTTACCGTAGGGGATGTAGGTCTCCTATAGGATGGTTTGAGGTGGGTGAAGTTGCTTTGATGGGTCCTGAATTAGTGCATGAGGCTATGAAGAAAGTTTGGCTTATTAGAGAAAGATTGAAAACGGCTCAAAGTCGACAAAAGTCCTATGCCGATGTTAGGAGAAGGGATCTAGAGTTTGAGGTTCATGATTGGGTCTATTTGAAAATTTCACCCATGAAGGGTGTCATGTGATTTTGTAAGAAGGGGAAGCTTAATCCCCGGTATGTAGGCCCATATAAGATTTTGAGACGTATTGGCAAGGTTGCTTATGAGCTTGAGTTGCCTAATGAGTTAGCATCGGCTCATCCGGTTTTCCATGTGTCTCTTTTGAAGAAGTGTGTTGGAGATCCGACATCCATAGTGCCTTTAGAATGTTTTGGCAACAAAGAGAGTTTATCTTATGAAGAGCTTCCAGTTGAGATTCTAGACTGACAAGTCCGAAAGTTGAGAAACAAAGAAGTTGCTTCCGTTAAGGTATTGTGGAGGAATCAATTAGTTGAGGGTGCTATGTGGGAGGCCGAGGCTGATATGATGTCTCGTTATCCTCATCTCTTTCCTACCAAGTCTTCCCTAGCTTGACGTATTTAGCTCCTCATTGTTTATTTCTAGGATGCATGTGTCTTAGTCATTTTCTTGTTTCCTTATGCATGCATTCATTAAGTGTTTATGGCTTGACATTTTCTGATGAAGTATGCTTTAGCTTGGAGTTGATCTTCCACCTCGGATATGCTGCATTCATGATTGGAATCATAGAATTGTTGTTTCCCCTACTCTTGTTGTTGCTAGCCGAGTTCCATTAGGGGATGAATGTTCCCAAGTGGGAGATATTGTAACACCTCAATTTTTTAAAGAGAAATTTTTTTAGTTTTTGGCCCAGAGTCACTTCCTACGGACGCAATCTATGGGTCGTAGACCAGTTGACGGACTGTAGAATGCATCCATAGAAAGAGGGTAAAACGTTTTGAAAATCAAGTCTCTGAAGTTGAGTCTACGGGATAACAGGACGGACCGTAGAAATGTCCCGTCAAAGCATTCCAGGTTTAGTCGAATCTCTGAGGGCCAAGTTGGGTTTTACGGGTCGAACCTACGGACCATAGCATAGCCAACGGGCCGTAGATCAAAGTCGTAGAAAGTGTCCTGAATTTTGGGTTTCTGAAGTTTTCTACGGTCCAACAGGACGGTCCGTAGGAATTCTTACGAACCGTAGGTTGGAACCGTAAACTTCACCCCGCAGTTATTTTCCAGGGTTTTTATGTCTTTTCCCAATTCTTTTAAGTCTTTTTAATTATGAATTTGCCCTTAAATTGACCCACTATTTAAGTCTTTCTTCCCAAATTTTCCTTCATTAATTACATTCTCAAAATTCCCAACTTCCTAAATAATTCTCTCTCTAAAAAGTTCTCTAAATTCTCAAGGAAGAAGAAGGGCTAGGATCCTCCTTCCTCCATTGAAGGTAATCTTTTTTAGCAATTTCTTATGGGCTTTGTTGAGGTATGTCAGCATTCACCATTAGAGTGTTTTCCTCCATTGGGTTCTTCAATTTTCAAGGTTGAATTCCCCAAATTGAGTTAGGGTTTTGATCAATTCTTATGGGTTCTTCAATTATGATTTCAATTATTGATTTTATGATTCTTAGTGCACGATCTAGCGTGATAAAGTAATTTAGTGCACGATCTAGCGTGATTTATATGATTTGAGTAGAATTTGTATGAACCCATGCATGAGCCATGATTCCTAGTTATGAATTCATGATGAAGTATGATCCATGCATTTATGAACTTATGAAATTGATGAAAATATGCATGATTCTAGATTATTGCATGATTCTAAGATGAATTGACATGTACCCATACTAGACCATGATTTATGAACACATGAATAGCTTGCATAAGAGATGCATGTTTCATGAGAATTATGTTTATAATTGTAGGGTGCATATAGATGATGGCATTTATGAGTTGTGAAAAGGTTTTTTTCACAATAAGCTAAGAATATGAATGTGAAAGGTTTTCTCATATAATTTAGGTTTCACATGGTTTAAAGGCTTTCTCACCTATGAATCAATTAGGAGCTATTCTAATGATGTAAGCTTGGGGCAAGCCCATGGTAGTTGAAACGTCTTGGTATGATCTTAGCTTGGTTTTGGTAACCCTAGATGTACCTCTTCCTTGGTTAAAAAAATGAATAATCTTAATTGACTATTCCTTGGGATTTAACTTAGCATCGAGCGGGCTTTTGGGATAAAGGTTTCCGTTTAGCGTCCGTGGACCTTTAGTAGCAATCCCTAAGTCCCATAACTACGTGCCTCGTAGGTCTTGTCTAAGATAGACACATAGCTAGTGGATCCACGAAAGCTACAGATTTATGGTCTTTACCTTGGCAAGTAAGACACCCCTTCTAGTTGTGTGGGGTAGACATCACTCCCCTTTCGATGTGGGGCATACACTGGATTCCATGTTATAGCTCACATGGTCTATGTCGGTTAAATGTAAAAATTCCATAATAATGAACTAGGGTACTAGAAGTATCTCACGAGACAAGACTTATGATATGACTAGCTTGCATTGAGCATGTTTATGCATTGAGTTTCTAACCCTATTGTTTCATGATTTAGTTTGGTCATTGCATGTTCACGATGATATCTCATTAGCATGATTTCCTATATGAAAGCATCTCATTGGCTTGATTTATGTGATTATATGCATTTGCTTCATACTTAGTACATTCCACGTACTAATGCATACTTGTGCCTACATTCTCTTATAATGTAGGGTCAGACAGTCATCCTTCGCACTCTCGTGGTTAGTTGTTTTCAGAGTTCGAGCTATCAGTCTTGGTGAGTCCTCATGCTTCGGGGACTAAGAGACTTTATTTCTTTTCTTTACTTTCAGTTTCAAACTTGTATATGATGTATGGGTTACGTCCCAATCATTCTATTGTATTAGATGGCTTTTGAGACATAGTCAAGACTTCCGCTTGGAAACTCTTACTTTTATGAGATTGTCTATTTCTTTCCTCATTTTTGTCTTTACCTTATGTATATGTATGATAAGTGGCTTGTGTGGAGCCTCTCAGGGTCCTATACACCATATCACACCTAGGGGGCACTTTGGGTCATGGCATTCAGAGATTGAGAGAGCAGAAGTTGTATGCCAAGTTCTCTAAGTGTGAGTTTTGACTTGATTTTTTTGCATTCTTGGGACATGTGGTGTCCAAGGAGGGTATTAGGGTTGATCTAGCCAAGATTGAGGCAGTTAAGGACTGGACGAAACCTACTTCGCCTACCGAGATTAGGAGTTTTTTAGGGTTGGCAGGCTACTACAGACAGTTTGTGTAGAGTTCCTCTACTATCCCAGCACCTTTGAATAGATTGACTTAGAAGACTGTGGATTTTCATTGGTCCGACGAGTGTGAGGCGAGCTTTCAAAAGCTCAAGACTTTGTTGACTTATGCCCCTATGTTGACTTTGCCTGAGGAGGGTGTGGGTTTTACTGTGTATTGTGATGCCTCCGGAGTTGGTTTTGGAGGTGTGTTGATACAAAAAGGGAAGGTTATTGCCTATGCTTCTAGACAGTTGAAGGCACATGAGAATAACTACCCTACCCATGACTTAGAGCTTGTGACGGTGGTATTTGTACTTAAGTTGTGGCAGCACTACTTGTATGGGGTTCATTGTGAGGTATTCACCGATCATCGAAGTCTTCAGTACATCTTTGGTCAGAGGGATCAGAACTTGAGACAACACAGATGGCCTGAGTTGCTGAAGGACTATGATATGACCATTTTGTACCATCCTGGGAAGACCAATGTGGTGGCCGATGCTTTGAGTAGGAAGGCTCCTAGTATGAGGAGTCTCACCATGATCAGTGTTGATATGAGGCCCTTGGCTAAGGATGTTCAGAGGTTATCCAATAGCTTTGTTAGGTTGTAGGTTTCTGAGGAGAGCAGTGGTTTTATTACTTTCATTGAGCCCCGTTCTTCCTTATTTGAGAAGATTCGTGAGCGCCAGTTTGAGGATGAGAAGTTGTGTCTCATTCGAGACAAGGTGATGAGAGGTGAAGCCAAGGAGGCTGCACTTGATTCGGCTGGAGTTTTGAGGATTGGAGGTTTGATTTGTGTGCCCAAGGTAGGCGAGCTTATTAGACTAATTCTAGAGGAGGCCCATTGTTCTAGATATTCTATCAATCCAGGGACAGTGAAGATGTATCATGATCTAAGTCAGCATTATTGGTGGTGTGGTATGAAGAGGGATATTGTGGACTTTGTATCTAGATGTTTGACTTGTCAAAAGGTCAAGTGTGAGCACCAGCGGCCAGGAAGTGTGTCTCAGAGGATGCCTATTCCTACTTGGAACTGGGAGCGGATCACTATGGACTTTGTTGTGGGTTTACCTACCACCGTGGGTGGTTATGATTCTACTTGGGTGGTTGTTGATAGGCTGACTAAGTCCGCTCATTTCATTCCAGTTCGGGTGAAGTATACAATGGAGAAGTTAACCCAACTCTACATCAGTCAGATTGTGAGACTTCATGGGGTACTTATATCTATAGTCTCAGATCGAGGTTCATTGTTCACTTCGCACTTCTGAAGGGCTTTGCAGCATGGGTTGGGTACTCGGTTAGATATGAGTATAAAATTTCACCCTCAGACAGATAGTCAATCCGAGCGGATGATTCAAGTGCTTGAGGACATGCTTCGTGCTTGTTTGATTGACTTTGGTTCTAGGTGGGATCAACATTTGCCCCTAGCGGAGTTTGCCTAAAACAACAACTATCATTCCAGCATTCATATGGCCCCATTTGAGGCGTTGTATGGCAGACGGTGTAGATCGTCCATTGGATGATTTGATTTGGCAAGATGGATTGCTTAGACACTGACTTGCTCAGAGATGCCATGGATCAGGTTCGTTTGATTCAGAGTAGGCTGTTGAGTGCTAAGAGTCGATAGAAGAGTTATGCTGATCGGAGAGTCTGAGACCTGGTATTCATGGAGGGAGATCATGTTTGGCTCTGAGTCTCACCCATTAATGGTGTTATGTGGTTCGGAAAGAAGGGCAAGCTTAGTCCTAGATTCATTGGTCCTTTTGAGATTTCGAATCGAGTGGGAGAGGTGGCTTATAAGTTGGCCTTGCCACCTAGCTTCTCAGTTGTGCATCCTGTGTTTCATGTTTCTATGCTTCGGAAATACATTCCGGATGAGTCTCATGTGATTACACTTGATTCTGTGGAGTTGGGTCCTGATTTGTCTTATGAGGAAGAGCCTACAACTATTCTAGATAGGCAGGTCCGTTAGCTTAGAACCAAGGAGATTGCTTCAGTGAAGGTGCAGTGGGGTCACCGTTCAGTTTGAGAGGCTACTCGGAAGTCTGAGCCTGACATGCATGCTAGATATCCTCATCTTTTTGAGGCTCCAGGTACTTTCTTTTACTTTATGTTCAAGGACGAACATGGTTTTTAGTGGTGGATAATGTAATGACCTTGAAGGTCATTTTTTGTAATTTTTGTAAAATAACCATTTTACCCCTCCTGAGAGTTGCCCTGAGTCATGTTTGGCTGATATCCGAAGTTAGTTTGTGAAAATTCTTGTTAAGTTATGGTTTTTAAAAAGTTTTGAATTCTAAAGGCTTAAGTTGTAAAAATGTGGTTTTTGAGGTCATTCCGAGTTTCGGGTCTCGGATGGAGATTCCGTCGATTTCATCAGCTCCGGTATGTGGAATTTGGTGTAGAAGAGTTGACGAAATCAGTTTTGGGGCTGTATCGTGGATGTGAGGCCTTAAGTTGGAAAATTGTGAAATTTTGATCTTAGAGTTGACTTTGGTCAACATTCGGAGATCAGATGCTCTGAATTTGATTCCGACAACTCCGTTGGATTCGGGGGATGATTTTAGGCCTAGGGGTGACCTTGGTTGAAATTTTAGAGGGCCCAAGCTTGATTTGAGTTTTTGAGGCTTAAGTTAGTTTTGTTATGCTTTATTGGGTTCCGAGTCAAAGAGACCTCAAATTCAAATTCTGACGGTTCCATTGAGTCCAGAACATCTAATTTAGTAGGGTAGCATATCTGGTTTCTGTGTACGGGGTTCCAAATGAATCCCGAGGGCCCTTTCAAAGACTTGTGGAATATTTGATTTTGCTGTGTCTGGTGTCTGAACTTTTGACCTTCTCATTCGTGGAGGGATCTAGCGCGTTCGCGGAGTGCACTTTGTGTTGCTCTCTGCGTTCGAGGAGTGCATTGTGTGTTGGTCTCCGCGTTCGCGGAGCCAGAGTGTGTTCGCATAAGTTTCTTCCTTAGCCTCCGCGTTCACGGGCTAAGTGAGCCGCGTTTGCGGAGGGTTAATTTTGCCTGAAACAGTGTAAATTCGGAAAATGTCTCATTTTCTCAATTTTCAATATTTTGAAGCTTGGGGAGGCTATTTGAAAGAGATATTTTCGTGGAAACCTTGTGGGTAACTGATTCTAACTCTAAACCTTCATTACCCATTGATTCTATCATGATTTCAATTTGAAAATTGGATTTTTAAAATTTGATTTTCGGGGGTTTTGCTTGAACTCCAAATTTTTGATCAAATGGTGATTGTGGACTGGTTTGAATTCCGTTTTCAAAATGGTTTTCACTAATGATTTCCTAAGGCTTTGAAGAGCATTTCCATGTGAGAATTTCTGGATTCAAACCTTGTTTTTGAAATCGGAATTTTTGAGCCATTTAGACCCCTTTACCAAATTTCGTGTTCTTAGTGTTGTTGGTTTCAAAATTTGATTGTGATTCATAAATTGATTAGATTGTGTTGCTTTGGAGTTCTTTCGGAAGGAAAAAACTCCGGTTGTAGATTGATTGCGGTTTCGATTAAGACAAGTGGACTTCTAAAACTTTGCGAATCTTGTAATATTCCAGATTTCTCTTTCTTGATTGTGTTGGGGAGTAATGGGATTGAGGTATGTGTTGAATTCTTGTGTGAATCAATCTAATTTGATCAGTGGGGTTAGTAAAATGGCTATGTGTGTTAAAGTGTTAGGCCAAAGTGTGAAGGACCGTGATCTTGATATTGATGTGTACTTGATGAAATGCTATGATAGCCTCGATGTGATTATGAAATTGATGAATATGTCTTTTGCTCATTGTGGATTATGGGACTAGACTTGAAAGTCTTGCTTAGTGATTAATCCTACTCGTGATGAAAGGAGTAGTGAATCGGAGACTAGGCAATTGATCTTGTTGTAAATGATGTATTTGTTGATGTTGATATATTGATATATTGTTTATAGTGTGACGTGATTTACATTGTTATGAATTGCGTTGTGATTGTGAACACTAGCATTTTCTCATTATTTGTTTGAACATGCTTATGTGCATGGGTTTCGAAACACTATGATGAGACACTTTGATGATTATGTCGATGGGAAATGATTCCGACAGGTGATGATTATGCCGATGAGAAATAGTTTCGGCGAGTGAGGATTATGCCGATGGGAAATGGTTCCGGCGATTGATGATTATGCCGATGGGAAATGGTTCCGGCGATTGATGATTATGCCGATGGAAAATGGGTCTGGCGGATACGTGGTTCATGTGTGGCCCCCATGGGTTCCGGTCTGAGATTCAGCAGATGTGTATCGTAGGAAAGAGATGCATCACTCTACTAGACATTGCATTGCACTACATTACCTCATTCTTTTCATTGTAGAGTTGTGTTTATGCCTTGTGACTCTGGGATTTGCATACTTGATACTGATGTGAGTAATTTCAGTGATAGTATTGAGTTGTTGTTGACCTATGTGTTATTTGAACTGTAAATTGGAATCTGTTAGGTTGGGCAGATTTTCTGTGCAAATTGTAGTTATCGGAGGTTCGGTTGGAAGTAAGGGATTCGTGATTTTATTAGATTTGCCTTGTGTTATTAGTCGATTTTCTGGGTTCCGTGTTATTTGGTACTCACCCTTGCTTCTACACTTGTGTAGGTTCTGAGCCCGAATTGTGATCTTGTTCTCTCTTCTTCTTACTACGAGGCTTTTGAGGAAACTTGAGAGGTTGTTGTTCGATGTTGGCGATCTCTCTCGACCTTTTTACTTTATGTCTTGTTCTAATTGAGATACAAAGACATTGAGACTTGTAATTTTATTTCAATTCTGCATTAGCGGCTTGTACATGTGACAACCAGTCTTGGGAAAGATTGTTAAGTTTTGAAGTCTTCCGCTTATTATTTTTATTCTCGTTGAATTGCTTATTTTCGATTTTGTTTCGGTCTTGTTGGGTTAAGGATGACTTGTCCTGGTGGGATAGGACAAGTGCCATCACACCCGGTTTTGGGTTGTGACAGCACCCTATATAAGGTTCAGTCTCACAACAACATAAATTTAGTATTCTTTTGTGAAATCAACACTAGGGCAGAATTTTGGGAAAACATGGGCCAGGAATATTGGATACTGCCAAGCTACATTGGATTCAAGCTACCCGACAAGAAGTAAACAAACAAAGCCTGTTTCATTTTGTTTCAAAATTGTCACAATCTAAGAGTTGGTAGAAATTATTTTCTACAACTTATAAACATATACTTACATATTTTCCTATATACTAACAAATGTCTCTTTCAAATGATTATTTTATTTTTATTTTGTAAGAAATACCTTTTTACTGTTCATCTACCTAGTCTCAAACGGAGATCACAAGGTCTGAAAAAATAGGATGGATGAAAGGCCTTCAAAGTCAAGCTTCGAGTCAATGCGAATCAACACCCTCTCCCAACTAAGATTTTTTCTTTGAGTGTAGGAATGACAAGGATAGAAGATGTCAATACTAGAATACGTCAAAGGCATCATTTGCCTCCATAACCTCGCCTTAATAAGACAAATAACCTCACTTTTCACTTTATCTCTGACTTTATTTCTTTTATTTCATCATGAGTTCATATCCGTATTAACATCTTTTCTCATAATTTGCAGGTGACGTTACTTTGAAATTTATTGAGTAAAAATCAAGTTCATTAGAGAATCAACAACAAGCTTCCAAAGACAACTGAAGACATCACTCAGCCCCACAGTCATCAGCCACACGGCCTTATTTCTTACTTATCTTTATTTTATTTTACTTTACTATGACTTAATTAATAATTTTATCTTATAATTTTACAAGAACTTTCAACAAATAAACATTTAGCCCCGAATACAATCGGAGGCAGCACTTCATCATGCCTTGAAGACAATTGGAGGTGTCATTACAACTAGTCCCAAAAAACAATCGGAGGATATTAGGTTTGTCCACCCTAAAATAGAACATGGGTTTGTCCACCCTAAAATAGGACATATTAGGTTAGTCCACCCTAAAATAGGATACAGGTTCGTCCACCCTAAAATAGGACACGAGTTCGTCCACCCTAAAATAGGACATATTGGGTTAGTCAACCCTAAAATAGGACATGAGTTCATCCACCCTAAAATAGGACATTGGTTCGTCCACTCTAAAATAGGATATACACATATTTGGGTTCATCCACCCTAAAATAGGATACACACACATAAAAACTCATACTTTATGATGTCATTAACAACTTTACCTTTTTATTACAGAGATCATTTATCATTAAGACCCCGAAGACAATCGGAGGCCTCATTTATCATTCAAGTCCCCGAAGACAACCGGTGGCCGCATTTATCATTCAAGTCTCCGAAGACTATCGGAGACATTATCTCCATCATTTGCATAAGTCAAATGGCTACGCTCTTACATTGCTCTCTACTTTACCAATTACTTTAATCTACTTTAACAACTTTACCTTATACTTTACAGACATCATTTATCATCAAGTCTCTAAAAACAACCAGAGACGTCATTTGTCACTATGTCTCTGAGGACAATCGGAGATATCAATTGGCCATACGGCCTCATCATCATAAGCTAGATGGCTCCACCTTTCAACATCACGTCTCCTTTGACAATCGGAGGCATTTTTATTTATCAAGTCTCTAAAGAAAACTAGAGACAACATTTGGCCACATGCCCTTGTCATTTCATAAGCCACACAACTTCATCCTCATTCTCACACATATATATTACCATTTTATTCATTTATACATTCTTACACTTTAATTTTATCTCTCACTTTAATGACAATTTTAACATGAGTTTAAAAAAAATAGTCTAAAGCAACAAAAGACATTAGGTTTTGAACTTGTATGGGTTACGTCCCAACTTTCATTTTATTCTTATATTAGATGGCTTTGAGACTATGTTAGACTTCCGCTATGTTTTTATCAACTCATGAAATGAAATGAACTTTTAAACTCTTTTATACTATGATCTTGTATGATGTATTCTAAGTGGCTTGTATAGGGCCTTTCGGGGTCTTGTACGCCATGTCACGTCTAGGGGGTACTTTAGGTCATGACAAACTTGGTATTCAGAGCACAAGGTTTAAAAAGGTACTAGGATGCCTCATAAGCTACATCGAGTAGAGTCTTGTTCATGAGTCTGAAGCGCGCTACATTTATGAATTAGAGGCTACAAGATGATTAGGAAATTCCATTTCTTTCATCACTCTTAAGTCATGCGATAGAGTTTAACTCTATATGTCTTTCTCCTAATCTCTATCCTATGCTTTTCAGGATATGGAACATCGAAGAGCATACATTATGAGGAATGCGAACGAGAATGTGGAACAAGAAGCTCCTCCTCAAGCTTTTCAAGTTCCGGCCGATCCTTTGGCCAAGCAAGTGACTAATGTGGAGTTTAGGGCTGATTTTCAAGTGTTGGCTCAAGCCAATAGGGAGGTTATGGCTCCTGTGAACCCAAATGTGGGTACGACGACATCTAGAGTGAGAGACTTCACTAGAATGAATCCTCCGGAGTTTCATGGGTCTAAAGTTGAGGAAGATCCTCAAGAGTTCATTGATGAGGTGTATAAGGTGTTGATGATCATGGGTGTGACGTCTGTGGAAAAGGAAGAATTGGCCGCTTATCAACTTAAGGGTGCCACTCAAGTTTGGTTTAACCAATGGAAGGAAGAGAGGGCGAAAGATGTGGGTCCTCTTGATTGGGAAAAGTTTAAGGTTGCTTTCCTTGATAGGTTCTTTCCCCGTGAGATGAGGGAGGCCAAGGTGCTTGAATTTATCAGCGTTTGCAAGGAAGCATGAGTGTGAAGGAGTATGCCTTGATGTTCATGCAATTGTCTAGATATGCTCCTACTATGGTTGCCGATCCTAGTGCAAGAATGAGTAAGTTTGTTTCGGGGGTGTTCTAAATGGTGGTCAAAGAATGCCGTACCGCTATGCCTATCAACGATATGGACATTTCTCGTCTCATGGTGCATGATCAACAAATTGAAGAGGAAAAGCTCAAGGAAAAGTATAGAGAGGCAAAGAGGGCTAAGACCGGTGATGGTAACTTTTCACATACAGGGTCCGTTGGACATGGTCGTTCTAGATTTTGAAAAAGGTGTTTTGGGCAAGGTTCCTCCAATGCTACTCCAAAGTTCAATAAGGATAGGGTGTCTAACCCTAAGCCTCAAGGAGGAAATGGTGGTGGATTCTCTTCGACTACTTGTGCTAAGTGCGGAGAGAATCATGGGGGTTAATACTTAGCCGGTACGGATGGTTGTTTTAGTTGTGGTAGGATTGTCCATCACTTGGGGATAAGGGAAGAGAAGGTAGACAAGCTCCGCCTAGTGCGTCGGGTTCAAGTGCCCCAAAGCAAAACCAATTCTATGCAATCCAAGCACGTCGCGAGCAAGAGGGTTCTCCCTATGTGGTTACCGGTATGTTGAAAGTCTTTCACTTTGATGTTTATTCTTTGCTTGATTTCGGTGCTACCTTGTCTTTTGTGACGTCCTATGTGGCTACGAGGTTTGATGTTCTTCCGGATGTGTTGCTAGACCCCTTTTGTGTCTCTACTTCTATTGGTGAATCCATTGTGGCTAAGAGAGTCTATATAAATTGTCCCGTCTCCTTATCTCATAAAGTCACTCATGTTGATCTTGTAGAGCTTGATATATTAGATTTTGATGTTATCCTTGGCATGGATTGGTTTCATTCTTGTTATGCTATTATTGATTGTAGGACCCAAGTGGTAAAGTGGTCAGTTTGTTTCTTGTCTTAAAGCTAGAAAGATGATTTCTATGGGTTACATATACCATCTTGTTAGGGTAAGGGATATGGATTTCGAAACCCCTACTCTTTAGTTGGTCACCATTGCTAATGAGTTTCTAGAAGTGTGTCCCGATGATCTACCCGGTGTTCCTCCCCAAAGGGAAATAGACTTTGGTATTGACCTTTTCCCCGATACGTAGCCTATCTCTATTCCTCCTTACCGAATGGCTCCGGTAGAACTTAGGGAATTGAAGGATCAATTGAAAGACTTGTTGGAAAAGGGTTTCTTCCAACCGAGTATCTCTCCCTGGGGTGCTCCAGTTTTGTTTGTTCAAAAAAAAATGGTTCACTCTGTATGTGTATTGACTACTGCCAATTGAACAAGGTTACCATTAAGAATAAGTGTCCTCTTCCAAGGATAGATGATTTGTTTCATCAACTTCAAGGGTCGAGCTACTTCTCTATAATTGACCTTCAGTCGGGTTATCACAAATTATGGGCAAAGGAAGATGACATTCCAAAGACAGCCTTTCAGACTAGGTATGGTCACTGTGAGTTTTTAGTGATGTCTTTTGGCTTGACGAATGCTCCAGCCGCATTTATGAATTTAATGAATAGGGTGTTTAGACAGTACCTTGATATGTTTGTGATCGTGTTTATTGATGATATTTTGATGTACTCAAGGAGTAAGGGTGAGCATACCGATCATTTGAGGATTGTGTTGCAAGTCCTCAAGGACCAACAACTCTTTGAAAAATTTGATAAATGTGAGTTTTGGCTAAGGTCCATGGCTTTTCTTGGTCACATTATCTCCGGTAAAGGTATTGAGGTAGATCCTAAGAAGACGGATGCTGTTAAAAATTGTCCTAGACCCCTATCACCTTTGGATATTTGAAGTTTTTTAGGTTTGGCTGGTTATTATAGGAGGTTTGTTGAAGGGTTTTCTTTGATTACTTCTCTATTGACGGCTTTGACTCAAAAGAAAGTTAAGTTCACATGGTCCAAAGCATGTGAGAAGAGTTTTCGAGAATTGAAAGATAGACTTACCTCGGCTCCGGTGTTGACCTTATCGAAAGGATCTGATGAATTTGTGGTTTATTGTGATGCTTCAAGAATTGGATTTAGGTGTGTCCTTATGCGAAATGGGAAAGTCATTGCTTATGATTTAAGGCAACTTAAGATTCATGAGAAGAACTATCCTACCCATGACTTAGAACTAGCGGCAGTCATGTTAGCTCTAAAGATTTGGAGGCATTATTTGTATGGTGTGTATGTTGACGTCTTTACCGACCATAAGAGTTTACAATACATGTTCAAATAAAAATATCTAAATCTTTTCCAAAGGAGGTGGCTTGAGTTGTTAAAGGACTATGACATGAGTTTCCTCTATAACCCCGACAAGGTGAAAATAGTGGCAGATGCTCTTAGTCAGTTATCTATGGGTAGTGTTGCTCATGTTGAGGATGATAACAAGGAATTGGTTCGAGATGTTCATAGATTCGCCCGATTGGGCGTTCGGTTGGTTGACTCCACTAAAGGTGGTGTTATGGTTCATAATGGTTCAGAATCGTCTTTTGTGTCTAATGTGAAAGCCAAGCAAGGGCTTGATCCAAATTTGGTAGAATTAAAGGAAGCAGTGCTCAAGAAGTCCGTTGAGGCTTTATCCCAAAGGGGAGATGGAGTGCTTTGATATCAAGGTTACTGGTGTGTTCCCGATGTTGATAATCTGAAGGAAAAAATTCTATTAGAAGCCCATAGTTCTCGATATTCCATTCACCCAGGAGCCACCAAGACATACCATGATTTGTAGGTGGTCTACTGGTGGAATGGGATGAAGAAGGATATTGCGAAATTTGTGGCTAAGTGTCCTAATTGTCAACAAGTGAAAATAGAGCATCAAAAGCTGGGAGGTTTGTCCCAAGATATTAGCATTCCTACTTGGAAGTGGAAATATTTGAATATGGACTTCATTGTTGGTTTACCACGCACCCGGCGGAAACATGACTCGATTCGGGTCATTGTGGATCGTATGACGAAATCAACCCATTTCATTCCCGTCAAGGTTTCTTATTTGGTGAAAAACTATGCCAAGTTGTACTTAAGGGAAATGGTTAGGGTGAATGGAGTGCCTCTATCCATTATATCCGATCGTGGTTCCCAATTCACCTCTCAGTTTTGGAAATCTTTCCAGAAAGGCCTTGGTACTTGTGTTAAGATTAGCACGGCCTTTCATCCCCAAATGATGGGCAAGCAGAACATACTATCCAAACTTTGGAAGACATGTTGAGAGCTTGTGTGATTTATTTCAAGGGTAATTGGGATGAACATTTGCCTTTGATTGAGTTTGCCTATAATAATAAATATCATTCGAGTATTGGTATGGCTCCGTTTGAGGCTCTTTATGGTAGGTGTAGATCTCCTATGGGTTGGTTTGAAGTTGGAGAAGTTACTTTGATAGGTCCCGAGTTGGTACATGAGGCTATGGAGAAAGTTTGGCTTATTAGAGAAACGTTGAAAACGGCTCAAAATTGACAAAAGTCCTATGCCAATGTTAGAAGGAGCGATCTAGAATTTGATGTTGATGATTGGGTATACTTGAAGATTTGACCCATGAAGAGTGTAATGAGATTTGGAAAGAAAGGGAAGCTTAGTCCCCATTATATGGGCCCATATCAGATTTTGAGGCGTATTGGTAAGGGTACTTATGAACTTGACTTACCTAATGATTTAGCATCGGTACATCTAGTCTTCCATGTCTCCTTGATGAAGAAATGTGTTGGTGATCCGATAGCCATAGTGCCATTGGGGAGTCTTGGTATAAAGGATAGTGTTTCTTATGAAGAAGTTCCGGTTGAGATTTTAGATCGGTATGTCCGGAAGTTGAAGAATAAAGAAGTCGCTTCCATGAAGGTTCTTTGGAGGGATCAGTTAGTGGAGGGTGCTACTTGGGAGGCCGAGGCCAATATGATGTCTCGTTATCTTCATCTTTTTCCCTCTGTTCCTACTCTAGCTTGAGGTATTTAGCTCCTAATGGTTTACTCTTTTGGTTTCACGTGTCTTAGATATTCCCATGATTTCCTCATTTATGCATGTTCATGAAAAGCTTAAAATTTGAGAAAATGAGTCAAGTTGATTGATTTATTCATGATCATGTGTATTTGAGTATGAGCTGCATGTAGACATCATGAAATAATGTTTTGAACATGCTTTAGCTTGTAGTCGATGTTTCCTCCGCGGATATGTACATTATGTGATTGTATTCTTGTAGGGCTGTTAGGTCTTGTGTCTACCCTCCTTATGATGTCTTGAGTTCCATTCGAGGACGAATGCCTCCAAGGAGGAGATAATGTAAGACCTTGGATTTTAAAAGAAGGAAAAATTCCCAAATTTCAGAATACAGTCCCCTTCGGTGAGGTTAGTCATGATCACCGAATGACTCGGTGATCCGCCGAAAGGCGCCTTCTCGTCATTTTGGACTTGAAATGGTCATCCAGTGTTCTGTGCATTTAGGCGAGATGGGTCAAGCTCGCCGTTCCATTTGGCATGTCTTAGAAATGCCCATTTTATCACCGAGTTGACTTAGTCCAGGAGCCAACTCGCTGGAACTTTCGGTGAGCTGGAAGCTCACTCCGCGAGTCACCGAGTAGCTTTTGCGAGCTACAGCGTTTTCAATTTTCGCTTCGTAGTTATTTTTAAAAAAATGACTTTTTAGTCTTTTCCTAATGGTTTAATGCCTAATCTAGGTCGGTTATCCTTTTATTTTAGACCCTATATAAATATTTCTAAGCCTAAATCTAAATCTTTTAATCACTCTTCAAAGCTCTCCCTTCAATAATTCTCTCTCTAAGGAAGAAGAAGAAGAATCTAGGGTTTGAAGATTCAAGTCTCCTAATTCTCCATTGATTTCAAGGTTTTAGTATTAAGGTATGATAGCTTTCACCTATGGAGTCCTTTCTTCCATAGGGTCCCTAAATTCCCCAATTTTCAAAGTAAGAATTCTCCAATTGAAATTAGGGTTTTCTCCAACCTCATGGGTTCTTTCAAATTATATTCTAATTGATTGAATTATGTTTAATTATGCATGAATTGAGTTAAATTACATTTTTAATATGAATCCCCATTAACCCATGTGAAATCCATGATTTCAAGATTATGATTTATGATGAGGTTTTGAATTATGAAAAGAGGGAATTTATGAAATTATGCATGTTCTTCATGAATTGAAATAAATGCTTGAGGATGCTTTGAGAAGAAGCACCAATGCTGTTGATTGTTATTGTTGGATTGTGAAAGAATTTCTCACACATTACTCATGATATGAATGGAAAAAGGAGTTTTTTTCTCATATAAAGGATTCATAAGGGTTGAAAGGTTTTCTCAATTAAACTTGAATCAAGAAATAAGGAACTATTCTAATGATAGACAAGAGGTGATTACCCATGTCTACTAATGATGAGATAAAGTATGAATTATGATTAAATGGCTATTCCTTGGGATTTAAGCTTAGCACCGAGAGGATATTGAGATGGAAGCTCTCCTGTTAGTAGAGGTTGGGTTTCTAGTAGCAATCTCCTCATCCCTTAACTATGTGCCACTATTGGAAGATTTTCTTAGATACACATTAGCTAGAAGATATAGTTCTTACCTTGGAAAGTAAGGACACCTCTTTTCGGTGTGGGGTATACACCGGATTCCATGTTATTGCTAACATGGTCTATGTCGGTTAAGGCTAACTTCCCACATAATGAAATAAGGTTGTTTACAAAGAAGAAGGTATTTCAAATATGTTTCCTTAAAGATGAATTAACTGCATTGACAATGACCCCTTTTAACTCATGTTTTCGTCATGTTACTTTATGATTTGAATTGGGCACTTCATCTTGTGATTATATCCTTTTGGCATGATTTTATATCTCTATGCATAGTTATCATACTTGATACATGTTTTTACTAACGCATACTCTTGCCTACATTGTTTCCCAAATGTAGGGCGTGACTACTCCTCCACATCCATTCGTGACTAGAGCTTGTATTAAAAGAACTTTGAAGACTTGGTGAGTCCCCACACTTTGAGGACAAGGCCACGTTTATCTTTCTTATCTTTTACTTATTGAACTTGTATGGGTTACGTCCCAACTTTCATTTTATTCTTATATTAGATGGCTTTGAGAATATGTCAGACTTCCGCTATGTTTTTTATCAACTCATGAAATGAAATGGACTTTTAAACTCTTTTATACTATGATCTTTTATGATGTATGCTAAGTGGCTTGTATAGGGACTTTCGGGGTCTTGTACGCCATGTCACGTCTAGGGGGTACTTTAGGTCGTGACATTCTAAATTATTATTAAGTCGAATACTTTATATTTCACTATTATTTTCACTTATTTCTATTGTTACCGTAATTATTTATTAGATACTATTACTGTAGCTTTTATTATAATTATAATATTTTATTATCATTTTCACGGTTTTAATATTATATTTTTACTATCAACATTACAACTATTACTTATTTTAGTCTTCTTTAAAATAGATTATCATTACTTATTTTCGTCTTCTTTAAAATAGATTATCATTACTTATTTCAAGTTTCTTACTTACTAAACTTTTTATATAATGTATATTATACTAGTTACAAAATTAGAAGCTCAAATAAATAAATTTAAAGAAGAAAAAGGCCCAAAGTATTTTAGCCAATTTGGCTATTCATAATTGTAGCCCAAACGAGTGGCCCAACCGCAAAAGTAGCCCAACAAAAATATAAATCAGTTTCCCTAATTCCTCATACTCATTTCATCCCCTTTTCAACATAAGAAAAGGTTTGCTAATCCATTAATATCTCTCTGTCCCCTCACGTGATATATCTCCTCTTCCCAAAAAATCTTTCCTTTCTTCACGACCTTTCTTCTTTAACTTTCTCTACACAATAAAGAGATTCAACATTTTTGTGAAATCCCTGACCAGGCTACAATGTCTATATCTCCCTCTTCTATTTTCGTGTGTGAACTCAGTGTATTAACAATTGCAGACTTTCACAGAGAGGAGATTTGAATGACTATTATTCAAAATTTCAAACGGATAATTTCCCGCACAAAGGCAAAGCTTAAAGACCAAAGTTTTTTATATAAACAGGCCTTGTTGGCCATTAACAGGGGGGTGTTTTTGTTTTTTTACTAAAACAATCACTGTGACCTTTGAAACATTCAAGATTTTCCATCAACTTCACTACTAAACTTCTTTTCTAAAAGGATTCAAAATTTGCCTTTGTTCCTATCACTAAGAATCAGTTCGTGATGGAGTAGGTCTGAGGCTATCGATGATCCCTGTTCATTGCTCCAGAAGAGGTAAAATCGAATTCTATTCTGACCCAAGTTTTTCTTTTGATTAAAATACATGTTTTGCTTTAAAAAATCATGTTCTAGTGTCCTTCTTTATGCAGATGTGATTTTTAATAAATCATGAAACTAGTTATTGTTTCAAATCTCAAAAGTTATAACAAATTTGATTAAAAACTGTGCTCCTTAATGTTCTATGTTCAACGTACTTTGTTTTAGATTACCTTATTGATTCAGTGTTTTTCTTATGTGTCAAAGAACTATGTTTTGAATTTCTTTTCCCAAGTAACTAAAAGATGAGTATGGGAGGTTCATGACCAGAATCTTTGGGTTTATTTCATGTATTCAAAAATTATCTTCCTAGAAGATTTTCAATTCTAGAGACAACACATTGGGTTCTTTGTTAAATAAAATATCTATAAGCTTCGTCCAATGTATGTTTTAGTTTTTAAAGTTAAGTTCGTTATTAGCATATAATCATGTATTATATTATAGACTTTATGTCCTGTAGTGGAAGTTCTGTGTGATATATGTGACAACATTCTCCATTTACAGAATATTAATATATTGTTAAGATTACTTCTTCTCACCAACTCTCTTTAATTTGTTTGTTTTGACATGTACACCACCAGAGTCGAAGAGTTCCACTTTAAGACTCGAAGTCCTTGCGAGACTCAAAATGTGCATATACATCTTCATTTGTGTTTGTCACTCCCTAGAAACTCCATCGCAAAGAGAGGCGAGGGAAAATGACAAGCACTCGACTATACTCTTCTTTTAGTTGCTTATTCTAAACGTCATATTGGAATAACTTTCTTTTGGCTATTTCATTATGCATATTTGTACGTCTTTTTGTTAGACTTTGCTTGACTTTTGAAATATTTGGAATCATTAATCAAGTCATACTTAGATTTCCTAAGTTTGGTTTAAGTCAAAATTAGCCTTGAGTTAATAAATATTTTTTGCAATAGTATGTATGGAGTCTTGAAATTGTTTTTTTTAGATCAACTCGAATAATTTCCAGCTCCTTCTCTACTAGCAGGCTCGTGAAGTCCTCCATTTCTCACTTCATCACATCCTGCTTTTCAAAAGTTCAGACACTTCAGACTTGGCTTTGATCTTCCCTTCCTTGCATTCGCACTCAATAACTGTAGACATAGAGAAGGTTTGCGTGATAGTTCTTGCCACACCTCGACCAAGAGGCAAATTAAAGTGATGAAACACATTGTTCAGCAAGTATCCATATGCAATCCCATGTTTTCCATTTTTAACAGTCATGATTCGATGCATATGTTCCATTATGGTTGCTGGAAGATTGACTGCTGCAAAGGTGTCAAGCAATTCCATGAGGAACAAGTCTGAAGATGAGGCCACTATTCTCTTCTCAGTACGAGGTAGGAGTACCTTGTTAACAAATTCAAAATATAGCTGATATTCTCCCTTAAGATACTTCTTCGGAACCCCAGAACACTTAAGATCGCCAAATTTCGTTGCCATTTGAACATAGTCCTTGGATGGTTTTCCACATTCCACCAACCTGGTCCCTATGCACGGCACACTCAAAATAATTCCCAGAACCTACTCACTTAAATCAATGCCAACATCATGGACCCTTGTCCTGATACCACCATCTTCAAGAAGGTCCATGTTATGATAAAATTCACGCACTTTAGGCTCATGCAAGTGATGTACAGGCATCCCAAATAGGTGATCCCACTCCTATAGTTTCACACTGTCTACTAAGTAACACATACATGGTTTGGTGAGGATCTCAGGATCAAAAACCCTTCCAGTTAAAACCTTCTGGGTTTTGACTGCGTCAATTCTCTCCTCCCTAGTTAGCTCCTTATATCCTCCTTCTTTCCTAATGGGTAGACCTGGTCCTGCAACTGGTTTGGACTTAGGAGCAGTCTTTGATTTAGCAAAGGGCTCTTTGGTTTCCTTCCTTTTTGTTGCTTTCTTGATAGGTTTGATCCTTGAGGCTTTACTTCCCTTGCCCTCTGCTTCCTTTCGCCTTTTGGCAACTGCCCTTATGATGTCTTTAGATTCAGTAGCACTTGAGTCTAAGGCCTTCGAAAAAACTATGGGATCTTCTGGTTGATTAGTCGTATCCTTTGAGACAACCAATGTTCTCTTACGTATGTTGCGAAGAGTTTGAATCGTGTTTGCCACCATTGCATCTCCCATAAGTTTCTGCTGTGACCCCGTAGTAACATAGTTTCGGACAATTTTAGGGGTTGATGATTCAACCATTTTCCTTTTTCCTTTGTCTTCTCTCCTTCGTGGTTCTACACTAGGCATTTATGGTACTGGCTAATTTATGTTTATGTCCAAGATTTCTGCATCGACTATACTCTCTTCAGGAGCATTTTCTCCTCGTCGTCCTATTCGCTTCCAAGAGAGAGGCGCTTCCTCATCTTCTTCCAAGTTTACCTTATTAACCTCTATTGGTACCTCAATCTCAAGGGTTTTGTCAAACACAGGTTCAGAGCTGTTGGGGACCGGATCAGGTGACTTGCAATCAACTTCTGAAAAAGAAGGATGAACATCTTCCTTCAAATTTGTCAAACTCTGAACAACCCATTCTTCTCCTGCTGCCAGAATGTTCGATTCCATCCCTCTTCCCTCAGGCAGATCACCGTCAAACAATCGTTCAGATATAACTGATGAAACATGACCATGTTGTGAAGTAACATCTAGTTCTAGGGAGAGCACATCACCGGATGGTTTGACAATGGACTGTGCCTCAGAATGAGTTGAGGCATCTTGGGGTGAAGAAAGTACAAGAGTAGGTGAACAAGGAAGATCTTCAGATGTCTGAGGGAGTTCGACTATAGAGGAGGGAAGAAATTCAGTTTTTGGTGTTTTAGACTCCCCAATTTCACCGACACCACACTCAGGAGTGGATGGGGATGGATATTTATGAACAAGGGGTGAGAACACGAATGAAGAAGAGGTTTCGATGTCCGAGGGAACATGAACTTTTGAGAAAGAGGAGGACTGAGACATGATGAAATTTTTTTTAGAGAGAAGGGTTAAGCGACAAAGAGAGAAAATATTTGTTTTTTTTGTTTTAAGACTAAAGGAACAAGAAGAGATGATATGAGAAGGAGTTGATGAGGTCTTTTTTTAAAATTTGAATCGGGTCCTTGAATAGAGGTGACCTTTGGATTTGAAATGAAAGGATTACTATATAAGGAATCATGAGAAGCTTTTGGATGGTCGAAAAATCTATCTGGAGCCGGTACTTTGGACCAACCACAGCCTTCGAAGCTCGGGGATGAAGGGCTTCCCCCTATATCCTTCTCCACTTAAATATTAGACTTAGTTCATTTGGCGCAGGCTTGAATGTGTGACCTAAGAGACAAGTGTCTCAACCTTTGTCAATTTTGCTAAACCCAGAGGCCTCTATGGTCAAAGAACATTTATATGACATGTTGTAGACGAGCTATAAATAGTACTAGGAACAAGAAGGGGACACATGAAGGGTCACTTTCTGGTTTTTTTTTCCTGATAGATATTATTAGAAAAGCTATTTGTTGCCATCAACAATGCCAAGGACTACATTATACTGTTACACGTAGCACACTATTTGTACATAGTGTATTTAACTCGATTCTTGTGAGATTACACTAGGTATGTTGTTGTTGTATTTAACTCGATTGTTTGGAAACATGGAGATGATGGATTTAATATGTGTATGTGTCAATATTTTCTTGAGAAGGCTGTGTTTATAAACTAATTAGCTTTTTTTTAATTATAAGTTCAACTTATATTTGTCTGCATGAACTGCACTGATAGAACCACTGTCTCAAATAGGAGCAGCGCGTAGATCATTTGATTGAATCGCTTGTGCAAGAATAGCTTACTCGGTATTCTTTTAGTATCTAATGCCAAATATCTGCCTGAATATACTCTGTTATGTTGAACGCCAACTTCTTCTCATTTTTAACATATATAAGTGATTTTTGATTTTTAATATCAAGCAATGAGTGATTACAGACTTCAAATACACCACAAGAGATTAACCTCTTAATATCATACCAAGTAATAACTCTATTACTTAAACGAGCCAAAACAATGCCTCCATTGCCCACTATATTATCTAACTCTAATTAATATAGACTTCACTTACAAGAAACACACTTAACTCTAACTGTGTTCCTACGATTTCTTCATAAAAGACTTGATGTGTATCTTTATAGATTAGATACGAATCTTACAATATCAGCACATCACAAGAAATTACTCAACACAACTCTAAGACACGCTTGATAACTGTCATGACCTAAATTACCCCTAGATGTGACATGGCGTACAAGACCCCGAAAGGCCCCATACAAGCCACTTATCATGCATCATACAAGATAATAGTAAGTAAGAAGTTCAAAGACAATTTATATCAAAGTAGCAGAAGTCTAAACATTGTCTCAAAGCCATCTAATACATCATTAAAATGAAAGTGGGACGTAGCCCATATAAGTCTTAAAGAAAAATGAAATGAAAGGTAAATGTGGCTATGTCCTCGAACATATGAGGACTCACCAAATCTTCAATATCTCTGTAACAACGAACTAGCCACGAGAGGACGGAGATAAGCCGAATCCTACACTTATAAGAAAATGTAGGCAAGAGTAAGCATTAGTACAAAAATGTACCAATATGGTAACTATGCATAAGGTTACAAAATCATGCAAAAAAGGGCTATATATAAGATACCATTACCAAGTTTAAATCATAGGATGACATGATAGAAAACATGAAGTAAAAGTCATGGTCAATGCAGGTAAATCATCTTAAAAACATATGCTTAATAAACCCTTAAAAAGTAACCTTAGTTCATTATGTGGAGAATTAGCCTTAACTGACATAGACCATGTGAGCTATAACATGGAATCTGGTGTCTACCCCATACCGAAAAGAGGTGTCCTTACTTGCCAAGGTAAGAACCATGGTTTTTAGCTTAAGTGGATCCACTAGCTAATGTCTATCAAGACAACCTACGGTGGCACATAGTTTATTGGACATGGGTAATCGCCACTTGTCCACTCGGTGCTAAGCATAAATCCCACAGAATGGTCATAGATCATAACTTATCTTATCACTAAGAGACATGGGTAATTGCCTCTTGTCTCAACATTAGGGAACATGGATAATCACCTCTTGTCCCTTTTAATGGAAGGCACATCAAATAGTCAATCCAAATTAGATTTCATTAGAGTAGCTCCTTAATCTTTGATTCAAGTTTAGCTGAGAAAACCTTTCAACCCTTATGAATCCTTCATGTGAGAAATCCTTTCACAATTCAACATCATCAACATTTATGCTTCACTCTCAAAGAAAATATTAAATCATCATAATTTCATAGTTTGAACATGCATAACCTCATAAAATTCATCTCTTGATCATTCATTAACTTCATCATAGACTCAATGCTTAAAAACCATAGATCATGCATGGGCTCATATAATTTCACCTTAAAATAATTCAATTAACTAAATTCATGCATAAAAAGACTTAATTCAATCCATTAGATCATAATTTAAAAGAACCCATAAGATAGAAGAAAACTCTAATTTCAATTGAAGAATCTAAATTTACAAAATTGGGGAATTTAGGAACTCTATGGAGGAAAGGACTCCATCAGTGAAAGCTATCATCCCTTAATGCAAAAAAACTTGAAATCAATGGTGAACTTAGGAGACTTGAATGGAAACCCTAGAACCTTCTTCTTCTTAAAGCTTTTAGAGAGAGAAATATTTGAGAGAAGATGGGAGGGATTTTGGGGGAAGTTGAAAAGTGATTAGGAAGGGTAGAATTTAGGCTTAGAAGCCTTATATAGGGGCTAGGATTAGGGCTTAACCAACTTAGATTAGAAATAGATCATTGAAGGAAAAGACTAAAAAACCCTTAAAATTAACTGTCGGATCTCGACCTACGGTTGCAACCTACAATCCGTAGGTCCAATTACGGACCATCCTGTCCAATCATCAATGGGATTCAGAAGCTAAGAATTTTGGGCTTCGAACGATGGTTTCCATGTACGGTCCGTTGGTCCACTTATGGACCGTACATACCAGTCGCAGGTCCAAACATAGACCCACAAAGTTTCACTAACTCTGGGATGACCTACGAGACCTTACCTACGACTAGTTCATGGAATAACGGGCCGTCCTGGCAAACCGTCAATGGGATCCTGAAACTTGACATTTTCCAAAGGACTTTTACCAGCCCAACATAAGAAGGATAGGAACTAAATCTACCATCCCAACATAAATGCAATCACATAAATGCACATATCCGAGGAGGAAACATCAACTCCTAGCTAAAGCATGTTCAAAACATCATCTCATAAGGTCTATATGCAACATATACTCAAATGCACATAAACATGAAGAAATCAATTAAGTTAACTCATTTTCTCTAAAATTAAGCTTTTTCATGAACATGCATAAATGAGGAATCATAGGAATATCTAAGACACATGAGACCAAAAGAGTGAACCATGAGGAAATAAATACCTCAATCTAGAGTAGATGTGGAGAGAAGAAGATGAGGATAATGGGACATCATATCGGCCTCGGCCTCCCAAGTGGCACCCTCAACTAACCGATTCCTTCAAAGGACTTTTACGAAAGCAACTTCTTTATTTCTCAACTTCCGAACTTGCCGGTCTAAAATCTCAACCAAAATCTCTTCATAAGAAAGACTCTCCTTTACACCAAGACTCTCCAATGGCACTATAGATGCCGGATCACCAACATACTTCTTCAAAAAGGAAACATGGAAAATCGAATGAATCGATGCCAAGTTATTAGGCAAGTCAAGTTCATAAGCAACCTTGCCAATTCGCCTTAAAATCTTATATGGGCCTATATAACGGGGACTAAGCTTTTCTTTCTTCTCAAACCTCATTACACCCTTCATGGGTGAAATTTTCAAGTAGACCCAATCCTTAACATTGAATTCTAGATCTCTCCTTCTAACATTGGCATAGGACTTTTGTCGACTTTGAGCCATTTTCAACCTTTCTCTAATAAGCAAAACTTTCTCCATAGCCTCATGTACCAATTCGGGACCTATCAAAGTAACTTCGCCAACTTCAAACCAACCTATAGGAGATCTACACCTCCTACCATAATGTAACACCTCGAATTCAAAAAGAGGAAATTTTTTGGTTTTCAGGTCTGGTGCCAATACCAACGGAAGACTTCTACGGATCATAGGTCGGCTTACGGGCCATAGATGGGAACTGTAGGTAGCAAAGTGATTTTCTTTAAAATGTCAAGTTTCAGGATCCTTTCTACCATGCAACAGGACGGTTCGTTATTGTTTCTACGGACTGTAGGTAGGTCTCATATGTTCCTCCAGACTTAGTGAAAATTTTAAGGGTTCAAGGTCAGACTGACGGTTGGTATGTACGGTCCGTCAATGGACCTACGGACCGTACATGTGTTCCCGTTGTTTGAAGGTCCAAAGCCATAGTTTCTGAACGTTTTAATGGTTGACCAGTACGGTCCGTGGTTGGACCTACGGACCATAGGTCGTGACAGTACGTAGGTCGAAGCCGATAGTTAATTTTTTAGAGCTTTTTGGTCTTTTCCCTAATTGACCTATTCCTAATCTAGGTCAGTTAAGACCTAATCCTAGGCCCTAAAGGCTTCTAAGCCTAATTCTTTCACTTTCTAATCACTCCCAAATTCCCTCCAAAGTGTTTCCCCCAAATATTTCTCTCTCTAGAAGATTGAAGAAGAAGAAGAAGAAGGTTCTAGGGTTTTCATTCAAGTCTCCTAAGTTCACCATTGATTTCAAGCTTTCGGCATCAAGGTATGGTAGCTTTCACCTATGGAGTCCTTCCCTCCTTAGGATTCCTAAATTCTCCAATTTGCAAAGCTAGAATTCTCCAATTGAAATTTGGGTTTTCTTTTATCTTGTGGGTTCTTTCAAATTATGATCTAATTGATTGAATTATGTTTATTTATGCATGAATTGAGTTAATTCAATGATTTTAAGATGATATTATATGAGCCCATGCATAATTTATGGTTTTCAAGCTAGATTCTATGATGAAGTTTATGAATGATCAAAAGATGAATTTTATGAAGATATGCATATTCAATTTATGAAATTATGATGATTTAAGATTTTCTTTGAAAAGTGAAGCATAAATGTTGTTGTTATTGGGTTGTGAAAGGGTTTCTCACATACTACTCAAAATATGATTTGTGAAAGGACTTTTCTCACATGAAGAATTCATAAGGCTTTAAAGGTTTTCTCAACTAAACTTTGAATCAAATATTAAGGAGCTATTCTAATGAAGGGACAAGAGGTGATTACCCATGTTGCCTAATAATGATAAGATAAGCCATGAATTATGATTAATCCGTGGGAATTATGCTTAGCACCGAGTGGATATTTAGATCGAAGCTCTCCTTTTAGTAGAGGCCGGGTTTCTAGTAGCAATCTCCTTATCCAATAACTATGTGCCACCATAGGTTTTTCTTAGATAGACATTAGCTAGTGGATCCACCTAAACTAGAAGTTATGGTTCTTACCTTGGCAAGTAAGGACACCTCTTTTCGGTGTGGGGTAGACACCGGATTCCATGTTATAGCTCACATGGTCTATGTCCGTTAGGTCTCACTTCTCACAATAATGAACTAAGGTTACTTTACAAAGGCTTTTAAGCATATGTTGTTTTAATATGATCTCCTTGCATTGACTATGGCCCTTTACTTCATATTTTCTATCATGTCATCGTATGATTTAACTTGGCCCTTATATCTTATGTATAACCCTTTTTGCATGATTTTGTAACCCACATGCATAGTTATCATACTTGGTACATTCTTGTACTAACGTATACTCTTTCCTACATTTTCTTATAAGTGTAGAATCCAGCCTATCTCCATCCACCTGTGGCTAGTCGTTGCATTCGAGAGTTGAAGATTTGGTGAGTCCTCATATGTTCGATGACATAGCCACATTTACCCTTTTACGTCATTTTACTTTTGAAACTTTTACGGGTTGCGTCCCACTTTCACTCAATTCATGTATTAGATGGCTTCGAGACTATGTCTAGACTTCCGCTACTTTGATATAAATTATCTTCGAACTTCTTACTTACTATTATCTTGTATGTTGCATGCTAAGTGGCTTGTACAGGGCCTTTCGGGGTCTTGTACGTAATGTCACATCTAGGGGGTACTTAAGGTCGTGACATATAAAGAGCCTCAAATGGAGCCATACCAATACTGGAATAATAGTTATTGTTATAAGCGAACTCAATCGAAGGCAAATGATCATCCCAATTACCCTTGAAGTCTATCACACATGCTCTCAACATATGTTCCAAAGTTTGGATAGTATGCTCCACTTGCCCATCGGTTTGAGGATAAAAGGTCGTACTAAGCTTAACATGAGTACATGAGTACCAAGCCCCTTTTGGAAAGATTTCCAAAATTAAGAAGTGAATTGTGTACCACAATCGGATATGATGGATAGGGGCACTCCATGCAAGCTAACCATCTCCCTTAGGTACAACCTAACATAGTCTTCCACCGAATAATAAACCTTGACAGAAATGAAATGAGCCAATTTTGTCATACGATCCACAATAATCCAAATTGAGTCATGTTGTCGCTGGTGCATGGTAAACCAAAAATGAAGTCCTTATTCAAATCTTCCCACTTCTAAGTAGGAATACTAATATCTTGGGACAAACCTCCTGGCTTTTGGTGCTCAACTTTCACTTGTTGACAATTAGGACACTTAGCCACAAATTCTGCAATGTCCTTCTTCATCCAATTCCACCAATAGACCTCTCACGAATCACGGTACATCTTGGTGGCTTCCAGGTGAATTGAATATCAGGAACTATGGGTTTCTGATAAAATATGCTCCCTCAAGTTATCAACATTCGGAACACACAAACGACCTTGATATCTAAGTACACCATCTCCCCCTTGGGAGAAAGTCTCAACGGACTTTAAACAACACTTCCTTCAACTCCATCAGAATTAGATCAAGACCTTGCTTTACTTTCACATCTGACACAAAGGACAATTCTGCACCATTAGGAACAACAATGCCTCTATTAATGGAATCAATCAACCGAACAGCGAATCGACCCAATCTATGAACATCTCAAGCTAATCCCTTCTTATCATCCTCAACATGAGCAATACTACCCATGGATAATCGTCTAAGGGCATCCGCCACCACATTCGCCTTGCCGAGGTGATAGAGGACACTCATGTCATAGTCCTTTAGCAACTCAAGCCACCTTCTTTGATGAGGATTTAGATCATTTTGCTTGAACACATATTGTAAACTCTTATGGTCGGTGAAGAGATCAACATCTTTAGAGCAAACACAACCACCACTAGTTCCAAGTCATGGGTAGGATAGTTCTTTTCATGAATCTTAAGTTGCCTTAAAGCATAAGCAATGACTTTTCTATTTTGCATAAGGACACATCCCAACCCAATTCTTAAGGCATCACATTAAATAACAAACCCATCGGACCCTTCTGGTCGAGTTAACATCGGAGCGGAGGTAAGCCTGTCTTTCAATTCTTTGAAGCTCTTCTCACATGCTTCAGACCATACAAACATAACTTTCTTTTGGGTTAATGCCGTCAATTGAGAGGAAATCAAAGAGAACCCCACAACAAACCTTCTATAGTAACCATCCAAGCCCAAAAATATCAAATCTCTGAAGGGGATAGAGGTCAAGGCCAACTCTGAACCACTTCCGTCTTCTTAGGATCTACCTCAATACCCTTACCAGAAACAATGTGACAAAGAAAAGGCATAGACCTCAACCATAACACACATTTACTAAACTTTGCAAAGAGTTGTTGGTCCTTGAGGACTTGCAACACAATCCTCAAATGAGTCGTATGCTCATCCTCGCTCCTTGAGTAAATCAAAATATCATCGATGAACACAATTACAAACATATCTAGATATTGTCTAAACACCCTATTCATCAAATCCATAAATGCAGTCGAAGCATTTGTCAAACCGAACGACATTACTAAGAATTCGTAATGACTATATCGAGTCTGAAAAGCTATCTTTGGAATGTCAGCTTCCTTCACCCTTAATTGGTTATAGCCCGACCGAAGGTCAATATTAGAAAAGTAACTCACTCTTTGATGTCGGTCAAACAAATCATCTATCCTTGGAAGGGGATACTTATTCTTAATAGTAACTGTATTCAATTGCCGATAATCAATAAACATTATAAGCGAACCATCCTTCTTTCGAACAAACAACACTGGGGCACCCCATAGAAAAATACTTGGTCGGATGAAGCCCTTATCCAACAAGTTTTTCAATTGTTCCTTTAATTCCTTAAGTTCTGCCTGAGTCATTCGATAAGGAGGAATAGAGATAGGTTGCATATCTGAGAGAAGGTCTATACAGAAGTCAATTTCCCTTTTGGAAGGAACAACGAGTAGATAATCGGGAAACACTTGCGGAAACTCATTTACAACGGGGAACGACTCAAAGATAGGGGTTTCGGAATCCATATCTCTAACCCGAACAAGGTGGTACATGCAACCCATAGAAATCATCTTCCTAGCTTTAAGACTAGAAACAAATCGACTCTTAAGAATTGAATTTCCCTTTTTCCACTCTAGGATAGGCTCATTTGGAAACTAAAACTTAACCACTTGGGTCCTAAAATTAGTAGAAGCATAACATGACTGCAACCAATGTATCCCAAGAATTACATCGAAATCTAATATATCAAGCTCTACAAGATCAACATGAGTGACCCTATGGGATAAGGAGACATAACAATTTCTATAAACTCTCTTAGCCACAATAGATTCACCAAGAAGAGTAGAGATGGAAAATGGATCTAACAACACATCTGAAATAACATCAAACCTCATGGCCCCATTTGGCGTCACAAAAGATAAAGTAGCACCGGGGTCAAACAAAGCATATACATCAAGATGAAAGACTCTCAAAATACCAATAACCTCATCGGGTGAACTCGCTTTCTCATGACGAGTTTGGAGTGCATAGAATCTATTTTGATTTTGACTCCCACTAGAACCTGACGAAGGATAAGGTTTACCCCGTCTACGGGTATCTCCTTCATTTTTAGCAATGGAGGGACAATCCCTAATCTTATGATCTGTCTTTCCACAACCAAAGCATGCATTGGAACCGGCTAGACACTTACCATCATGTTGCTTTCAACACTTAGCACAAGTAGAAAATAAAGACCCACTACCATTTCCTCCTTGAGACTTAGGGTTAGACACCCTTTCCTTATTGAACTTAGGAGGAGCATTGGAGGAACCTTGACCAGAGAACCTTTGTCGAAACTTAATGCAACTACCCATCAGATCTTGAGCGTGAAAAGTCACCATCACCGGTCTTTTTCCTCTTTGCCTCCCTAGACTTTTCCTTGAGTTTCTCCTCTTCTATTTGTTGAGCATGAACCATTAGGCAAAAAATGTCCATATCATTAATGAGCATAGCGGTACAACATTCTTTGACCACCATTTCAGACACTCTCAAAATAAACTTACTCATTCTTGCCCTAGGATCAGTAACCATAGTAGGAGAATACTTAGACAATTGTGTGAACTTCAATGCATACTCCTTCACACTCATTTTCCCATGATGAAGGTTAATGAACCCACACACCTTTGCCTCCCTCATCTAATGGGGAAACAACCTATCAAGGAAAGCAATCTTAAACTTCTCTCAATTAAGAGGAACCGCATCAACCGCCCTCTCACTCTTCCATTGTTATAACCACACTTGAGCTACACCCTTGAGTTGATAAGAGGCTAATTCCATCTTTTCCACCGGAGTCACACCCATGATCATCAACACCTTATACACCTCATCAATGAACTCTTGAGGATCTTCCTCGACCTTGGAACCATGAAACTCTGGAAGGTTCATCCTAGTGAAGTCCCTTACTCTAGATGCCATCATACCCACATTTGGGTTCACGGGGAGCACATCCTCCCTATTGGCTTGAGCCGTCATGGCTTGGGCCAACACTTGAAAAGTAGCCCTAAACTTCGCATTAGTCTCTTGCTCGGGCAAAGGGTCGACTTAAACTTGAGGAGCTTCTTGTTCCACGTTTTCTCTCGCATTCCTCCTAGCATATGCCCTTCGAGTGGCCATATCCTAAAAAGCATCGGATAGTGATTAGAAGAGAGACATATAGAGTTAAACTCAATCGCAGGACTTTAGAGTGATGAAAGAAGTGGAGTTTCCTAAATATATTATAGTATCTCATTCATAAGTGTGGTGCGCTTCAAACCCATGAACAAGACTCTACTCGACATGGCTTATGAGACATTCTAGGACCTTTCTAAAACCTTGTACTCTAAATACTAAGTTTGTCACGACCTAAAGTACCCCTAGATGAGACATGGCGAGCAAGATCCCGAAAGGCCACATACAAGCCACTTAGCATGCACCATACAAGATAATAGTAAGTAAGAAGTTCTAAGACAATTTATATCAAAGAAGCGGAAGCCTAAATATTGTCTCAAAGCCATCTAATACATCATTTAAATGAAAGTGGGATGTAATCATACAAGTCTTAAAGAAAAATAACATGAAGGGTAAATGTGGCTATGTCCTCGAACATATGAGGACTCACCAAATCTTCAAAGTCTCTATCACAACGAACTAGCCACGGGAGGATGGAGATAAGCCGGATCCTACACTTATAAGAAAATGCAGCAAGGGTATGCGTTAGTACAAAAATGTACAGAGTATGATTACTATGCATAAGGTTACAAAGTCATGCTAAAAAGGGCTATACATAAGATACCATTACCAAGTTTAAATCATAGGATGACATGATAGAAAACATGAAGTAAAAGTCATGGTCAATGCAGGTAAATCATCTTAAAAACATATTCTTAATAAACCCTTAAAAAGTAACCTTAGTTCATTATGTATGGAATTAGCCTTAACCGACATAGACCATGTGAGCTAACATTGAATCCAGTGTCTACCGTACACCGAAAAGAGGTGTCCTTACTTGCCAAGGTAAGAACCATGGTTTCTAGCTTAAGTGGATCCACTAGCTAATGTCTATCAAGACAACCTATGGTGGCACATAGTTTATGGGACATGGGTAATCACCACTTGTCCACTCGGTGCTAAGCATAAATCAAGAGGAATAGTCATAATTCATAGCTTATCTTATCACTAATAGACATGGGTAATCGCCTCGTGTCTCATCATTAGGGAACATGGGTAATCACCTCTTGTCCCTTATTATGGAAGGCACATCAAATAGCCAATCCAAATTAGATTTCATTAGAGTAGCTCCTTAATCTTTGATTCAAGTTTAGTTGAAAAAATCTTTCAACCATTATGAATCCTTCATGTGAGAAATCCTTTCACAATTCAACATCATCAACATTTATGCTTCACTCTTGAAGCAAATCTTAAATCATCACAATTTCATAGTTTGAACATTCATAACTTCATAAAATTCATTTCTTGATTATTCATAAACTTCATCATAGACTCATAGCTTGAAAATCATAAATCATGCATGGGCTCATATAATTCCACCTTAAAATCATTGAATAAACTCAATTCATGCATAAAAAGACTTAATTCAATCTATTAGATCATAATTTGAAAGAACCCATTAGATAGAAGAAAATCGTAATTTCAATTGAAGAATCTAACTTTAAAAAATTGGGGAATTTAGGAACCCTATGGAGGAAAGGACTCCATAGGTTAAAACTATCATACCTTGATGCCAAAAGCTTAAAATCAATGGTGAACTTAAGAGACTTGAATGGAAACTCTAGAACCTTCTTCTTCTTCTTCAAGCATCTAGAGAGAGAAATATTTGAGAGGAGATTGGACAGATTTTGGGGGAAGATTAAAAGTGATTAGGAAGGTTAGAATTTAGGCTTAGAAGCCTTATATAGGGTCTAGGATAAGGACTTAACTGACTTAGATGAGGAATAGATCATTTAGGGAAAAGACTAAAAATCCCTTAAAATTAACTGTCGGCTTCCGACCTACGGTCTGTAAGTACAACTATGGACCATCCTTTCCAGCCATCGATGGGATTCAGAAGCTAAGAATTTTTGACTTCGAACGACGTTTTCCATGTATGGTCCGTTGGTCCACTTACGGACTGTACATACCAGCCGTAGGTCCCAACACAGACCCTCAAAAGTTTACTAACTCTGGGATGACCTACGAGACCTTACTATGACTTGTTCATGGAATGATGGGCTATCTTGGAAAACCATCAATGGGATCCTAAAACTTGACATTTTCAAAAATTCATCTTGTCACCTACGGCCCGTAAGTCGACCTACGTCCCGTAGGTGGCTTCCGTTGGTACTGGCACCAGACCTAAAAAACTAGAAATTCCTTCTTTTCAAATTCGAAGTGTTACAATATCTCCCCCTTGGGAACATTCATCTTTGAATGAGAATCAAGATATCATAAGAAGGATAGGAACTAAATCTACCAGCCCAATATAAATGCAATCATATAAATGCACATATCTGAGGAGGAAACATCGACTCTAAGCTAAAGCATGTTCAAAACATCATCTCAGAAGGTCTATATGCAACATATAATCAAACGCACATAAACATAAAGAAATCAATCAAGGTAACTCATTTTCTCTAAAATGAAGTTTTTTCATGAACATGCATATATGAGGAATCATGGGAATAACTAAGACACATGAGACCAAAAGAGTGAACCATGAGGAACTAAATACCTCAAGCTAGAGTAGGAGTGGAGGGAAGAAGATGAGGATTACGGGACATCATATCGGCCTTGGCCTCCCAAGTGGCACCCTCAACTAGCTGATTCCTCCAAAGGACTTTTACGGAAGCAACTTCTTTATATCTCAACTTCCGAACTTGCCGGTCTAAAATCTCAATCGGAACCTCTTCATATGAAAGAATCTCCTTTACACCAAGACTCTCCAATGGAATAATAGATGTCGGATAACTAATACACTTCTTCAATAAGGCGACATGGAAAATTGGATGAATCGATGCCAAATAATTAAGCAAGTCAAGTTCATAAGCAACCTTGTCAATTCACCTCAAAATCTGATATGGGCCTACATAACGGGGACTCAACTTCCCTTTCTTCCCAAACCTTATTACACCCTTCATGGGTGAAATTTTCAAGTAGACCTAATCTTTAACATCGAATTCTAGATCTCTCCTTCTAACAATCGCATAGGAATTTTATCGACTTTGATCCATTTTCAACCTTTCTCTAATAAGCCGAACTTTCTCCATATCCTCATGTACCAATTCGGGACCTATCAAAGAAACTTCGCCAACTTCAAACCAATCTATAGGAGATCTACACCTCCTACTATAAAGAGCCTCAAATGGAGCCATAATAATACTGGAATGATAGCTATTGTTATAAGTGAACTCAATCAAAGGAAAATGATCATCCCAATTACCCTTGAAGTCTATCACACAAGCTCTCAACATATCTTCCAAAGTTTGGATAGTACACTCCGTTTGCCCATCAGTCTGAGGATGAAAGGTCGTACTAAGCTTAACATGAGTACCAAGCCTCTTTTGGAAAGATTTCCAAAATTGAGAAGTGAATTGTGTACGACGATCGGATATGATGGATAGGGGCACTCCATGCAACCTAACAATCTCTCTTAGGTACAACCTAATAAAGTCTTCCGCCGAATAAGAAACCTTGACGGGAATGAAATGAGCTCATTTTATCATATGATCCACAATAACCCAAATCGAGTCTTATTGTCGCTGGGTGCGTGGTAAACCAACAACGAAGTCCATATTCAAGTCATCCCACTTCCAAGTAGGAATACTAATATCTTGGGAAAAACTAGCCGGCTTTTGGTGCTCAACTTTCACTTGTTGACAATTAGGACACTTAACCACAAATTTCGTAATGTCCTTCTTCATCCCATACCACCAATAGACCTCCCGCAAATCACGGTACATCTTGGTGGCTCCCGAGTGAATGGAATATCGGGAACTATGGGCTTCCGATAAAATATGCTCCCTGAAGTTATCAACATTCGGAACACACAAACGACCTTGATATCTAAGTTCACCATCTCCCCCTTGGGAGAGAGCCTCAATTGACTTTTTAAGCACCGCTTCCTTCAACTCCATCAGAATTGGATCAAGACATTGCTTTGCTTTCACATCCGACACAAAGGATGATTCTGCACCATTATGAACAACAACAACTCCATCATTGGAATCGATCAACCGAACATCCAATCGGGGCAATCTATGAACATCTCGAGCTAATCCCTTCTTATCATCCTCAACATGAGCAACACTACCCATGGATAATCAACTAAGGGCATCCGCCATCATATTCGCCTTGCTGGGGTGATAAAGGACACTCATGTCATAGTTCTTTAGCAACTCAAGCAACCTTTTTGGCGAAGATTTAGATCCTTTTGCTTGAACACATATTGTAAACTCTTATGGTCGGTGAAGACATCGACATGACCACCATAAAAGTAATACCTTCAAATCTTTAGAGCAAACACAACCACCGCAAGTGCCAAGTCATGGGTAGGATAGTTCTTTTAATGAATATTTAGCTGCCTTAAAGCATAAGCAATGACTTTCCCATTTTTCACTAGGACACATCCCAACAAAATTCTTGAGGCATCACAATAAACCACAAACCCATCGAACCCTTCCGGTAGAGTTAACATCGGAGCGGAGGTAAGCCTATCTTTCAATTCTTGGAAGCTCTTATCACATGCTTTAGACCATAAAAACTTAACTTTGTTTTGGCTTAATGCCGTCAATTGAGAGGCAATGGAAGAGAACCCTTCAACAAACCTTCTATAGTAACTAGCCAAGCCCAAAAAACTTCGAATATATGAAGGGGATAGAGGTCTAGGCCAACTCTTAACCACATTAATTTTTTTAGGGTCTACCTCAATACCCTTACAATAATGTGACCAAGAAAAGCCACGGACCTCAACCAAAACTCACATTTACTAAACATTGCAAAGAGTTGTTGGTCCTTGAGGACTTGCAACACAATCCTCAAATGAGTGGTATGCTCATCCTCTCTCCTTGAGTAAATCAAAATATCGTCGACGAAGACAATAACAAACATATCTAGGTATTGTCTAAACATCCTATTCATCAAATCCATAAATGCAGCCGGAGCATTTGTCAAACCAAACGACATTACTAAGATATTTAATGACCATATCTAGTCCGAAAAGCTGTCTTCGAAATGTCATCTTCCTTCACCCTTAATTGGTGATAGCTCGACCGAAGGTCAATCTTAGAGAAGTAACTCGCTCCCTGAAGTTGGTCAAACAAATCATCTATCCTTGGAAGAGGATACTTATTCTTAATAGTAATCGTATTCAATTTCTGATAATCAATACACATTATAAGCGAATCATCCTTCTTTTAAACAAACAACACTGGGGCACCTCATGGTGAAATACTTTGTCGGATGAAGCCCTTAGCCAACAGATCTTTCAATTGTTTCTTTAATTCCTTAAGTTCTTCCTGAGCCATTCGATAAGGAGGAATAGAGATAGGTTGCATATCTGGGAGAAGGTCAATACCGAAGTCTATTTCCCTTTCGGGAGGAACACCGGGTAGATTATCGAGAAATACTATCGAAAACTCATTTTCAATGGAGACCGACTCAAAGACAGGGGTTTTAGAATCCATATCCCTAACCCGAACAAGGTGGTACATGCAACCCTTAGAAATCATCTTCCTAGCTTTAAGACAAGAAACAAATCGACTCTTAAGCATTAAATATCCCCCTTTCCACTCTAGGATAGGATCATTTGGAAACTAAAACTTGACCACTCGGGTCCTACAATCTATACAAGCATAACATGAATGCAAACACCTCATCCCAAGAATAACAACGAAATCTAACATATAAAGCTCTACAAGATCAACATGAGTGACCCTATGGGATAAGGAGACGGGACAATTTCAGAGACTCTCTTAGCCACAATAGATTTACCAATAGGAGTAGAGACGGAAAAAGGATCTAACAACACATCAAGAATAACATCAAACCTCATGGCCACATATGGCGTCACAAAAGATAAAGTAGCACCGGGGTCAAGCAAAGCATATACAACAAGATGAAAGACTCTACACATACCGGTAAGCACATCGGGTGAACTCTCTTGCTCATGATGATTTTGTAGTGCATAGAATCTATTTTTCTTTTGACTTCAACTAGAACCCGACGAAGGATAAGGTTGCCCACGTCGATGGTTATCTCCGTCATTCTTAGCAACGGAGGGACAATCCCTAGTCTTATGATCCGTCTTGCCACAACCAAAGCATGCATTGGAACTAGCTAGACACTAACCCTCATTTTTATTTCCACACTTAGCACATGTCGACAATAAAGACCCACTACCATTTCCTCCTTGAGACTTGGGGTTAGACACCCTTTACTTATTGAACTTAGGAAGAGCATTGGAGGAACTTTCACCAGAGAACCTTTCTCGAAACTTAGAGCGACCTTACCCATCTTATCTTGAGCGTGAAAAGTCACCATCACCGGTCTTAGCCCTCTTTGCCTCCCTAGACTTTTCCTTGAGTTTCTCCACTTCTTTTTGTTGAGCATGAACATTAGGCGAGAAATGTCCATATCATTAATGAGCATAGAGGTACGACATTCTTTGACCACCATTTTTGACACTCCTGAAACAAACTTACTCATTCTTGCCCTAGGATTGGCAACCATAGTAGGAGCATACTTAGATAATTGTGTGAATTTCCATGCATACTTCTTCACACTCATGTTCCCTTGACGAAGGTTAATGAACTCAAGAACCCTTGCCTCCCTCGTCTCAAGGGGAAAGAACCTATCAAGGAAAGCAACCTTAAACTTCTCCCAATCAAGAGGACCCGCGTCAACCACCCTCTCACTCTTCCATTGTTCGAACCACACTTGAGCCACACCCTTGAGTTGATAAGGAGTTAATTCCACCTTTTCCACTGGCGTCAGACCTATGATCATCAACACCTTATACACCTCACCACAGAACTCTTGAGGATCTTCCTCAATCTTGGAACCATGAAACTCCGAAGAGTTCATCCTAGTGAAGTCCCTCACTCTAGATCCCGCCGTACTCACATTTGGGTTTACAGGGACCACAGCCTTCTTATTGGCTTGATCCGTCATTTCTTGGGCCAACACTTGAAAAGTAGATCTAAACTCCACATTAGTCACTTGCTCGGCTAAAGGGTCGACAAGAACTAGAGGAGCTTCTTGTTCCACGTTTTCTCTAGCATTCCTCCTAGCATATGCCCTTCGAGTGGCCATATCCAGAAAAGTATCTGATAGGGATTAGAAGAGAGACATATAGAGTTAAACTCTATCGCATGACTTGAGAGTGATGAAAGAGGTGGAGTTTCCTAAACATCTTATAGTCTCTCATTCATAAGTGTAGCACGCTTCACACCCATGAACAAGAATCTACTCGATGCGGCTTATGAGAAATTTTAGGACCTTTCTAAACCCTTGTGCTCTAGATACCAAGTTTTTCACGACCTAAAGTACCCCCTAGACGTGACATGGAGTACAAGACCCTGAAAGGCCCCATACAAGCCACTTATCATGCATCATACAAGATAATAGTAAGTAAGAAGTTCAAAGACAATTTATATCAAAGTAGCGGAAGTCTAAACATTGTCTCAAAGCCATCTTATACATCATTTAAATGAAAGTGGAAGGTAACCCATACAAGTCTTAAAGAAAAATGACATGAAAGGTAAATGTGGCTATGTCCTCGAACATATAAGGACTCACCAAATCATCAAAGTCTCTATCAAAATGAACTAGCCGCGGGAGGATGGAGATAAACCAGATCCTACAATTATAAGAAAATGTAGGCTAGAGTATGCGTTAATAGAAAAATGTACCAACTATGATAACTATGCATAAGGTTACAAAATTATGCTAAAAAGGGCTATACATAAGATACCATTATCAAGTTTAAATCATAAGATGACATGATAGAAAACATGAAGTAAAAGTCATGGTCAATGCAAATAAATCATCTTAAAACAACATATGCTTAATAAGCCCTTAGAAAGTAACCTTAGTTCATTATGTATGGAATTAGCCTTAACCGACGTAGACCATGTGAGCTATAACATTGAATCCAGTGTCTACCGCACACCAAAAAGAGGTGTCCTTACTTGCCAAGGTAAGAACCATGGTTTCTAGCTTAAGTGGATCCACTAGCTAATGTCTATCAAGACAACCTATGGTGGCACATAGTTTATGGGACATGGGTAATCACCACTTGTCCACTCGGTGCTAAGCATAAATCCAGAGGAATAGTTATAATTCATAGCTTATCTTATCACTAATAGACATGGGTAATCGCCTCGTATCTCATGTTTAGGGAACATGGGTAATCGCCTCTTGTCCCTTATTATGGAAGGCACATCAAATAGCCAATCAAAATTAGATTTCATTAGTGTAGCTCTTTGATCTTTGATTCAAGTTTAGTTGAAAAAATCTTTCAACCCTTATGAATCCTTCATGTGAGAAATCCTTTCACAATTCAACATCATCAACATTTATGCTTCACTCTCGAAGCAAATCTTAAATCATCACAATTTCATAGTTTGAACATGCATAACTTCATAAAATTCATTTCTTGATCATTCATAAACTTCATCATAGACTCATAGCTTGAAAATCATAAATCATGCATGGGCTCATATAATTTCACCTTAAAATCATTGAATAAACTCAATTCATGCATAAAAAGACTTAATTCAATCTATTAGATCATAATTTGAAAGAACCCATTAGATAGAAAAAAACCGTAATTTCAATTGAAGAATCTAACTGTAAAAAATAGGGGAATTTAGGAACCCTATGGAGGAAAGGACTCCATAGGTGAAAACTATCATACCTTGATGCCAAAAGCTTGAAATCAATGGTGAACTGAAGAGACTTGAATGGAAACTCTAGAACCTTCTTCTTCTTCTTCAAGCATCTAGAGAGAGAAATATTTGAGAGGAGATTGGACAGATTTTGGGGGAAGATTAAAAGTGATTAGGAAGGTTAGAATTTAGGCTTAGAAGCCTTATGTAGGGTCTAGGATAAGGACTTAACTGACTTAGATTAGGAATAGATCATTTAGGGAAAAGACTAAAAATCCCTTAAAATTAACTGTCGGCTGCCGACATACGATTGCGACCTACGGACCGTCCTGTCCAACCGTCGATGGGATTCAAAAGCTAAGAATTTTGGGCTTCGAACGACGATTGTCATGTACTATCCGTTTGTCCACTTATGGACCGTACATTCCAGCCGTAGTTCCCAACATAGACCCTCAAAATTTCACTAACTCTTGGGATAACCTACGAGACCTTACCTAAGACTCGTTCATGGAATGACGGGTCATCTTGGCAAACCGTCAATAGGATCCTGAAACTTGACATTTTCAAAAACTCATCTTGCCACCTATGTTTCCCACCTACGGCCCGTAGGTGGCCTCCGTTGGTACTAACACCAGACTTGAAAAACCAAAAATTCCTTCTTTTCGAATCCGAGGTGTTACAATAACTCTATTAGGTCCCTCTGGAAGTTTGGTTGTAAGCTTGAGTTCTTCAAGAGACAAATTTCACCTTTTTTGAATGAATGATCTTCTTTGTTGTTGTTTTTTGAATATATCAAGAAAACCCCGTCCATTCTCATTAGAAGAGTACGATGTCCTTCTCACCAACCGTTGACAAGACAACTTTACAGCTGTTCACCATTATAAACTTGGACTGAAGCAATTCTATCTTGGACCAGGTCCCAGCATTTGTGAGAATCATAAAAATACTGAGTTACAACATTTTCCCCCTTTTTGATGGTGACAAACAAACAACTCCTACACATACAACTCATGCACATAGTTATTCATTCAACAACCATAAACACTTATTCCCCCTATCACCTGTGCCTCCCCCAAACACTCATTGGCCCTGTCTCCTGCCTCAACATGCATAAAAAAATATTCCTCCTTTTGACATCATTAAAAAGACAAAGCAGTAAACATACGAGAGATGTTAAGCCAACGCATAGGGAATTCAGAGCTAAAAGCAACACAGTACATGAACAAGCAGGCATAATCAGAGAAGAAAAGGACATAACTAAAAACAGGGCATTATAAAGTAGGATAAGCATCAACCAAACTGACTGTTCAGAGTACCACAAAACAAGGACAAAATGCCACAAGGGAAACACTACATAAAGAGAAGGAATAGAGAAGAGAGATCTTAGGATGGGGGAGGAGGATGAGTGAAGGACTGCAACAAGTTAGACATGTGATAATTCACGTCAGTGTGAGCATGCAACATTTGATTGGTGAGAGACTTCACTTCCTCGCTCAGCGAGGCATTGGATTCTAGCAGCTTTGCATTTTGGGCTCTCAAATTGTCAAGTTCCCCCTACACGTCAACACTGGAACCAGGTCCCTAAGACTTTTCCTTCTGAATCAGGATCTTGAGTCTAACAATTTCCAGCTCCTTCTCTGCTAGCAGGCTCGTGAAGTCCTCCATTTCTCGCTTCAGCAAATCCTATTTTTTCAGAAGTTCAGAGACTTGAGACTTGGCTTTGATCTTCCCTTCCATGCATTCGCACTCAATAAGTGTATACATAGAGAAGGTTTGCTTGATAGTTCCTGCCACACATCGACCAAGAGGCTCATTAAATTGATGAAACACTTTGTTCAGCAATTATCCATATGCAATCCCATGTTTTCCATTTTTAACAGTACTGATTCAATGCATATGTTCCAACATAATTGCTGGAAGATTGATTGCTGCAAAGGTGTCAAGCGATTCCATGAGGAACAAGTCTGTAGATGAGGCCACTGTTCTCTTCTCAGTACGAGGTAGCAGTACCTTGTTAACAAATTCAAAATACAGCTGATATTCTCCCTTAAGATACTTCTTCGGAACCCCAGAACACTTAAGATCACCAAATTTCGTTGCCATTTAAACATAGTCCTTGGACGGTTTTCCACCTTCCACCGACCTGGTCCCTATGCACGGCACACTCAAAATAATACCTAGAACCTCCTCACTTAAATCAATGTCAACATCATGGACCCTTGTCCTGATACCACCATCTTCCAGCAATTCCATGTTATAGTAAAATTCACACACTTCAGGTTCATGCAAGTGAGGTACATGCCTCTCAAACAGGTGATCCCACTCCTGTAGTGTCACACTGTCTACTAAGTAACACATACCTGGTTTGGTGAGGATCTCAGGATCAAAAACCCTTCCATTTAACACATTCTGGGTTTTGAGTGCATCAATTCTCTCCTCCCTAGGTAGCTCCTTATCTCCTACTTCTTTCCTAATGGGTAGACCTGGTCCGGCAACTTGTTTGGACTTAGAAGCAGTCTTTGATTTAGTAGAGGGCTCCTTAGTTTCCTTCCTTTTGGTGGCATTCTTGATAGGTTTGATCCTTGAGGCTTTACTTCCCTTGCCCTATGCTTCCTTTCGCCTTTTGGTAACTGCCCTTACGTTGTCTTCAGATTCAGTCGCACTTGATTCTAGGGCCTTCGAGAGAACTATGGGATCTTCTGGTTTATTAGTCACATCCTTTGAGACAACCAATTTTCTCTTTCGTCTGTTGTGAAGAGTTTGAGTCTTGTTTGCCGCCATTGCATCTCCCAGCGGTTTCTGCTATGACCCCATAGTAACATAGTTTCAGACCATTTTAAGGGTTGATGATTCAACCATTTTCCCATTTCTTTTGTCTTCTCTCCTTCGTGGTTCCACACTAGGCATTTCTAGTACTAGCTAATTTATGTCTATGTCCAAGATTCATGCATCGATTGCACTCCCTTTAGGAGCATTTACTCCTCGTCGTCCTGTTCGCTTCCAAGAGAGAGGTGCTTCCTCATCTTCTTCCAAGTTTACCTTATTAACCTCTATTGGTGCCTCAATCTCAGGGGTTTTGTCAAACACAGGTTTAGACCTGTTGGGGACCGGATCAGGTGACTTGCAATCAACTTCTGAAAAAGGAGGATGGACATCTTCCTTCGAATATGTCAAACTCTGAACAACCCATTTTCCCCCTCCTGCAAAAATGTTTGATTCCATCCCTCTTCCCTCAGGCAGATCACCATCAAACAATCGTTCAGACATAATTGATGAAACAGGATCATGTTGTAAAGTAACATCTAGTTCTAGGGAGAGCAAATCACAGGATGGTTTGACAATGGATTGTGCCTCAGAATTAGTTGAGGCATCTTGGGGTGAAAAAGTACAAGAGTAGGTGAACAAGGAAGAGCTTCAGATGTCGAAGGGAGTTAGACTATGGAGGAGGGAAGAACTTCAGTTTTTGGTGTTTCAGACTCCCCAATATCACCGACACCACACTCAGGAGTGGATGGGGATGGATCTTTATGAACAAGGGTGAGAACTGGAATGAAAAAGGGGTTTCGATGTCCGAGGGAACAGGAACATTTGAGGGAGAGGAGGACTGAGACATGATGAAATATTTTTTTAAGAGAGAAAGGTTAAGCGGCAAAGAGATAAAATATTTATTTTATTTTTGTTTGAAGACTCAAGGAAGAAGAAGAGATGATATGAGAAGAAGAAGTTGAAGAGGTCTTTTTAAATTTGAATCGGGTCCATGAACAGAGGTGGCCTTGTGATTTGAAATGAAAGGACGTTCCCTTTTTGAGAGAGAGAAGAAGATGACACGTGGCATTTGACCATTTTTGTAATAACTTCACATAGTAAGGTGATACTAACCTTTAGTAGGGATCCGGTCCTTCTCTTAAAATTCCCTGATTAGTATGACTTGTTCTTCCCTTTAGCCAGAATGCCATGAGTGTGTACCTACAATAAGGTACTTTAGTGAATTCTTATACTATTTTCAAAACGCACAACCGGTTCTTGTATGGTTGTTGAGAGATCAACTTAGTTTGAGCATTCCCAGGCTCAACCGGTTCTTGTTGAAGTTTTCTCTACTTAAGGCCTTGGTGAAAATGTCAGTGATTTGCTCTTCAGTCTAGAAAAATTTCATGATGACATTCCCTTTCTCCACATTGTGTCTAAGGAAATGATGTCTCACATCAATGTGCTTGGTCCTTTTATGTTGGACATAATTTTTGGACATTTTCATTACACTTGTGTTGTCACACATGAGTGGAATCGTGTCTGAGAGGATGCCAAAATCTTCAAGTTGTTTCTTGATCCACAGAAGTTGCACACAATATAGTGCAGTTGCCACATACTCAGTTTTAGTTGTTGACACGGTAACTAAATTTTGCTTTTTAGTGCCTCATGAAATTAGTGATGACCCCAGAAAGTGAGCCATTCCTAAGGTGCTTTTCCTGTCAACCAGATACCCTGCATAGTCAGCATCAGCATAACCAATCAAATCAAATGAGTTTCCTAAAGGATAGAATAGAACTAGGTCCTGAGTTCTTTTTTAGGTATCTTAAGATATGCTTTGCTGCCTACGGATGGGATTCCTTAGGAGATGCTTGAAATCTTGCACATATTCCCATGCTAAACAGAATGTTTAATCTACTTGTTGTTAGGTAGATGAGTGATCTGATGATCCCCCTATACATAGTATCATTTACTCCAATGCCAGCCTCATCATTGTTTGGAACTTATACCCATGGGGGTGTCGATTGTTTTAGCTTCTAGCATATTGAACTTCTTGAGAAGCTCCTTGATATACTTTTTCTGACAAATAGAAGTTCCCTGATATAATTGCTTGATTTGCAGGCCCAAAAAGAAGGTAAGTTCGCCCATCACGCTCATTTGAAACTCATTTCCCATCAAGGCCGAAAAATCCTTACATAGTGATTCAAGTGTAACCCCAAAGATTATGTTGTCAACTTACACTTGTAGGGAAGATCCTTTCCTCTAGACTTTAGGAACAATGTGTTATCAATCTTTCCTCTTTTGAACCCATTTTCTAGAAGGAATTTTGACAGTCTCTCATACCATGCTCTTAGTGCTTGTTTCAGACCATACAAGGCTTTATCCAGTTTCAGCACATGATTTGGCAAACCAACATCTTCAAACCCCAGAGGTTGTTTGACATATACTTCTTCCTTCAGAATACCATTGAAAAAGACATTTTTGACATCTATTTGAAACAATTTGAACTCCATGTATTAGGCAAATGCAATTAATATCCTGATGGCTTCCATTCTGGAAACTAGAGCAAAGGTTTCATCATAATCAATTCCTTCCTCTTGGTTGTAACCTTGCACCACCAATCTCGACTTGTTCCTTGTGATAATTCCATGTTCGTCAAGCTTGTTTCTGTAGACCCACCTGATTCCTATTATGTTTCTATTTTCTAGTCTAGGAACTAGATGCCAGACTTGGCTTCTCTCAAACTTATGAAGTTCCTCTTGCATTGAATTTACCCAATCAGGATGCCATTGAGCTTCATTCACATTTTTGAGTTCAATAGTAGATATAAATGTTGAGAATGTAACTAGATTTTTGGTCTTTGATCTAGTGTGTATTGTAGAATCCAGCGGAGAGAAGGTTATCCATGGGATGAGATGATTTATGTTTCCATCTAGATTTCCTTGTAACTTCATTTTCAGGTTCATCGATTTGCTCCTCTCCATCTTCAGAGTTTTCTTCGACACCTTCATATTTGTTGATAGTCTTTGAGGAGTCAGGCAGACCAGGTCCTTCTTCAGAATTGGTATTATTTCCATCATTTGGAACATTAAGTTGAGTAGTTTCTTGCAGGAGACTATCTCTTTGAATTTGCATCAGCTCTTCAAGTTCAGCCTCATCTCTGTCCTCCATATTGCTCATTCCACCAACTTCATCAAAAATAATGTGGACACTCTCCTCTAAACAAAGAGTCCTCTTATTGTAAACTCTATACACTTTGCTTGTTGAGGAGTATCTCACAAAAATACCTTCATCACTCTTAGGGTAAAATGTTCCAAGATCATCTTTGCCATTGTTGAGAATAAAAAATTTGCACCCAAAAGCCTTGAGATAACTAAGCTTGGGCTTTCTTCCATTTAGGAGTTCATAAGGTGTCTTTTTAAGCACAGATCTGATGAGACACCTATTAGTTACATAACACGCACGGCCTCTGTCCAAAAGTTCCTTGCTAGATTTGAATCAATTAGCATGGTTCTGGCAATATCCACCAGGGTTCGGTTCTTCCTCTCAACTACCCCATTCTGCTGAGGAGTTCTGGGGGTAGAGAAGTTGTGAATAATTCCCTACTCTGTACAAAAGCCTTCAACTTGAGCATTTTCAAACTCCGTGTCATGGTCCAACCTGATCCTAACAATCTTACAGTTCAGCTTTGTTTTGAATTCTTTTTGCAAAAATGATCAATTCCTCGGCTTTTTCAGTTTTTGTTCGTAGGAACATGGTCTAGGTGAACCTAAAGAAATCATCAACTATCACAAGAATATACTACTTTCCTCCTCTACTCTGAATCTTCACACAACCACATATATCTAAATGGAGAAATTCTAGTGGCTTTGTTGTGCTTACACCTTTCTTCTATTTGAAGGAGGATCTGGTTTGTTTTCCTTTTACACACGCATCACAGATCTTATCATCTGTGAATTTCAATTTTGATAAACTGAGGACCAGGTCCCCTGAAACAAGTTTGTTCAGAAGCGAGGCACTCACATGGCCAAGCCTCATGTGCCATGGATCAGCATTGTCACTTTGAGTGCTGAGACAAGTAAGATTTTTCTCCTATTATTGAGTCTAAATCAGCTACATACATGTTCTTGAGCCTCTTTGCAGTCAATATTACCTCTTGAGAGACAAGGTTAGTTACGAAGCACTTGTTGGACAGGAATTTAACTTCATTTCCCTTATCACAGATCTGGGAAACACTAAACAAATTATACTTCAGCCCATTCACATAGTACACATCATCTATGAAATTCTTCACAGACTTTCAAATTTTTCCAATTCCAAGAATGTACCCTTTTTACCGTTGTCAAACAGCACACCACCACATTGGTGTACTTCGAGAAAGAGAAAGTGATCCGTTTCACCAGTCATATACTTGGAACATCCACTATCTTTAAACCAGCGTTGACTGCTTCCTCCCTTCTGTAGGTAAAGAATCATTTGTTAGATTTAGGAACCCACTTGAGATGGAGTTCCCAAAAACTAGACAATAGCTCTCTACAACAAAAGGTCCATTTAGCGGCAATAAAACATGGCTTTAGAGGCAATAACATTTGTCGTGATAACCTATACTGGACAATGGTCTTTAGCCGGCAATGTAGGGGTCGGCAAAGGCTTTCCCGGCCATTGTGGAAAATGCTGGTAAAGGGTGGGATGAATTGTCTCTACAAACCATTAGCTTTTATGGAAATTGTTTGCAGCAATTATGTTGGCTGCTAAAGGTAATTCATAATGGCTAACTATGGTTTTTTAGCATCCACTGTTTTAGTCAATAATAAAATAAAATAGCCACTAAAAGGTAGTAATTTTAACGGCAATTGCTTGTGGCATATATGTTGGCTGCTAAAGGTAATTCATATCGGCTAACTATGGTATTTTAGTGACCAATGTTTTAGTCGATAAATCAAAATAAATAGCTACTAAATGGTAATAGTTTTAACGTCAATTGTTTGCATCAATTATGTTGGCTGCTAAATGTAGTTCATATCGACTAACTATTATTTTTTAGCGTCCATTGTTTTAGTCGATATACAAATAAATAGCCGTTTAAAGGTAGCAGTTTTAACGATAATTTACATTGGCAAGTAATGGCTACAATATCCCTTCTAAAGTTTTCTTAGTTTGACCTTTAAGCGTCCATTTTTATGATAGATAAATTCATTAGATTGACGCTAAATATTATAACCTGTACCAACAACTTTAGCCGTCATTAATAATAACTACTACATTAAAAGAGCCGCTACACTCGTTGGCAAAATAGCCGCTAAACTTGTTGGCAAATGAAGAGCCTCATAGTAACAACAATATTTGACAAATGCTAAAAACATATGCTACTATTAATCCATAAAATAAAATATATCTTATTAAACCTTGACAAATAAAAGGATGTAATAATTCAAAATATGAATGTCACAACTTAAAAAAATAAACTTATATTATTCGTACTAATACCTATCCCATTGAATAATCTCTTCAAATAAGTTTTGCACCTCTTCTTCATATTGAAATCTCCCACATGTGAAATTTGCGAACTTCACACTGTATGACCTGGAATAAAAAAATAAATCTGTCAAAAGATGAGATGTAAAGTATAAAAACATTGCAAGTAGTGTGACTAGTCTAAAAAATTACGAGCAAAAAGCATCTGAATAAAAAATAAGTGTGAATTTCTCTTGATTTTTAGTAGAAACTACTTTAGTATCACAATTCTCAAGCATACAACTTCAAGTCTATTCATATCACTAGCGATTTACCATTGCATCCACACAAATATGAGACTAACCAAAGTGGGAAAAGCAAAATTATAGGATTGAAGTTTACGGCAATTGACTTATTAGCGATTTACTTCAAGTTGTTGTAGCTTCGGCAAGCATCAACAATGTCTATGTATCCGGATGAGAATAACTAATTGATGAAAGTAGAGGTGCTATAACTCACGCATTAAATAGTCAATAATCAGAGTTGTATGTTTCACATTTAAATATATAGCTTTATATTTCCTTTTTTCTCTACAACAAAATAAGCAGATTATACAACCACACACCTAACCAAACGCAAAAAAGAAGAGAACACATCTAGGTTCAGTAGTTATAATTGTTAATTTGTAATTTCCCATGAAGCTCTTGCAGTAGTAAAACAAGATGTTATTGTTACCTGCTCCAAATAGATAATACCATAATTGCTTATGGTGTTTCAAACATGTTGAGCAGATTGCTTCCTTAAGATAGTCTACTTCATAGATAAAATGAAGTGTGAGTTTTTCAATGACCACCCCGTAGCTTTATTATAGTTGAGAATATGATGGCACTTTAGAAGCCTATGTACTAAGGTCTCTGTATTTTCTGTGTGTTTAAACTTTTACTGATCAGTAGATTTATATGACAACTTCATAGTAAAAAAGTAACTTTTCTGACCATGTATTTCTAAAGAATATTTTTGTTGCAGCTTTAGCACTACCAATACTCAAGAGGGTAGAGCAAAGCAATCATTCATAGAAGATGAGATGTTTTCCACTAACTCTATCAGATGTGACTGTATGATGTTCAATGATTGGAAATTACCTATCATATTTAAAACCACATGAACTCTTGATTTGGTTAGTGCTGGTAAAGTGTCAATATGCATAAGTTGTCCAGAAAGGGTACAAAGGTGAGCATAATAGCAGATACCGAGTCATTGTTCTAAAGATTATAAAGGACGAGTGCAATCAAATTTTTTGACTCATCGAAAAACATAACAAAGCTTCTATACTCTGTTCACCCCGGAACAAAAGCCGACGAAGAAAACCCATCTTCTCAAACCGGATTAGCTAGACTAGTAGAAACTACTTTGGCATCAAAATTCACAAGCATACAACTTCAAGTAAGTTCATAGCGATTTACCATAGCCACCAAACAAAAAAGACTAACCAATGTGGGCAAGAAGGATTAGTGACATATCTATAACACCAGTTTACAATGCTGCAAACCGTATAAAGTTATGAACTTTATAAACTTTGACGTTCATTATAAGTGCTAGGAATTTACAACAACTTCAAATTGAGTTAAGTTGTAAGCACTCCATCTAATTGTTGGTAATTATTTCAGGAACAAATGATAAAGTACTAATGTTTCTGCTCTACAGTCAAGATAAACCAAGACTGAGTCTCAGGTTATCTAAAACTCCTCGGACCAATAACTTTTTCCCTTAGCAAACTTCATCTAGTCAAGTTAATGAATATCTTAGGTTTCATTATGGAGTTGGAGTTTATCCACTTTTATCTCTATAGTTCACCATCAATCTTACAATGCGAACCCAAATCTAGAAGCAGAAGAAGATTTAGATTTAGCTAGAAAGTTGTTGCAGCTTCGGCTACCATCAGCAGTGTCTGTATATCTAGATGAGAATTTTCTCTAAAACGAGGAAGTAATGTTTATTATAAGTCCACAAAACTTGATTTTGTTAAGAAGCAAACAGAGGAAACTCCACATGACATAGGGTGAAAGACAAACAATTTAAGAGAGGTAACGCCAGGAACTAGCATTATTTATTGAACCACAACAATTGAAAATTTTAGATTGACCTGTGCGATACTACCAAGTAAATTAGTTAAAGATGAGGGACAAGATTTTCAACTTAGAACCTGCGATAAGTTGCTTAAAGGTTCAAACATATCGACCTCTTTGTGCATTGGGAATTGATTTGCACTATCATGGAATAGGCTAAAGATCGTATTATCTACATTCCTGTTAAATGTTCTGGCCCTAGAGCTGGAACACTAAAGTTAAATTCAGATAGATTTGCCAAGGTCAATCCAGGCTATAACACCTCAAATTTGGAAAAGGAGGAAACTGGCATGACCTATGGTTCCCACCTACTGTTGGTAGAAGCATCTATGGGCCGTAGGTGGCACATGTAGGAAGTGAGGAATTAATTTTAAAAGATCAGGTCCCAGTATCCTTTTTACGGTTCAACAGGATTGTCCGCCATTCCTTTTACGAATCATAGATGGGTCTCGTAGGTGAATCCCACACATGGTGAAATTTTGAGGGTTAAAGTGGGTTTCTACGGTTGGCATGTACGAAACGTACATGGATCCCGTCAATTGAAGGTCCAAAATAATAGTTTATGAATCTTTCTACGGTTGACCAGGATGGTCCGTAGTCGAACTATAGGTCTGAACCGTAAGTCTAGTCGGCATTTAATTTTTAAGGGCTTTTTAGTCTTTTCCCTAATAGATTATTGCCTAAGCTAGTTTGTTTTTTATCCTAATCCTAGACCCTATATAAGACTTTTAAGTCTAAAACCTAACTATTCTAGATCATTTTTCAAACTCCCCAAATCCCTCCAAGTTCTTTCCCCAAATTTGTATTTCTAAAGCTTGAAGAAGAAGACTAGGGTTTCAAGATCAAGTCTCCAAATTCACCATTGATTGTGGGCTTTTAACATCAAGGTATGATAGTATTCACTTATAGAGTTCTTTCCTCGAGAGGGTTCCTAAATTCTCCAATTTTACAAGTTAGAATCTCCAATTGAAGTTAGGGTTTTACTCAATCTCATGGATTCTTTTCAATTATGATCTAATTGATTGTTTTATGTATTTTTATGCATTAATTTAGATAATTGCATGTTTTAAAGTTAAATTCACATGAACCCATGCATGATCCATGATTTCTAAACTATGATCCTATGATGAAGCTTATGAACTATCAAAGATCAATTTATGAAGATATGCATGTTTCCTCATGAAGTTTACTTGATTGATTTAATGTTGCTTTTAGAATGAAGCATCAATGTTGTTGTTGATTTGTGAAAGGGTTTCTCACATAAAGGATTCATACGGTTGAAAGGTTTTCTCACCTAAGTTGAATCAAGACTAAGGCGCTATTCTAATGAACTTTAGCTTGGATTGGCTATTAAATTATGTCTTTCCATGGATAATAAGATGAATATGATTAATGACTATTCCGTGGAAATTATGCTTAGCACCGAGTGGACAAGCAGTGATTACCCATGTCCCATAATTATGTGTCACCATAGGTTTGTCTTAGATAGACATTAGCTAGTGGATCCACTTTATCTCAAGTTCATGGTCCTTACCTTGGCAAGTAGGACAATTCCTTTTCGGTGTGGGATAGATACAGGATTCCATGTTATAGCTCACATGGTCTATATCAGTTAAGGCTAAACTTTCCACAATAATGAACTAATGTTACTTACTAGAAGTATTTCAAATATGTTTTGTTTTAAGATGATTAGCTTGCGTTGACCATGCATATGATTTATGTTGTCCTAACATGTTATTTTATGATTTAGCTTGGTCAATGCATGTCATGTACAATCCCTTTTTGCATGATTTCATAACTCTTATTCATCGCTATTATACTTGGTATATTCCATGTACTAACGCATAATTTTGCCTATATTGTCTCACTAATGTAGGGCTTTATGACTCTTCTCCCTCCATTCGTGGCTAGTTCATTGCATTAGAGATTTGAAGAATTGGTGAGTCCTCATACTTTGAGGACGATGTTACTTAAATAGATTTATCTCATTTCAGTTTTCAAACTTTATATGGGATATGTCCCAAATCCCTTCTATCGAAGTAGTAGATGGCTTATTGAGACTTATGTTTAGACTTCCATTTTGTCAAATTCTCTTATATAAAATGCTACTTTTAAACTCTTATATTTCTATTATCTTGTATGATGTAAGCTAAGTGGCTTGTGTGGGGCCTCTCGGGGTCCTATATGCAATGTCACATCTAGGGTGTACTTTAGGTCATGACAAACTTTGTATTCATAGCTCAAGGCTTAGAAAGGTCCTAGGATGTCTCATTAGCCACGTCGAGTAGAGTCGTGTTCATGAATGTGAAGCGCGCCACACTTATGAATAAAAGGCTATAAGATGTTTAGGAAATTTCACTTCTTTGATAATTCTAAAGTCGTGCGATAGAGTGTAACTCTATATGTCTCTCTCCTAATCCTTATCCAATGCTTTTCAGGATATAGCCCCTCGAAGAGCATACCTTAGAAGGAATGCAGGTGAGAATGTGGGATGAAAGGTTCTCTAAGTTTCGATCGATCCTTTGGCCGAACAAGTGGCTAATGCGGAGTTTAGGGCTACTTTTAAAGTGTTGGCCCAAGCTATGATAGGTAAATCCAATAGGGAGGCTGTGGTCCCCATGAACCCAAATGTGGGTACGGTGACAACTAGAGTGAGAGGCTTCACAAGAATTAATCCTCTGGAGTTTCATGGTTCCAAGGTTGAGGAAGATCCTCAAGAATTCATTGATGAGGTATACAATGTTTTGATGATCATGGGTGTGACGCCGGAGGAAAAGGTGAAATTGGCTACTTATCAACTCAATGGTGTTGCTCAAGTTTGGTTCAACCAATGGAAGGAAGAGAGGGCAGTTGATGTGGTTCCTCTTAATTTGGAAAAGTTCAAGGTTACTTTCCTTGATAGGTTCTTTCCCCTTGAGATGAGGGAGACCAATGTACTTGAATTCATTAACCTTCATCAAGAAAGCATGAGTGTGAAGGATTATGCTTTGAAATTCATACAATTGTCTAGGTAACCTCCTACTATGGTTGCCGATCCTAGGGTAAGGATGAGTAAGTTCGTTTCGGGAGTGTTCGAGATGGTGGACAAAGAATGTCGTACTGCCATACTCATCAATGATATGGACATTTCTTGCCTAATGATCCATGCTCAACAAATCGAAGAGGAAAAACTTAAGGAAAAGTCTAGGGAAGCCAAGAGGGCTAAGACCAGTGATGGTGACTTTTCACATTCGAGGTCTGATGGACGTGGCCATACTAAATTCCAACAAAGGTTTTCCAATCAAGGTTTCTCCAATTCTCTATCTCCTAAGCTCAACAAGGAAAGGGTGTCTAACCCTAAGCCTCAAGTGGGAAATGGTGGTGGATCTTTGTCACGACCCAAAGTACCCCCTAGGTGTGACATGGCGTATAGGACCCCGACAGGCCCCACACAAGCCACTTAGCATACATATACATAAGGTAAAGACAAAAAGAGGAAAGAAATAGGTAATCTCATAAAAGTAAGAGTTTACAAGAGGAAGTTTTGACTATGTCTCAAAAGCCATCTAATACAACAGAATGATCGGTACGTAACCCGTACATCAAATACAAGTCTGAAACTGAAAGTAAAGAAAATAATAAAGTTTCTTTATCCCCGAAGCATGAGGACTCACCAAGGCTGATAGCTAGAACTCTGAGAACAACAAACCATGAAAGTTCGAAGGGCGACTGTCTGACCCTACATTTTAAGAGAATGTAGGCACAAGTATGCATTAGTACATGGAATGTACTAAGTATGAAGCAAATGCATATAATCACGTAAATCATGCCAATGATATGCTTTCATATAGAAAATCATGCTCGTGAGATATCATCATGAACATGCAATGACCAAACTAAATCATGTAGCAAAAGGTTAGAAACTCAATGCCTAAACATGGTCAATGCAAGCTAGTCATTGCATAAGTCTTGGCTCATGAGATACTTCTAGTATCCTAGTTCATTATTATGGGATTTTTATATTTAATCGACATAGGCCATGTGAGCTAAACATGGAATCCAGTGTCTTCCCCACCCCGAAAAGGGGAGTGATGTCTACCCCACACCACTAGATGGGGTGTCCTACTTGCCAAGGTAAGGACCATAAATCTGTAGCTTATGTGGATACACTAGCTATGTGTCTAATGGAGACCAAAACATAGGAGGCATGTAGTTATGGGAATTAGGGATTGCTACTAAAGGTCCACGGACGCTAAACGGAAACCTTCATCCCAAAAGCCCGCTCGGTACTAAGTAAAATCCCAAGGAATAATCAATTAAGCTTATTCATATTTTAACCAAGGAAGAGGTACATCTAGGGTTACCAAATCCAAGCTAAGATCATATCAAGACGTTTCAACTACCATGGGCTTTCCCAAACTTACGTCATTAGAATAGCTCCTGATTGATTCATAGGCGAGAAAGCCTTTCAACCATATGAACCCTAATTTATGTGAGAAAACCTTTCACATTCATATTCTTAGCTTATTGTGAAGAAACCCGTTTCACAACTCATGGATGCCATCATCTATAATTATAAGCATAATTCTCATGAAACATGCATCTCTTATGCAAGCTATTCATATGCATGCATCTCTATTGCAAGCTATATATATATTTAGAAATCATGATCTAGTATGGGTACATGTCAATTCATCTTAGAATCATGAAATAAACTAGAATCATGCATACTTTCATCAATTTCATAAGTTCATAAATGCATGGATCATACTTCATCATGAATTCAAAACTAGGAATCATGGTTCATGCATGGGTTCATACAATTTCTATTCAAATCATATAAATCATGCTAGATCGTGCACTAGATTACTTTACCACGCTTGATCGTGCACTAGGAATCATAAAATCAACAATTGGAATCATAATTGAAGAACCCATAAGAATTGATCAAAACCCTAATTCAATTTAGGGAATTGAACCTTTAAAATTGAAGAAAACTAGGGACCCATTGGAGGAAAGGTCTCCAATGGTGAATGTTAACGTACCTCAACAAAGCCCACAAGAAATTTCTAAGATCTAATGACCTTCAATGGAGGATCCTAGCCTTTCTTCTTCCTTGAGAATTGAGAGAACTTTCTAGAGAGAGAAATATTTTGGGGAAGTTGGGAATTTGAGAATGAATTAATGAAGGAAAATTTGGGAGGAAAGACTTATATAGTGGGTCAATTTAGGGGCAAAGTCGTAATTAAAAGGATTTAAAAGAATTGGAAAAGACATAAAGACCCCTGGAAATTAACTGTCGGATGAAGTCTACGGTTCATTCGGCTTCCTACGGACCGTCCTGTTGGACCGTAGAATACTTTAGAAAACCCAACTTTCTACGATTTTGATCTATGGTCCGTAGACCATTCTACGGTCCGTAGGTCCAACGCATAGAACCCAACTTGACCCTCATAAACTTGACGATGTCTGGAATGTTTTGACGGAGCCTTTCTACGATTTGTGGAAAGACCTACGGTCCGTCCTGCTAACCCGTAGACTCGACTTCAGAAACTTGATTTCCAAAACATTTTACCTTCTTTCTGCGGATGCATTCTACGGTCCATCAACTTATCTACGGCCCGTAGACTGCACCCGTAGAAGTGACTCTGGGCCCAAAACTGAAAATTTTCTCTTTTGAAAAAAATTGAGGTGTTACTGTATCTCCCCCTAGGGATCGTTCGTCCCCGAATGGAACTCAGCTTGTAACAACAAGAGTAGGGGAAACAACAATTCTATGATTCCAATCATGAATGCAATTACATAATGCATAGGAGGAAAAATCAGCTCCAAGCTAAAGCATGCTTTATCACAAAATGTCAAGCTATAAACACTTAACGAAGGCATGCATAAGGAAACATGAAAACGACTAAGACACGTGCATTCTAGAAACAAGCCATGAGGAGCTACGTACCTCAAGCTAGGGAAGACTCGGAAGGAAATATATGAGGATAACGGGACATCATATCGGCCTCGGCCTCCCACGTCTCAACTAATTGATTCCTCCACAACACCTTCACGGAAGCAACTTCCTTGTTTCTCAACTTCCACACTTGTCGGTCTAGAATCTCAATCGGAACCTTTTCATAAGATAAACTCTCTTTGATTCCAAGACTTTCTAAAGGCACTATGGATGTTGGATCTCCAACACACTTCTTCAAAAGAGACACATGGAAAACTGGATGAACCGATGCTAACTCATTAGGCAACTCAAGCTCATAAGCAACCTTGCCAATGCGTCTCAAAATCTTATATGGGCCTAATACCGGGGACTAAGCTTCCCCTTCTTACCAAATCTCATGAAACCCTTCATGGGCGAAATTTTCAAATAGACCCAATCATCAACCTCAAACTCAAGATCCCTTCTTCTAACATCGGCATAGGATTTTTGTAGACTTTGAGCCATTATCAACCTTTCTCTAATAAGCCGAACTTTCTCCATAGCCTCATGAACTAATTTGGGACCCATCAAAGCAACTTCACCGACCTCAAACCATCCTATAGGAGACCTACATCTCCTGCCATAAAGAGCCTCAAATGGAGCCACACCAAAACTAGCATGGTAACTATTATTGTAGGCAAACTCAATAAAAGGCAAATGATCATCCCAATTACCCTTGAAATCAATCGCACAAGCTCTTAGAATATCCTCTAAGGTTTGGATAGTAAGCTTTTCTTGCCCATGAGAAGTCGTGCTAAGCTTAACCTTGGTACCAAGACCCTTTTGGAAAGACTTCCAAAATTGAGAAGTGAATTGGGTACCTCTATCGGAGATAGTGGATAGGGGCACTCCATGCAACCTAATCATCTCCCTAATGTACAACTTAGCATAATCTTCCGCTGAAAAGGACACATTAACGGGAATGATGTGAGCCGACTTCATCATACGGTCTACTATAACCCATATAGAATTATGTTGCCGGTGAGTACGGGGTAAACCCACTATGAAGTCCATATTAACATCTTCCCACTTCCAAGTAGGAATGGCTATATCTTGGGATAAGCCTCCCGGCCTTTGATGTTCAACCTTAACTTATTGACAATTTGGGCACCTTGCCACAAATTTCACAATATCTTTCTTCATTCCATTTCACCAATAGACTTTTCGCAAATCGCGGTACATCTTGGTGGCTCCCGGATGAATAGAGTATCAGGAACTATGATCTTCTTCCAGAATTTTCTCTCTTAGGCCATCAACATTAGGCACACACAAACGGCCTTGATATCTAAGGACACCATCTCCCCCTTGGGAGAAAGTCTCATTGCCCCTCTTTAGAACCGCTTCTTTCTACTCAACTAGTATTGGATCAAGTGCTTGCTTAGCCTTAACATCCACCACAAAGGACGATTCTGACCCATTTTGGAAAATCAGACCTCTCTCATTGGAGTCAACCAACCGAACACCTAGCTGAGCTAGTCTATGAACATACCAAACCAATTCCTTCTTATCATCTTCTATATGTGCCACTACATTAGGTTTGCCCGGGTGATAAAGGACACTTATGTCATAGTCCTTTAAGAGCTCTATCCCTCAACATTGTCGAAGATTTAGATCCTTCTGCTTGAACATGTATTGCAAACTTTTGTGATCGGTAAATACATCAAAATGGACACCATACAAATAGTGCCTCCAAATCTTTAGAGCAAAGACAACTGCCACAAGTTCTAAATCATGGGTAGGGTAATTCTTTTCATGAACCTTAAGTTTCCTTGAAGCATAAGCAATCATCTTCCCATTCTGCATAAGAACACACCATAAGCCTACCCTTGAAGCATCACAATAAACCACGAAGCCATCGAAACCTTCTGGCAATGTCAATATTGGAGCGGAAGTAAGCCTATCTTTCAATTCTTGAAAGCTCCTTTCACAATCCTCCGACCATACAAACTTAGTCTTCTTTTGAGTCAACAAGGTCAATGGAGAGGCAATAGAATAAAATCCTTCCACAAACATCCTATAATATTTGGCCAAGCCTAAGAAACTACGAATATCCGAAGGAGATAGAGGTCTAGGCAAATTTCTAACCACATTCGTCTTCTTAGGATCTACCTCAATACTCTTACCGGACATAATGTTACCAAGAAAAGCCACGAATCTCAACCAAAACTGACATTTATTGAACTTAGCATATAACTCACGATCCCTAAGAATTTGAAATACAATCCTCAGATGATCGGCATGCTCTTCCTCACTTCGGGAGTAAATCAAAATATCATCAATGAATATAATCACGAACATATCAAGGTATTGTCTAAACACCCTATTCATCAAATCCATAAAAGCAGCCAGAGCATTTGTCAATCCAAAAGACATAACCACAAACTCATAATGGCCATATCTAGTCTGAAAAGCCGTCTTTGGAATATCACAATCTCTCACCCTCAATTGGTGATAACCCGACCGGAGATCAATCTTAGAGAAGAAACTAGTACCTTGAAGTTGGTCAAACAAATCATCTATCCTCGGGATTGGGTATTTATTCTTAATAGTAACCTTATTCAATTGCCGGTAATCAATACACATACGGAGAGAGCCATCTTTCTTACGAACAAACAACACCGGAGCACTCCATGGAGAAATACTTGGTCGGATGAAACCCTTATCTAACAATTCCTTCAATTGTTCTTTCAATTCCTTAAGTTCCGCCGGAGCCATACGGTAAGGAGGAATAGAGTTAGGTTGCGTATTGGGAAAAATGTCAATACCAAAGTCTATTTCCCTTTCGGGAGGAACACCGGGTAGATCATCGGGAAACACATCTAGAAACTCATTTACCACGGGAACCAACTCAAGACTAGGGGTTTCAGAATCTATATCCCTAAACCGAATAACATGACAAATGCAACCCTAGAGATCATCTTTCTAGCTTTAAGACAAGAAACAAACCGGCCTCTAGGCATAGAATTTCCCCCTTGCCACTCTAGGACGGGCTCATTAAGATTTTGAAACTTAACCACCCGGGTTCTACAATCAACCGAGGCATAACAAGAATGAAGTCAATCCATCCAAAGAATGACATCAAAGTCTATCATATCTAGCTCTACAAGATCAACATAGGTGACTCTACGGAACAAGGAAACAAGACATTTCCTATAAACTCTTTTATCCATAATAGAATCACCAATAGGAGTAGAGACACAAAAGGGGTCTATCAACACATCCAGGGCAATATCAAATCTCATAGCTACATATGGTGTCACAAAAGATAAGGTATCACTGGGATCAAGTAAAGCATATACATCAAGATGGAAGACTTTCAACATACCGGTAACCACATCAAGAGAGCCTTCTTGCTCTTGGCGAGTCTGGAGTGCATAAAATCAGTTTTGCTTGGGAGCACTAGAACCCGAACCACTAGGACCACCTTGTTTACCATCCTTCCCTTTTGTAACATTTATTGGACAATCCCTCATTTTGTGACCACTCTTGCCACAGGTGAAGCAACCATCCGATCCGGCTAAGCTTCTCCCCTCATGCTTCCTCCCATACTTTTGACATGGGGGAATTTGAGTCCTATCACCACCACCATTGCCTCCTTGAGGATTAGGGTTAGACACCCTATTCTTGTCAAACTTAGGCGTAGGAGCATTTGAAGATCCTTGGTTCGAAAACCTTTGTCAAAACATAGAACGACCACATTCTTCGGTACTTTGGTTTGAGAAGTCACCATCCCCGGTCCTAGCCCTCTTCACCTCTTTGGACCTCTCCTTTAGCTTCTCTTCTTCGATTTGCTGTGCATGTACCATCAACTGTGAAATATCCATCTCTTTAATAAGCATGGAAGTCCTACACTCCTTGACCACCAAGTCGGACACTCCCGACACAAATTTACTCATTTTTGCCCTTGAATCAGCCACCAAGGAAGGCACATACTTTGACAATTGAGTGAATTTCAATGCATATTCTTTGATACTCATACCACCTTGCTTCAAGTTAATGAACTCGAGGACCTTAGCCTCTCTCATCTCAAGAGGAAAGAATAGATCAAGAAAAGCTTCCTTAAATTTCTCCCATTCAAGAGGACCCACATCTCTTGCTCTCTCCCTTTTCCATTGGTTAAACCACACTTGGGCCTCACCCTTCAATTGGTAAGCAGCCAACTCTACTTTCTCTTTTGGTGTCACTCCCATGATCATCAGAGTCTTGTAAACCTCTTCAATGAACTCTTTGTGGATCCTCCTCCACCTTGGAGCCATGAAATTTTGGAGAGTTCATCCTTGTTAAATCTCTCACCCTTGCCGCCGCCATACACACATGTGGGTTCACGGGGACCACAACTTCCCTATTGGCTTGGGCCGTCACGGCTTGGGCCAATGCGTGGAAAGTGGCTCAGAAATCTGTATTAGTAATCTCTTCGACCAAAGGAGTGGCCGAAAAGCGTAGGACATTCTCATTTGTGTTCCTCCTTACAAAAGCTCTTCTAGGTGCCATATCCTGAAAAGCGTAGGACATGGATTAGGAGAGGAACGTATAGAGTTAAAACTCTAAAGCATGATTCTAGAATATGAAAGAAGTGGAGTTTGCTAACATCTTGAAGCCTCTTATTCATAAATGTCGCGTGCTTCACACTTGTGAACAAGACTCTACTAGACGTGGCTTTGAGACATCCTTGGACCTTCCTAAACCTTGCGCTCTGAATACCAAGTTTGTCACGACCCAAATTACCTCCTAGGTGTGACATGGTGTATAGGACGCCGAGAGGCCTCACACAAGCCACCTAGCATACATATACATAAGGTAAAGACAAAAAGAGGAAAGAAATAGGCAATCTCATAAAAGTAAGAGTTTACAAGCGGTAGTCTTGACTATGTCAAAAAACCCATCTAATACAATAGAATGATCGAGATAAAACCCGTACATCATATACAAGTCTGAAACTGAAAGTAAAAAAAGCAATAAAGTCTCTTTGACCCTGAAGCATGAGGACTCACCAAGGCTGATAGCTCGATTTCTAAGAACAACTAACCATGAGAGTGCGAAAGGCGACTGTCTAATCCTATATTTAAAGAGAATATAGGCACAAGTATGCATTAGTACATGGAATGTACAAAGTATGAAAAAAAAAGCATATTATCACATAAATCATGCCAATGAGATGCTTTCAAATAGGAAATCATGCTAGTGAGATATTATCATGAACATGCAATGACCAAACTAAATCATGTAGCAAAAGGTTAGAAATTCAATGCATAAACATGGTCAATGAAAGCTAGTCATATCATAAGTCTTGTCTCGTGAGATACTTCTAGTATCCTAGTTAATTATTATGGAATTTTTACATTTAGCCGACATAGATCATGTGAGCTATAACATAGAATCCAGTGTCTGCCCCACACCGAAAAGGGGAGTGATGTCTACCCGACACCACTAGAAGAGGTGTCCTACTTACCAAGGTACGGACCATAAATCTATAGACTATGTGGATCCACTAACTATGTGTCTATCTGAGACCAAAACCTACGAGGTACGTAGTTATGGGACTTAGGGATTGCTACTAAAGGTCCACGGATGCTAAACGGAAACCTTCATCCCAAAAGCCCGCTCGGTACTAAGTAAAATCCCAAGGAATAGTCAATTAAGCTTATTCATATTTAAACCAAGGAAGAGGTACATCTAGGGTTACCAAATCCAAGCTAAGATCATGTCAAGACGTTTCAACTACCATGACCTTGCCCAAACTTACGTCATTAGAATAGCTCCTGATTGATTCATAGGTGAGAAAGCCTTTCAACCATATGAACCCTAATTTATGTGAGAAAACCTTTCACATTCATATGCTTAGCTTATTGTGAAGAAAACTTTTTCACAACTCATGGATGCCATCATCTATATGCACCCTAGAAATTATAAGCATAATTCTCAGGAAACATGCATCTCTTATGCAAGCTATTCATATACATGCATATCTTATGCAAGTTATTCAGATATTCATAAATTATGATCTAGTATAAGTACATGTCAATTCATCTTAGAATCATGCAATAAACTAGAATCAGGCATACTTTCATCAATTTCATAAGTTCATAAATGCATGGATCATACTTCATCATGAATTCAAAACTAGGCATCATGGTTCATGCATGGGTTCATACAATTTCTACTCAAATCATGCTAGATCGTGCACTAGATTACTTTACCACGCTTGATTGCGCACTAGGAATCATAAAATCAACAATTGGAATCATAATTGAAGAACCCATAAGAATTGATCAAAACCCTAATTCAATTTAGGGAATTGGACCTTTAAAATTGAAGAAAACTAGGGACTCATTGGAGGAAAGTACTCCAATGGTGAATGCTAACATACCTCAACAAAGCCCACAAGAAATTGCTAAGATCTGATGACCTTCAATGGAGGATCCTAGCCTTTCTTCTTCCTTGAGAATTGAGAAAACTTTCTAGAGAGAGAAATATTTTGGGGAAGTTGGGAATTTGAGAATGAATTAATGAAGGAAAATTTGGGAGAAAAGACTTATATAGTGGGTCAATTTAGAGGCAAAGTCATAATTAAAAAGACTTCAAAGAATTGAGAAAAGACATAAATACCCCTGGAAATTAACTGTCGCATGAAGTCTACGGTTCGTAGGGCTTCCTACGGACCGTCCTGTTGGACAATAGAAAACTTCAGAAAACCCAACTTTTCGGACACTTTCTACGACTTTGATCTACGGCTCGTAGACTATTCTACGGTCCATAGGTCCAACCCGTAGAACCCAACTTGACCCTCATAAACTTGACGAAGTATGGAATGTTTTGACAGAACCTTTCTATGATCCGTGGAAAGACCTACGGTCCGTCCTGCTAACCCGTAGACTCGACTTCAGAAACTTGATTTTTAAAACCTTTTACCCTCTTTCTACGGATGCATTCTACGGTCCATTAACTGATTTACGACCTGTAGACTGCGCCCGCAGAAGTGACTCTGGGCCCAAAACTGGAAATTTTTTCTTTTGAAAAAAACTTAGGTGTTACAATCCTCATTATCTACTTGTGCTAAATATGGAAGAAAGCACGAGGGTAAATGTCTAGCCAATTCCAATGTATGTTTTGGTTGAGGCAAGACGGACCATAAGATAAGGGATTATCCCTCAGTTGCTAGGAATGAAGGAGATAACCGTAGACGGGCTCAACCTTATCCTTCGCCAGGTTTGAGTGGTAGTCAGAACCAGATTTTATGCACTTCAAACTCGTCATGAGCAAGGAGTTCTCCTGATGTTATTATTGGTTTGTTGAAAGTCTTTCATCTTGATGTTTATGCTTTGTTTGATCTCAATGCTACCTTATCTTTTGTAACGCCATATGTAGCTATGAGGTTTGATATTCTTCCGGATGTGTTGTTAAATCCTTTTTGTGTCTCTACTCCTATTGGTGAATCTATTGTGGGTAAGAGAGTCTATTGAAATTGTCATGTCTCCTTATCCCATAAAGTCACTCATGTTGATCTTGTAGAGCTTTATATGGTAGACTTTGATGTTGTTCTTGGTATGAATTGGCTCCATTCATGTTATACTTCCATTGATTGTAGAACCCGAGTGGTCAAGTTTTAGTTTCCAAATGAACCTATCCTAGAGTGGAAAGAGGGAAATTCTATGCCTAAAGGTCAATTTATTTCTTGTCTTAAAGCTAGAAAGATGATTTCTAAGGGTTGCATATACCATCTTGTTCGTGTTAGGAATATGGATTTTGAAATCCCTATCTTCGAGTCGGTCCCCATTGTAAATGAGTTTCTGGAACTGTTTCCTGATGATTTACCCGGTGTTTCTCCCAAAAGGGAAATAGACTTCGGTATTGACCTTCTCCCTGATACGCAACCTATCTCAATTTCTCCTTACCGAATGGCTTTGACAGAACTTAAGCAATTGAAGGAGCAGTTGAAGGATTTATTGGATAAGAGTTTCATCCAGACGAGTATCTCTCCATGGGGTGCTCTAGTTTTGTTTGTTCGAAAGAAATATGGTTCACTTCGTATGTGTATTGATTATTGGCAATTGAATAAGGTTTCCATTAATAATAAGTATCCTCTTCCAAGGATAGATGATTTGTTTGATCAACTCCAACGAGCGAGTTACTTCTCTAAGATTGACCTCCGGTCAGGTTATCACCAATTGAGGGTAAAGGAAGATGACATTCCAAAAATAGCTTTTTGAAATTGGTATTTTCATTATGAATTCTTGGTAATGTCGTTTGGTTTGACTAATGCTCCGGCAGCATTTTTGGATTTGATGAATAGGGTGTTCAGACAATACCTTGACATGTTTGTGATTGTGTTTGTCGATGATATCTTGATTTATTCAAGGATTGAGGGTGAGCACACCAATCATTTGAGGATTGTGTTGCAAGTAACGCAATCCTCAAGGACCAACACCTCTATGAAAAGTTTAGTAAATATGAGTTTTGGTTAAGATCTATGGCTTTTCTTGGTCATAATGTTTCCGGTAAAGGTATTAAGGTAGATTCTAAGAAGACGGGTGTGGCTAAGAGTTGGCCAAGACCTCTATCCCCTTTGGATATTCAAAGTTTCTTAGGTCTGGTTGGTTACTATAGAAGGTTTGTGGAAGGGTTTTCTTCAATTGCCTCTCCATTTACGGCCTTGACCCTAAAGAAAGTTAAGTTTGTATAGTCTGAAGCATGTGAGAAGAGTTTACAAGAATTGAAAGATAGGCTTACTTTCACCCCAGTATTGACTTTGCTGGAAGGATCCGATGGATTTGTGGTTTATTGTGTTACTTCAAGGGTTGGACTAGGATGTGTTCTTATGTAAAATGGGAAGGTTATTGCCTATGCTTCACGGTAACTTAAAATCCATGAAAAGAACTATCCTACCCATGATTTGGAACAAACGATGGTTGTGTTTGCCTTAAAAAGATTTGAAGGAATTACCTATATGGCATACATGTGGATGTCTTTATTGACCACAAAAGTTTGCAATATGTGTTTAAGCAGAAAGATCTATATCTTCGCCAAAGGAGGTGGCTTGAGTTGCTAAAGGACTATGACATGAGTGTCCTCTATCACCCCAGCAAGGCGAATGTGGTGTCAGATGCTCTTAGTCGGCTATCAATGGGTAGCATTTCTCATGTTGAGGAAGACAAGAAGGAGTTGGTTTGAGATGTTCATAGATTGGCCTGTGTGGGTGTTCGATTGGTTGATTCTACTAAAAGTGGTGTTATGGTTCATAATGGTTCAGAATCAACCTTTGTGTCGGATGTGAAAGCCAGGCAAGGTCTTGATCTGATCTTAGTTGAGTTGAAGGAAGCGTTGTTTAAAAAGTCTGTGAGGCTTTCTCCCATGGGGGAGATGGTGTGCTTCGATATCAAGGTCATTTTTGTGTTCCCAATGTTGATGATTTAAGGGAGTAGATTTTATCAGAAGCCCAGAGTTCTCGATATTCTATTCACCTGGGAGCCACCAAGATGTTCCGTGACTTACAGGAGGTCTATTGGTGGAATGAGATGAAGAAGGATATTGCAGAATTTATGGCTAAGTGTCCTAATTGTCAACAAGTGAAAGTTGAGCATCAAAAGCTAAGAGGTTTGTCCCAAGACATTTGCATTCCTACTTGAAAGTGGGAAGATTTGAATATGGACTTTATTGTTGGGTTGCCCCGCTCCCGGTGGCAATATGACTCGATTTGGATTATTGTTGATCGTATGATGAAATCGGCTCATTTCATTCCCGTCAAGGTTTCTTATTCGGTGGAGGACTATGCTAAGTGGTACCTAAGGGAGATGGTTAGGTTTCATGGAGTACCCCTATCAATTATCTCCAATCGTGGTTCACTTCTCAATTTTTGAAGTCTTTCCAAAAGGGCCTTGGTACTCGTGTCAATCTTAGTACAACCTTTCATCCTCAAATCGATGGGCAAGCGGAGCGTACTATCAAAAATTTTAAAGATATGTTGAGGGATTGTGTGATTGACTTCAAGGGTAATTTGGATGATCATTTGCCTTTGATTGAGTTTGCTTATAATAATATCTACCATTCAAGTATTGGTATGGCTCCATTTGAGACTCTTTATGGTAGGAGGTATAGATTTCCTATAGGTTGGTTTGAAGTCAGTGAAGTTGCTTTGATAGGTCTCGAGTTGGTACATGAGGCTATGGACAAAATTCAACTTATTAGAGAAAGATTGAAAATAGCTCAAAGTCGACAAAAGTCCTATGCTGATGTTAGAAAAAGAGATCTAGAATTCAATGTTAATGATTGGATTTACTTAAAAATTTCACCCATGAAGGATTTAATGAGGTTTGGAAAGAAAGGAAAGCTTAGTCCCCGTTATGTGGGCCCATATAAAACTTTGAGGTGTATTGGTAAAGTTGCTTGTAAACTTGATTTGCCTAATTATTTGTAATTGATTCATCCGATTTTCCATGTATCCTTGTTTAAGAATTGCATTGGTGATCCGACATCTATTATACCATTAGAGAGTCTTGATATAAAGGATATTCTTTCTTATGAAGAAGTTTCAGTTGAGATTTTGAACCGGCAAGTTACGAAGTTAAGAAATAAGGAAGTCGCATCCGTGAAGGTTTTGTGGAGGAATCAAAGAGCTGAGGGTGCTACATGGGAAGCCGAGGCCGATATGATGTCCCGTTACCCTCATCAATTTCCCTCTGCTCCGACTCTAGCAAGAGGTATTTAGTTCCTCATGGTTCATCCTCATGTCTTAGCCATTCCCATGTTTCCTTATGCATCCATGATCATGAAAACTTACTTTTGAGATTTTGATTTAGCTATGATTGATTTTTTCATGATTATGTGCATTTGAGTATGACTTGCATAGATATCTTATGAAATGATGTTTTGTATAAGTTTAAGCTAGGAGTTGATGTTTCTCCTTGGTTATGTGTTATTGATGAAATCGTATTCTTATTGGGCTATTAGATCTTGTTCCTACCCTCTTTATATGCCTTGAGTCCCATTCGCGGATGAATGTTTCCAAGGGGGGATATTGTAATACCTTGGATTTTGAAAAGCAGGGAAATGCAATTTTTGGGGTTATAGGCATGACCTACGGCTCCCACCTACGATTGGTATGAGCATCTATGGGTAGTAGGTTCCATCCATAGGTGGTGGGGAGTTAATTTTCAAAGATCAAGTCCTAGTACCCTTTTTATGGTTCAACAAGACAGTCTGTCATTCCTTTTACGAGTCTTAGATGTCTCGTAGCTGAGTCTCTGACTTGATGAAAAATTGAGGGTTAAAAACGGTTTCTACACTTGGCATGTACGGAATCTTTCTACTCGACCTTCAATTGATAGGCTCAGTAGCAAACACAACCCACCTACTATCCATAAGCTGGTTAAATATATCTGGCATTCCACTCTCAAGCTTGTCCAAACATTTCCTCTTTTCTTTCAATTCAGCCCGACCCAGGTATTCATCGTACTTCCGAGCACATTTAGATTAGAGGAATTTTGTAGAATCAAAATAATCTTCCTCAGGTGAAATTTTGGACGATTGAGGGATGTTGTCGATTGACATAATCAGCTCAAAGTACCTACACAAGAAGCCAACATGTTAAAAGGTCTTGTGGACATTGAAAACAATGTATTAGGTAGTATTTAGGCAAAAGAAAATAATTGAAAGTGGTCCCTAGCGATGCATTGCAAAGTTACTTTTTTGGGACATAACAGATTCCTTCTCTGTGTTTGCGGAGAATTAAAAGCCTTGCCTCCGCGTTCACGAAGAGGCAGTCGCGTTCACTTCTTAGAAGCAAATAGACCTCCTCATTTGCGGACCAGTTGGCCGCGTTCGTGGAGTACAAGGGGACATAGAGCTCCGCGTTCGCGGAGAAGTTTTCTTCCCCAGAAAAATAGTTCATTCAAGAATATAGTCAAACACATGGTGGGAAACAAGAATTCAACAAATTTGGATACAAATCCGCCCCCAATATCAACCCCAAACATAAGCAACACAATCACAACACTATAAACATCTAATTCCCCCATAAAAACTAACACTTCAAAACAAAAATCAAGTTTAGTTGTAGAAAACCATGAAGCACAAACTTTCAAGGATTTTCTCCAAAAAATTACTCCCAAATCAAGCCAAACGAAGGATTTATAAATAATCACAAGGCGACTATCATGAATTCTACCCAATAACCAACAATTAAACACCACAATGCAAATTCAAATCAACAAATTATTATAGCATCAAATTTCTACGTTTTTCAACCGGTTTCTACACTTGGCATGTACGGAATCTTTCTTCCCGTCGATTGAAGGTCCAAAATAATAGTTTCTGAATCTTTCTACGGTTGACCAGGACGGTCCGTAGTCAGACCTACTGACTGTAGGTCTGAACCGTAGGTCGAGTCGACAGATAATTTTTAAGGACTTTTTGGTCTTTTCCCTAATAGATTAATGACTAAGCTAGGTCATTTTGATCCTAATCTTAAACCCTATATAAGCCTTTCAAGTCTAAAACCTAACTATTCTAGATCATTCTTCAAAATCCCCAAATCCCTCCAAGTTCTTTCCCCAAATTTCTCTCTCTAAACCTTGAAGAAGAACACTAGGGTTTCAAGATCAAGTCTCCAAATTCACCATTGATTGTGGGAATTTGACATTAAGGTATGATAGTATTCACCTATGGAGTCACCTGTGGAGTCCTTTCCTCCATAGGGTTCCTAAATTCTCCAATTTTACAAGTTAGAATCTCCAATTAAAGTTAGGGTTTCACTCAATCTCATGGGTTCTTTTCAACTATGATCTAATTGATTGTTCTATGTCCTTTTATGCATGAATTGAGATAATTGCATGTTTTAAAGTTAAATTCACATGAATCCATGCATGATCCATGATTTCTAAACTATGATCCTGTGATGAAGCTTATGAACTATCAAAGATGAATTTATGAAGATATGCATGTTTCCTCATGAAGTTTACATGATTGATTTAAGATTTCTTTGAGAATGAAGCATCGATGTTGTTGTTGATTTGTGAAAGGGTTTCTCACATAAAGGTTTCATAAGGTGTAAAGGTTTTCTCACCTAAGTTGAATCAAGACTAAGGAGCTATTCTAATGAACTTTAGCTTGGATTGACTACTAAATTGTGCATTTCCATGGATAATAAGCTGAATATAACTAATGACTATTCCGTGGAAATTATTCTTAGCACAGAGTGGACAAGCGGTGATTACCCATGTCCCATAACTATGCATCACCATAGGTTTGTCTTAGATATACATTAGCTAATGGATCCACTTTAGCTCAAGTTCATGGTCCTTACCTTGGCAAGTAGGACAATCTCCTTTCGGTGTGGGATAGACACCGGATTCCATGTTATAGCTCACATGGTCTATGTCGGTTAAGGCTAAACTTCCCACAATAATGAACTAATGTTACTTTCTAAAAGTATTTCAAATATGTTTTGTTTTAACATGATTAGCTTGTATTTACCATGGTTATGATTTATGTTTTCCTAACATATTATTTTACGATTTAGCTTGGTCTTTGCATATCATGTATAGTCCCTTTTTGCATAATTTCATTACTCTTATGCATCGCTATCATACTTAGTACATTCCATGTACTAACACATACTTGTGCCTGCATTGTCTCACTAATGTAGGGCTTGATGACTCTTCTCCCTCCATTCGTGGCTAGTTCGTTGCATTAGAGATTTGAAGACTTGGCGAGTCCTCATACTTTGAGGACGATGTTACGTTTATAGCTTTATGTCATTTTAGTTTTCAGACTTTGTATGGGATATATCTCAAATCCCTTCTATTGAAGTAGTAGATGGCTTATTGAGACTTATGTTTAGACTTCCATTTTGTCAAACTCTTTTATATGAAATGCTACTTTTAAACTCTTCTGTTTCTATTACCTTGTATGATGTATGCTAAGTGGCTTGTGTGGGGCCTCTGGGGGTCCTATGCGCTATGTCACATGTAGGGTGTACTTTAGGTCGTGACATAGGCCCAAGAGGAGGAGGAGTCATCAGTGATTACAATGATTTTTTGAAAGTTATTTATGGGAAATACTTTGGTATGAAAACTTACTACATGGCAGAATCATATGCACTAGAACTTGCTTTGGAATGGTGTATTACAAATGGAATTACTGATTTAGAAGTGGAATTGGATTCAAAAATTCTAGTAGAATGGATACTCAACACAAGTACACATTCCATGGAGTATCTAGAGTTCTATCGAAAGAATAAGATACTTGCTGGCTCAAGTGGATAGATGGATTGTTCTTCACTGTTTTAGACACGGAAAAAAAGTTGTTGATGGTCTTGCTAATTGGGGAATGCAATTCACTGATACAAAATTGATCTATGATACTCAACATCTTCCAAGGGAAGTTCGAGGTGCATTAAATATTGATAGATTAAATTACCCTTACTTTCGAGTGAGAAACATCAAATTTCCTTTTATATGGATAGAAACTTGTATAGAAACTACTCTTTCGATGTACCTTGAAGCATTGTATGTGTACAAAGAGGCTACCTAACCCTCTTTAAACGCTTTTTTTAGAGCTTACCAGAAAACCTACCTATTTCATAGAATGGAGCTTGTTCCATACTAGGCAGGTGCAGGGATGCTACCCTCATCTATCTTGTACATTTTTTCTATTATGATAAAGGCATCCACTCTTAATAGAGTCGGGTGGTTGATTAAAAAAAAGATATACTATTCATTGAACTCTAGATTATTAACTTCTTAGTATGAAAAATGGAGGCAAAGAGAAAATAAATAGAACCTTCTCCCCTGGATCACATATTTACACCCCTTCAATCAATGAAAAATACCCATGATTTGCCTTGTTAGTGGATTTTAGGTAAAAATTGAATGTGACAAGATCAAATACTTTTGTGTATGCTTTTTTTCTGTAAACCAAGAAATCATAAGGGCTAGTGGTGCACAATTCCAAATGCAACTGATATTGAGCCCAACTCTCTACCCTTCCCCACCTAATCACTAGGCTCTTGTGATTGCGCCTAACCAACATATCACGCATTGCACTCTTATCACAAGATCAAATACTTTTGTGTATGCTTTTTTTCTGTAAACCAAGAAATCATAAGGGCTAGTGGTGCACAATTCCAAATGCAACTGATATTGAGCCCAACTCTCTACCCTTCCCCACCTAATCACTAGGCTCTTGTGATTGCGCCTAACCAACATATCACGCATTGCACTCTTATCACTAGACCAAAGCCTTGTCTTAATACTTTTGTTTATTACATATTTAGTTCTAATTCTCGAAGTCAGATTGGGTACTGTGGACTCAGGAGTTTGTTGATTGTATGCTCTTTTTCTCAATATTAGATTTTGGTTAAAGAGTAATATCGATTATGATGTCATCTGTAATTACATATCTTAATAGTAAGTCTTTGTTCAAAGTTAAAATAGTCATGGCGTTGCTGCTAGTTCAGCCTCCCTTATTCCTTTAACCTTCACCTACAATGTGAACATGTATCGTATGTGCATTTATTTGCATTGACATGTATTCTTTTCCAATAGTAACATCATTCATAATAAGGTAGAGCAACCTTTATTCTGTGGAAATTTCACTATGTTGTGTTTTCAGAGCTAATAGATTGAGAAGTTCATATTTTGTGTTTTTTTATATAATTCACAATCCTTTTGATTGGTAAGAAAGAACTTGAGGCCTGAGGTTGTCACTCATTCATATTGTAGCAAAAGAAATTTCATATATAATGATTTGAACTGCACAAGTAGCCCATTGAAAATCCCACGTGTTTTGGTGACAACCCTGTACAGTAAGTTAGATTTAACTCCTTTTTAATCAAAGCATCCTCTTATCTTTAAGAAACATCCTTCTTAATAAAAGCATCCTACTGTGTATCAGCTTATTTGGGTTTGACTGTTTACTCAACAAGAAGTAAAATATAATATTTTAACTTATTTTGCTTAGGATTTTTATATAAGGATGCCTTCTTTATCTATAAGTCTTTTCTGGTTCTTTATCTACAGTTGTGTTACGCCTCATCCCTTTCATTCGACCTACAATCTTTTCCTAGGAACCAACATATGCCACTACTGCTAAAGCCAACAATACTGAAAGTAGAAAGGCTCATCATCAAACTAAGCTGGAACATAGACAAGTATATGAGATTTTTCATTATGTTTATTCCCATCTTCATTCATAAGAACTAAATTCGATACTTATTTATTTCTACTATCAACAAAACCTTAACTATGTGTTGTTTTGACAATAATGGAGCAGTACGAGTTGCAACAGCAGTTTTCTTGTACTAATTCTTGTATAGTCTATCAATAAATTGCAGTCAAATAAATAGAAATAACATATCACATACACGACTTAGCAAACATAGATTAATGAACAATGATACTTGCAACTGTAGTTTCCATGTACTAATTCTAGAATAATCGATCAATAAATTGCAATCAAACAAATAGAAATCAGATATCACAAACACAACTTAGAAAACATAGATTAATGAACAACGATGTTGCTAGGTTACTATAGAGACAGAAACAGAGACACACAAAACATGATAATTATCTAAAGACCTATAGAGAAAGAAACAGAGGTGAGAACATTAACATCTAGAATTTGGAGAATATCTATCTACATATTTGAATACTGCAATTATGTACATCATTGGTCGATGGACGTCGTTGTTTGCTGGAAGTCGTTGGTCGCTGGACGTCGCTGCTCAGATGGAATAGGTCCTCGACGTCCTAATAGGTTACTAGGTTTTTCTTATGCTGGTGGAAGAGGGTTTTATTTGCAAAAGGCGGGAGTTTTCCTTATTAGAAGGGGAAAAGGATTGGCAGAATCGGGAGTTTTTATTTTGAGAAAAAAATAATGGTTTTTCAGCTTTTCTTTTCAATTGTTACTAAAAATGCAATTATTGCTGGTCATTACATATTAGTCGTTAATATTTAGCCTTGCATGAATGCATTAACGGCAATTAGCTTATTGCCATAAAATAATTATCGTTAAAGCCCATTTTTCTAGTAGTGGCTTGATAAGCAACTTCCTGGTCCAAGGAGGCTTTTTCCTTATTAAAATGATGACTAGGACCAAGTTCCTTTCTTCCCTTTAGTTTAGAGAACTTTTCAAGATTCTCATTAACTTTTCTCAGTGATTCACAATTTCTTTTCAGATGACCATTTCTACCACAGTGGATACACAGTAGCTTATCAGAGACAGATACATACTTGCTGTGAGGATTGTAAGGAGGCTCTATCTTCTGACACCCTAGGCCCTTCCCATTGTTGTATTTCTGATTAGTCAAATTTGCAAGGATCTTTGATGAATTAGTCCATTTCAGGGATTTATTCAATTCATCCCTAACTTGACTAAGATCCTTTTCTAACTGAGAATTTCTTTCTAGTGCAGCGACTAGTTTTATTTCAAAGTTCTTTAGGTTTTCTTCCAAATCAAACTCAAAACCAGTCAGTTTCTTTTTTCCTTTTGGAGGAGTTTTAGAGATTTCTTTTAGTTGCAAATATTCAGTCTCCAGGTTCATCATTCTATCACTTACTTCAGACAATTGAGACTGAAGGACTAATTTTTCTTCCTGACAGCAATCTAGATTCTCACTCAAGGCATTTGTTTCAGCAGTTAATTCATCAACAGAATCAATCAGCACAACAGCAAGTTTCCTTAACCTTTTGATAGAATAAGTATCTAAGTTGCTTTTAAGGTCAAGAAGTGTTACCTCTTCTTTGATATCTTCATCATCTGAATTTACGATTAATGGGAAAAGGGAGTTGAAGATGTCTAATCTGAGGCCAAAAATATATTTTCTTATCACTAATTGCCTCATATTTATTATTTATATTTGTCCTTTTTAAGCATTAATTTTATGGAGTGTGCTTAAAAGTATATTTTATTTATAGGATTAAATTGGTGTAAAGTTGAAAAAGTTTATAGCTAACATGAATTAAAGATAGAAGATTATAGAAGGAAATCAAGCAGACAGCTTAATGAATTAAATTGAATATTATATTAATATTTATATATATGCAAAGTTCGCCAGAAGTTAATAAATCAAATTGAATGGTAGTTGCGTATTACCACGTGGCAACTCCTGAAGCCATCTGCCAATTGATGAAAGACGGTGCCAGAAGAAAATTGTTGAGGCGGTTACTATTTTACACGGAAACAATTCCTTTTTGGTTTTGGTTTCCCAATTTGTTTTGAACTCAATTATTTTATTCAGGGTTTTCTACATCTATAAATAGTCCATAAGAATAATTATTAGAGAGAAGGGGAAGACATTGTGGAAGGAAAAGTTTTCAATACTTTTTAGGGTTCTTTTCTTCTTCTTTTCTTAGGTATTAGTAGCTAAAGACCCTTGTTCTGGGGCTGCGGCTATGGGTAATTGTTGAACATCGATTGTTTTGAATTAATGTTGGTTATCGCTTAAATTACTTTTGTATTCTTGTTTTAGTATTTCATGCCTGATCACCATAGAGATAAATCTATTGTCTATTCTTGGACTCGAGAGATAAAGAGGTAGATAGACCAAAGAATACAACGAACTTGATCTAACTTGCATATCACTTGTTTAGATTTGTGTTTAGGAGTGACGCCCGGACGAACACCAAGCTTGGTTACGAAACAGGATGAAATATAAATGCTCACCAATTAGGACTATCTATCCCCGCTCAACGATGTAGTTAGAAAGCTAGTTGGAGTAGGCGATTAGAGTTCCAGAGATCATGATCATAAAATCAACCTTGTAAATTAGTAATTTGATAACCTTAGTTATTCATTACATGAGATGCGATACATGAAACCTTAAGCATGCTGCAGCCATGGAATTGTTCCAATTACTGTAAGTTAATCTTTTTATTTATTTTTCGCATTCTTCTATTTCTTTTGAAACTCTTAAATAAATAATTAGACTAATATAATTTAGTAAATAGTTAATTGACAAGTCCTTGTGGGTTCGATAATCTGGCTCTTTTAGAGCTACTATATTACTTGAGAGACCACGTACACTTGCGTGTGCAATTGGGAGCAACAATGTCTTCATCATATTTGGCCACCATCATTGTGATATCTTCAGGATGATCTGATTCCTCAGAGTCACTGGAGGAGTTTCCCCACACAACACGGGCTTTCTTCACCACTTGATCAACAGTTTCTTTTCTCCTTGCATTGTCAGGGACCTGGTCCCTAGGCTTTTCTCTGTCTCCTCCCATTTTGGCATAGTCTTTGTACTCTAGCTAGTGTGAAGGGCAATCCCTCATGAAATGTCCTGGCTTCCCACACTTGAGACACAGATCATTTGCATTTGCTGATCGACTAAAGTTTTCTCTTCTCATAAACCCTCAATGTTTTTTGATTATTTTCTTAAATCTTTTGGTCAGGTAGGCCATCTTCTCGTCATCTTCAGACAGGTCACTTGGTGATGCTTTTAGTTCCAAGGACTTGTCTTTCTTTCCTTCTTTCTTTAAACCATCTTGTTGCTTGTTTAGCTCATATGTTTGGAGATTCCCGATTAGCTCGTCCATGGTAAGAGTCTTCAGGTCCCTCCCTTCAGTGATTGCATTCATCTTGCTTTCCCATGATTTGGGAAAGACTCAAAGAATCTTTTCAACTAGCTTGCTTGGGTGGATGGGTTCACCCAAGCATCGAAGTTTGTTGGTAATAGACGTGAATCTAGCGTGCATCTCATGAATGGTCTCTCCTTCTTTCATGTTAAAGTTCTCATACTGAGTGGTAAGCATGTCCACTTTTGATTCCTTCACTTGAACAGTTCCTTCGTGGGCTGTCCTCAGGCAATCCCATATCTCCTTAGTTGTTTCACATTCTGAGATCCTATTATATTCGTGACCTCCAATCCTACAAACCAATAACTTCTTAGCCTTGTAGTTTTTTCAATCTTTTTCCTATCAGCTTCGTCATATTCTCTTCTGTTTTTAGGAACTACTCGAGTATGATCTCCTTCTTTGACTTCCTTACATGAAGGCCATCAAGAATGATGTCCCATAGTTCACTGTCTTCTGCCATGAAATAGTCATGCATTCTAGTTTTCCACCATCTGTAATATTGTCTATTAAAGCGAGGGGGATGAGTGGTCGACTGGCCTTCTTCCAAACTTGGTGGGGCTGCCATTTATGTAGGATCCTTTCTTGATGTTTATTAGATAGAAAATTCCCTCTTTGATACCAATTGTTGAAATGTGGTGGTTCACAGTGAGACACAGTACCAAGTCGATAATTTGATAGAATGTAGTAAAAACTTAACAATAAGAACAAAGGAGTTTTACGTGGAAACCACATTGCTCAAGGGAGTAAAACCACGACCTATCACACAGGATTTTCAACTGTTTTCACTAATATCAAGCAATGAGTGAATATAGACTTAAAATACACCACACGAGACTAACCTCTTAATCTAACACCAAGTAATAACTCTATTACTTAAACGAGCCAAAACAATGCCTCCATTGCCCACTATATTAACTAACTCTAATTAATATAGAGTTCACTTACAAGACACACACTTAACTCTAACTGTGTTCCGACAATTTCTTCACAAAAAACTTGATACGTTTCATTATAGACTAGAAACGAATCTTACAATATCAGCACATCACGAGCAATTACTCAACACAACTCTAAGACACGCTTGATAACTTTATCAAGTCCCTCTGGAAGTTTGGTTGAGAGCTTGAGTACTTCAAGAGACAAATTTCACCATTTTTTGAATGAATGATCTTCTTTGTTGTTTTTTGTTGAATATATCAAGACAACCAAGGATGTATTATCCGTTGAACAAGCAACCTCGTCCATTCTCATTGGAGGAGTACGTTGTCCTTCTCACCAACTGCTGACAAGACAGCTTTACAGTTGTTCACCATTATAAACTTGGACTGAAGCAATTCTATCTTTGACCAGGTCCTCGCATTAGTGAGAATCATCAAAACATTGAGTTACAACATGAGATATTTGAGCACCAGTCTACATACAGGCTTCAACCACGGCTGGAGCCTTACCATGGAACTTGTTCAGTGCACTCCTCAATGGGGGGTCCTTTTGGATCTTGAACATGCCACACATAATTAGGGGGAAGTACCTCATCCACTGTTAGCTTGGATGCAAAGTTATACAACTGCTGGAATTCTGTTTCAAAAGGATCATACATATGGTATGACTCAATAGGAATTAGCACATCACTAATTGATACTTTCACCCAGGAGTGGCAGCTTCTGCAACTATTGTTGGTTGCAATCCTGAATCTCATGACCATTTTGAGCAACATGGATTTATCAGCATTCACTGCAGGCAAAAAATAGTAACTTAGTTGATAAAGAAATGGCACTGTAAAAATCAAGGCTACTTCAGCGGAGATACAGCTGGTCACATATACAGTTATTGATGTTTTCACATGCATCCAACTTCTTCTTTCAAAACACATACATACACGTAAAGTTAATCCAGCTCTTGCGATGAAAACACATACATACATGTACAGTTGATCACACATACAAACACATACAGTTAGAATTAAACACTGTATCTACGCGATTCAGCTAGCATTAACAAAAATTTCACTGTATTTTACAAAAAAATGGGCGCTAATAGCACTATATTGACATGGATGTATTCATCAAGTACATGTGACATCTACGCGAATTTTGACCTTAAAACTATTGAACTGATTGTACAAACTTGACAATCTGTTGTTCTGTTATTGTTTAATGCTTTCAAATAGATTAAAGATCCAAGCAAAACATATGTTTATTCAATTGATCATTCTGAGTACAACTTCAAGTTTACTTACACAATGAGGATAAGGATCCCTTTGCTTCCTCCTCATATGGATGAAAGCAAAAAGGTGTTGGCTGAAGATATCAGCAAGGATAGACATTATGCAGTTGTTGCTTGTATTGTGAGCATTATGAAGAGGCAGAAAGTTCTCCCTCATCATGAATAGTTGGGAAGAATCTTCTAGCCTGATATGGAAGCAATCAAACAGAGGACTGAAGCTTTTATCATCCAACAAATGCTTGGAAATAGACAAAGAAAATCCGAAACTGCACAAGTACTTGGCCTAACACAACTGCTCGAGTACATCTGAGAAAAAAAGATCTCAAATAAGTTAGTATTGTAGATCATGAGGTGTTGCAACACATTCTATTCAATGGAGAACAGATCAACAACAACATACCCAATGTAACCCCACAAATGGAGTCTAGAGAGGGTAGAGTGTACGCTAACCTTACCCCTACTTTGTAGAGATAGAGAGGTTGTTTCCAATAGACCCTCGGCTTAATAAAAGCATAAATAGCAATGTGTTGCAAGAGAATCAAAATTTTCAAATTGCTTCTCTCATTGTTGACCATATATGTAAAAAGACTTTTTTACCTGTTAATCTGCTAGCAATAGAAAAATATTTCTCATGAATTGACATGCACAATAGCACAGTACATAGTTCTTTCCTCATTAGCAAAAGAAAGAACTGCTCGAGTACATTTTTGTGGATCGATATTCGCTATCAGTGCACTAATTTCATTTTCCCCTCACTCGGACAAGAGAGAAAGAGAGCTCCATCAAGAACATAGATAACCTGTTAAATCGAGTCCTTTCTTCCACTGGTCAAGTTGTTAAATATGTACAGTGCCTGCACACAATGAGAAAAAGAGTTGATCCTATAACTGTATTTCAATCACATTCAAGACACAGCATCAAGGTCGATAATCAGATCTATGTTAACTATAATTGCACTGTCATAAATCTAGGTGGCTTTTAAGACGAGCTAGTAGAACACAATCATACAAAAGATATTATACTTCTCATTGACAAGGAGTGTATAATAGTAGAGGCTTATAAAGATGCTTAAAAGCTGTAAGATTTAATTGAGGAAAGAGAAAACTGGTATAAAGATACTTACCATAGAAGAGCCAAGAAATACAAAGTTTCTGCTCCCACAATATCGTCTTTTACCAACCACCATGATTTGCGCTGGAAGACGAAGCACATGTACCCGTGCTATCTTCAAAAGTATTTGAAGCAAGGATAGAGCTACCATCAGCCAATATTATTCCTCCGACACTAGGATTTAGAGGGGTAAAAGTATAGCCAGTGACACCAACCCCAAATTTATCACCAATGCTTGAATATAGATCAACAAAATTCCCCTCCAATTCCCAATTCATTTGTCTAACTCAACCCGAACAGTAGTTTTACTCCCAATTTCAATTCACTTCCAAAATTCTAATCCTAACCCTAATTCCGGTTCAATCCCAAAACAATTCCATCCCATCTCTATCCCCATGAAGAGAAGATAAAGTACACTACTAAAAAAACTTGATTTAACGATGGACAAATTTTGTAGCTAAATAGCAAAATTAGTTGCTAATCCCACTTAGCGACTGATTTTTGTTAGCTACGAGCAAAATAGTGATGGACTAGCAACGAAGTTAGTAGCTAAATGCAGTGTATTTTAGTAGTGGTAGACCAGGTAGTAAACAGTCTTTGGATCAGGTATCTAGTGATTTTCTCAGTAATACCAATGAAGAACAGTCTGCATTGATTTCTTCATCTTCGTAAGGTAAATTTAGCAAAATTCGAGTGAAAAGTTCAAATTTTGCTAACAGAAATGTCGATTCTAAAGCTGTTAGAAGTATGAATTCGAGAAGGGGAGTTGTTTCGGATGAGATTATTTGTATAAACAAAGAGGGAACTTCTGAGGCTTTAATTGCATTGACGGCTGAATTTCTGTATGACTCGTTAACGGACGAGGAAATTGAAGTTGGGGTTGTTAGTGTAGTTGGTGGGATAGAATAGTGTAACTATATTTTAATTAGGAATCACATTATTATGAAATGGCGTAAAAATGTCTCGATTTGGGTGAAGAAGGATATGTTTGTTGATGTTATACCTGAACGGTGTGGTGGGTTATTAGATTCTACGTATAACTATTTGTTATTGTACGGGTATGTTAATTTTGGGTGGCATTGTCTATTAAAAACAGGATTCCAGCTGAGCCAAGTAAAGGCAGAGAGACTGTTATCGGGACAGGCCTTGCTGGGTTGGTGGTTTCAAGGCAACTGATGTTATTTGGGTTTGAGGTTACTGTTGTGGAGGGATCAAAGCGTGTAGGTGGAAGGGTGTATACAAAAAAGATGAAAGGAGGGAATAACGTGGCAGTTGCTGACACTACAAGAAAAGTGCTTTTTAATGACCATGTCTTAACGTAGGGACATATATGCGGTCGTAAAAAGTGTATTTATAAAGAAAAAATATTTTTTTGGTCAGTAGAGTTAGTTTTTAATTTATTATAAGCGAGGGATTAAATATTTAGTCATTATAAAATATTATTCCAAACGTTAAAACAAATTACTAGTGTATATATATATATATATATATATATATATTATTTTTTCATCTTTTTAGCATTTATTGAAGATAAATTATATTTGGGTTAAAAATTAAATTTGCAAATAACTTGAAAAAAAATGACGCGCTAATTTTTCCCTCCAGTTTATTTAGAGACAATCTTCCTCTTTTGAAGCCCTCACGTTTCTCAACAGATCCACGGCGCCCAGGGTTTCAATTTTCTCTGTTCATAAGAGAGAAGAGAGATAGCTTCGAATCTATAGAGCAGTTCTTCATCTTCTATCCTTCAAACAAAGATAGCATCGAATCTACAGAGCAATTGAGAAATTCCTCCTCTACAAAATCAATAGTAAGTGATTGTTCTCTTCTCTCTGCGAAATCTCTTGACCTCTTTGTATTCTATAAAGTTTAATTTTGTTTTGGCGTCCTATACACCGTATGATCATGCTGCTTTTGGTTTGTGGAATTCAATTTTAAAAGGAACTGGTGTGGCAATTTTTTCTTAAGCAGCAACATCAAATTTACTTTCATCTAACTTCAACTAATCAGTCTTTGATTGGTAAGACTGTCCCAGAAGTCATCCAGATAATATTTTTTAGATCAAACGTGAAGCTCGTCGGTTTTTAGGTATACTGAGGATTTCTAAGATTGTTTTTTGAGTTCTATATATTTTCTCATGCTTGTTTTTTTTCTGAAACTGGATCAAATTATAAACTAAACTGGATGTGACGATTTGATGTTTAGCAGCAACACCAACTTTTAAAATCATCTAACTTGAACTGATCAGTCTTTGTTTGTAAGTTGTTTTTGTTTCTAGAATTCAATTATAGATGAAACCGAATGTGACGATATGATGTTTCACGGCAACGTCGATCATCCATCATCTACTAAGAATTTCCCAGAAGTCATCAAGAATATGTCTTATAGATCAAATATGAAGGTCATAAATTTTTAGTTATGATTAGAATTAATGGAGACTTTCTCTGCTCTCATCCCGCCTGGTCGTAAACTTTTAGTTATGATTAGAATTACTGGAGACTTTCTCTGTTCTCATCCCGTCAGATATTCTTTTTACCAAATACAATCTTATGTGTGCTGTATTTATCAGTTATTTTATATGAAAGCTAGTTTTTATAAATTGACAAAGTTCTAATCAATATAGAATGAGTGGGTTGTACAGAGCAACAGGAAGTGTTAGTGTTTGTTCTCCTTCTCTGTCAAATCTTTAAACTTCACCTCTTTGATTAGTTCAATTTGTTATTGGCGTTTTATATGTTGTCTCATTCTTATATTCGATCATTCTTTATCTACTACGATTGTCCCAGAAGTCATCCAGAACAAGTCCTTTAGATCAAACATAAAGCCCAGAGATGGTCTCTGTTCTCATTCTATCAGATTTTTTTATCATATACAATCTGTTTTGTGTCGTACTTCTCAATCATTGTATATGAGTGATTGTTTATATGAATTAGCACTGTTCTAATTAATCTAGAGTGAGCTAAACAGAGCAGTGATTGGTAGATGGTCACTAGTTTTGGGCATAGATTAGCATAATACACACTTGCTATTCACTGTGATTCCCCACTACAGTAGCTTGTCTTTGGTTCGTAGCTTTTCATTTAATGTGAGACACAGTATGAACACCTGTTTAGGTTCATCCGTAATATAACATGTTAGGTTCCTCCTTGCTACTTTACTGATATCTCCTCGTAGTTTTTAAAAGCTCTACTGATCTGAAATCTACCCTCCTGAACTACCTGATCTCTGATCTCCTGTTGTCCCCAAAATTTCCTCATGTTAAGAATATTCCTATCCATCCAAGAAGCTTGGTTAGGAATTTCAATGTTGTTTAATATCTGCTTCTTTATGTAATATGTATGAACTAAATCTATAGTTCTTTTCCTCCTATTCATCTGTTCTTTGTTATGATGCTTAATTAATATGACGAATAAGTAGTAGCCTATGCGACTTGTATGTTATTATATTTAAGAGACTGAAATGGTGGATTCGATTCTTTGAGGCCATTTATGTTTTCCCTTTTCTTTCTATAATGATGGGTTAGACCTTAAAAGATGAACATATGTGGAGTGTATAAGTGGAAAGTTGCTTCTTGTTGGCTATATTTGCTCTACTCCTTAAAAAACAATTTTTGACAATTAAAGTAATTTTTTGTTAATCTCCAGTGAGCTTTACAATATGAGGGCGAACTACACAGTTATGTCCCTTCTTAGTATCCTTACTCTACCTGAAAACACATTCAAAACTTTTATGATAAACATTATACCTACATTCAGCTAAGACAGAATTCTCATAGGGAGCAAATGAAATTGAATAGTCGATGGCTATGTCTCTCTTTTGTACATATTGAGAGCTTCATGTGATGGAGTAGTATCTCTTTGGTAGATGCTTTGTTCTGAAAAATTCTCGTATTCCTCTCTATCCATAGTGCATAAATCGATGTTGCAAAATCATCCTTTAAAATAATTTTTTTCAGATGGTTACCTTAGGAGTGTTGTTGTACCAAATACCATTCTAAGCTTCATTCTTTGATTCCCCTGTTCCGTTTTTGCCATCCTAATAGTGCTTTCCATATGTCTCATGAGAATTAGATGCATTCAAAGAGCAAGTTTTGTAAACTCTCAGGCTCAGTGTTACATAGAACACTAGTTTCATTCACATTAAGATTCAACCTTATTAGTCGATTCTTTGTTCTCAGCTTACCACGCATACTTCACCATAGAATAAGATTTTGTCGTGATTCTGCTACAATATGGCATAACAATTTGCTCCAAGTAACCTTTGGCGTCTCACCCCTTATTTTATTTTAATTTCATCTTTGATACACAACACCTCATCCTTTACCATTATTTATCTATTTTAGAATCTTTATTCACTCAAATACTCGTAAAAGTGGTTTTATGATTCGAGTATCTTAGCGTGCAAGAGATACCACTATTTTTAGGTCTGTCAACCCCCCTCTCCAACTTATTTGATTGAATTATTAGTTCTTGGCCCATTGAATATATTTTTAGTTGTTGCACCTTTTGTATTTTTGTACTGAAATACTTTTGTTCCATATTCTATTGTCTAGATAATATTATGGCACGTGATAAGCAATGGATGCAACTTACTCATAATAAACTTGATGATGCTTATATACATGGGGTGGAAAGCTTTATGAATTATACTTTTACAAGATTGAGGGAAGCAAATGAAATAAGATGCCCATGTGTCAAATGTTGTAATGCAGTTTCTCGAACACGAGAGATGGTTAGATCACATTTAATAGTACATGGAATAATTAAAAGTTATACCTTTTGGTATCACCATGGAGAGACAGCAAGTGAGACAGAAGAATCAGATTCTGAATCTGTAGATGATAACGATAAAATTGGCGAGGATCATGAGGAGGATGAAATATATGACATTCTTACAGATTTACTTCCTGTTTTTAATGTAGATCATATGAATACTGGCGATGATGATGTTCTCGAGGAGGAACCAAATCCTGAAGCAAAGAGATTCTATAGTCTTTTAAAGGATTTTGATCAACCACTGTACGAAGGTTCAAAACTTTCAAAACTTTCTACTTTGGTGAAATTGCTTCATATTAAAAGTATTGGTCGTTGGAGTAATAACTCATTTAATATGTTATTGAAGATGTTAAAGAAAGATTTGTTACCTGATGAATCAAACTTGCCAGATTCATATTACGAAGCAAGGAAGCTAATTAGAAACTTAGGGCTTTCATATGATCGGATCGATGCATGTAGGAATGATTGCATGATATATTGGAAGAATGACAAGTTTGTTGATTCTTGCAAAATTTGTGGCGCATCTAGATGGAAGGAGGATAAACATAGTGGGGAAACCAAATTTAAAATGGGGAAAAAGATACCATACAAGATCTTACGCTATTTTCCTTTAAAGACAAGGCTTCAAAGATTATTTATGTCCTCAAAAACATCTCCTTTAATGAGATGGCATCATGAAAACAAAGCTAATGATGGAATTATGAGGCACCCTGTTGATTCAAAAGCATGGAAAAAGTTTGACGAACTTCATCAATTATTTGTTGTAGAGCCTCGTAATGTTAGACTTGGACTTGCTAGTGATGGTTTTCAACCATTTGGATGTTCTAGAACTCCATATAGTATTTGGTCCGTGGTACTTATTCCTTATAATTTACCACCATGGTTATGCATGAAGCAGGAAAAATTTATTTTGTCAATGCTTATTCCCGGTCCTGGAAGTCCTAGAGATGCAATTGATGTTTATCTCCAACCTTTGATTGATGAATTAAAGGATTTATGGGAAACTGGAGTTTGTACCTTTGATGCGTCCCCTAAACAGAACTTCACGTTGCATGCTGCGTTATTATAGACCATTAATGACTTTCCAGCTTATGGAAATTTATCTGGTTGGAGTACAAAAGGAAAATTGGCTTGCCCATGTTGCAATAGAGAAACTTTTTCAAAAAGATTGGCAAATGGTAAAAAGCAGTGTTATATGGGTCATAGACACTTTCTTCCTCTTAATCACAAATGGAGAAATGATAAAAAGTCATTTGATGGTACTATAGAGTGGAGATTACCTCCAAATACATTATCTAGTGATGACATACTTGATCAAGTGGCTGATTTAGATGGGTTACCTCTAACAAATGATCAAAGCTGATTTAGATGACATCACATGATAGTAGAGGTGATAATTGGAATAAGAAGAGTATCTTTTTTGATCTTCCATATTGGAAAACTCTGTTGTTGCGGCATAAGTTAGATGTGATGCACATTGAGAAGAATATATGTGATAATATTTTGGGAACAATCTTAAATATCAAAGGCAAAACAAAAGACACCTTGAGCAGTCGGTTGGATTTGCAAGCAATGAAGATTAGGAAAGAATTACATCCAAAAAAAATGGAGAAAAATATGAGTTACCCACAGCATGTTTCACATTATCTCCTGAAGAGAAGCACAAGTTTTTATGTTTTTTGAAGGATTTAAAGGTTCCAGATGGATTTTCATCAAACATTTCTCACTGCATCAATATGAAAGATCACAAAATCTCAGGATTAAAAAGTATGATTGTCATATTCCTCTTCAACATTTAATCCCACTTGCCATACGTAGTATGCTATGCAAAGAAGTGCGTGAGCCACTAATTGAGTTGTCATTGTTTTTCAATCTGCTTGGAGCAAAGTGCTTAAAACCTGAGGAGTTGGAACAAATAGAAGCACAAATTCCTGAAACTCAATGCAAGTTAGAAAAGATTTTCTTTCCTGCATTTTTTGATGTCATGGAGCACTTGCCAATTCATTTAGCTAATGAGGCTATGATTGGTGGACCTGTTCAATACCGATCAATGTATCCAGTGGAGCGATGGTTATATTTTTTGAAGCTTTTTATTCAAAATAGATCTTGCATTGAAGGATCTATTGCAGAGGGATATATATCAAATGAATTTACGACCTTATGTTCAAGGTATTTGCATACAATGGAAACAAAATTTAATCTCCTTGAACGAAACTATGATGGGGGTGCTATAGAATCCTATGGAGTTTTAATGATCTTTTGTCAACCTGGAAAAGCTTTAAAAGGTAGCAAGCCACACCGACTTGATTTAAAAGAAAGGGAGCAAGCCCATATTTATATTTTGAAGAATTGTGATGAAGTTCAATCATTTCTCGAGTAAGTAATGATTTTTCCAAATAATCTTTTCACTTCTTCAAAATGATTATTATATTCTTATTTCTTATTATGCTTCATTCTTCTATAGAGAGTTTTCTCAAATTCCAAGTGATTCCTCTCAAAAAAATTCTGATAGGCAATTCATCAGTTGGTTTAAAGAAAAGGTGAATACAATTTAAAAGCTATTATTTTCAAATCACGTAGAAAATATTTTCTAAACTATGTTCTTAATCATGATAGATTGCAGGATTATACAAACATGACGATAGTAAGAAAATGGCACGTGGTCCCATGAAATACGTGCTAAGATTCAAAGGCTACATTATTAATGGATATAGATTTCATGTACAAGATTACGATAAAGGTTTGAGGACTCAAAATTGTGGGATAGTTGTTGCTGGTGAGACTGCTGAAGAAGATACAATCATTGATTACTATGGCGAACTAACAGATATTCTTGAATTACAATTTGTTGGGGGAGAAGGCTGGTTTTGTTTAGATGCATGTGGTTTGATGTATATGTCAATGAAAGGGGAGTTAAAATGGATGAATATGACTTTGTAAGTGTTAACCCCCAATGATGTTTGAAAATTGATGAGCCTTTTGTATTAGCCAATCAAGCATCACAAATATTTTATGCTAGAGATCATTCTAATAAAGGCTGGAATGTGGTGCGAAAGTTTATGCCTCGTGATTCTTTTGATGATGTGCAAAAGAATGATAATGATTTCGAGGATTTACATGATTCAGTTGATAGGAAAAGAAAGAGAACTCATACAGGTTTGGAATAGTGGATGCTTATAGTTTTTCAATTACATGTACATATTTTGAATCTTCTTTATGTAAATTTGATCAGTTGAAGTACTTAGAATGAATAAAGGTTGATCCAAAAATAATATCTTCTTATTTACTTTGTACAGAATGAATAGAGACAATGTGTAGTAGCATTTAGCTTTTGTTTGTTTATTCTAGCTATTTTTATATTTGTTCTATGTTAATATGCATCCTAAAAGATACTTAGCTAAAAGTACTCTACTGTTGGATTTTATGGTAGGATGACATGAATCCTTCAAAATTAAAGAAGTCTGAAATGGAATCAAGTTCAAAGAGTTTTAAGCAATCATTCCTTCCACCTGGTGCTTTAGCTAGGGGACGAGGGCAAAGCCTCAATTCGATGGGCTCTGTAAGAGTAACTGCTGAAAAGAGAACCTTGATTGATCAAACAGACATAACGCTAGAGACTCTGAGAAGTAAATCAGGTATTGTATTTTATTTTCTCAAGCTATAGATATTTACTGTTAGGCGACTGTGTCTTATTTTCTCAAGCTACAAATGTCTGTACAATGAGTTTTCTAACATAAACAGATACTTTCATTTCAAAATAGTAATGTGGATTTCAATTTGGTCCCTACTATCTTATCTAGAATAGTTCTAAAGGATGTTTTCTGTAAGTTGATTCCAGCTCTAATCTTATTTCATTTTCTCTGTATGTAAATTTTATTATTTTTAGACGATTAAGGTTGTATAATGTTTGAATTGTAGCAAAGAAGAATGGGCAGAACATTACATCTGTGTGCTCTGGTAAAGGAAGTAATGTTGTACAGAGAACTTCAATTGGAAAAAGTAAAAATTAAAGTATTCCATCTTCTGATAAAAATGAACTAGCACACAATAAGAACCTTATGCAACCTGGTTTTGATCCAATAGAGGTTAATATTTTCTTCCCTCATGATGATCTTGAAGTAATGGGACAAGGAAAAGGATTTACATCTCTAAGCTCTGTAAGAGGAAGCATCGAAAAGAGAACAATGGTTGGAAACAACAAAGGTTTATATTCTGCACCATATAATCAAAATGTCATTGCAAAGAAGAATAATGTCGTCCCTCCTGGTTTTGATGCAATGGAAGATGAAACTTCCTTTCCTAATGACGATCTTGAAGTAATGCAAGAGACTGTACGAAGGAAACCAGGTTTCTAATCTTATTTTATTTTCTCAGTATGCAAATTTTATTATTGTTACATGATTAAGGTTGTATAATGTTTGAATTATAGAAAAGGAGAATGGGCAGAACAATAGAACCGTGTGCTCTGGTAAAGGAAGTAATGTTGTACAGAGAACTTCAATTGGAAAAACTAAAAATTATAGTGTTCCATCTTCTGATAAAAATGAACTAGCACACAATAAGAACCTTATGCAACTTGGTTTTGATTCAATAGAGGTTGATACTTTCTTTCCTCGTGATGATCTTGAAGTAATGGGATGAGGAAAAGGATTTACATCTCTGAGCTCTGTAAGAAGAAGCGTCGGAAAGAGAACAATGATTGGAAACAACAAAGGTTTAAATTCTGCAATATATGATCAGAATGTCGTTCCACAAAAGACTAATGTCGTCTGTCCTGATTTTGATGCAATCGATGTTGAAACTTCCTTTCCTCATGACGATCATGAAGTAATGCAAGAGGCCGTGAGAAGCAAACCAGGTATTTTATTTTATTTTCTCAACGTGTAGATTTATTTTATTGATTTGACTTTGAGATTTTGTAATGTTCTTGTTATAGGAAAGGAAAACGGAAAGAACTTTACATCTGTGGGTTCTCCCAAGGAAGTACTTTTGTACAAAGAACTTCGATTGGAAAAAGTAAAAGGTTAGGTGCTTTATCCTCTGATACGAATGTACCAGCACATAATAAGAACCTTAGGCAACCTGCTTTTAATCCAATAGGATATGATACTTTCTTTCCTCATGATGATCTTGAAGTAATGCAAGAGGCTTTCAGAAGTAAATCAGGTATTTTACCAACTTCAAGGTCTTATATACACAGTAGTCCAAGTATATGCACCAGAAAAGAAAGTAGAAAACCCCCCACATGTACCTATAAGAACTGGTACCTACTGATATGAAATTTCTTCAAGTTTATTTCCTTTTGTAGCTTGTTGTATGGTGTCCTTGATCTAGTCTAAAATATGTTCCTTTTTGTACCTTGATGCATCTTGCTCCACCATAAAAAACACTTCTCTGGAAAAATATTATAAGTCTTCTCCTTTCTGGTCATTAATTTTCTAAGAATAGAATCTCCTGAGCTTTAGTAGGTAATTCATTTTGTTGTTAGTGGATTGAGTTTATTTTAATGTTTTATTAGCAAGGGAGAGAACACAATGCTTTACATATGTGGGCTCTCCGAGAAGGTGTGCTGAAAAGAGAACTTTGAATGGAAAAAGTAAAGATTCTAAAAATACAGAGTATGATCTGAATGAACTCGCACAAAATAATAAACGTGTTCCTTCGGAGTTAGATCCAATGGAAGATAATCTTACCCTCCCTCAAGATGAAGTTGAAGTGATGCAAGACACTCGGAGAAGTAAAACAGGTATTTAACTTTCTTAAGTTGGAGAACTTCTTCATTGTTTATAGATTGAGATTCTTTAATGTTTGGCTTATGTCAAAACTCGTAGGTTCATGTGAATTTGACGAGGTAAAAAAGGTTAGAGGACCAAATTTGTGTAAAGTTGTTACAGAACTAAAACCTAGAGAAAAGCTCAAAGTCACTTTTTACCACAATCGAGTTGTTGAGGATCATCACGCTTTATTTTCGAGACACTTAGGTTCCTTAGTTTGTGATCGCAATATGTGTCCTTTGTGGGTACACTCATGGACAGACATTGAAGAAGCTAAATTGGAACACATGTGGGGAGCTGTCACTGTAAGGATTTAAATGATTACTACTAATTGAATTGTATTTCTTGAATCTTGTTGCTGGTTCATTTCCTTACCTTCTCTGCAATCGATCTTACTCTGGTACAGTGTGTTCGCTAGTAATCAGTTAGAGCTTCTTTTATGTTGCTGAAGTTTAATGTTTGCACAAGTTTTACCTGGTGTAAAATATCAAGCTGCGAAAGTAGTTAGTAAGAGATTACAAATACGTACTCTACCCTACGTAGCAGTCACCTCACAACTGATATCTGATACTTTACAAACTGATATCAAATGTCATTGAAATATTGCTCATAGAATCAAAGTTGTATTACTTTTCTGCTTCAGCGAGCTTGACAGTAACTATATATTTTTTTTCGTAAAATCACTTATCGACTTCTTTCCAAATTGTTCACGACTTCTTTACAAACAGTTTTCTTTGTTGAACTTATCTTGTTGCGACACTCTTTCAAGAGACTACAAGGTATGATTTTCATCTCGTCTTCTTCTTTGCTTCTTTCTTTCTTATGATCTGTTAATTGTCTATTGTCTGCAATTGGCCCTCTGTTTTGGTCCATAATCTGCAATCGTCCCCCTGTTTTCAGCCCACCCCATCAAGTGTATCAATAATGCTACACTTACAACTTACAACCTTGCTGATTATATATTGTCTTTAAGATTTGCTTTAAAATTTTGAGTCTCTTGTTTAATGACATCTGCCAAATATATTAGGAAATATTTGATAGTGATGACATGAATGGTCATAGAGATCATCTGTTGATACATATGAGAAGGTTTTGGAACATTTGGAGAGGATCTCTAGACATGAATGTGAAGTCTAAGCCATTGCAAGAGGTTCAAAAAGATGTGCCAGAGGGGGTCGACAAGAGTGATTGGGAATGGTTGGTCAAAGAGCATTTTCTATCTGAAAAATTTAAGGTAAGATATTTATTAACCTGTCATTTAAATTGTGTATCATAATGTTGCTGATGTGCTATTAATATAGGAAACAAGTATGTGAAATGCAATAAATAGGTCTAAGTTGAGTATGCCTCATCGTATGGGTAGCAAGCCAATTAGAGAGATAATTTATGAATTGGTACTTATGCAATTCTTCTAATCCTATTAAGAAAGCTCCTCTTCGTTTTAAGTATATGACTGCTTGTTTGAATGTGAAGGGAGGCAAGCATGGTAATCCACCGAACATGGCGACTATCTTCTTTGAGACTCGTAAGAAGGACAACAAGCTTCTAGAACCTGAAACCAATCAAAAATACGTATGTTCATTTAAAAAATTTATTTTACCTACTTTTACTTAATATATTGCACTATCTTTAAATTTTCTTATATTTTACAGGAAGAAATTCAAGAACTACTACAAGTTGAGCCGTCACTTACTAATATTGAGGTAGTGGAGAGATGCTTCGGACCTCAGAGCAAGAGTCATGTGATTGGATTTGGTGGAGGGATTACCATTAAGGATCTGAAAGGAGGTAGCTTGGCAAAAACTGCACTGTTAGAAGAGCTAAATGTGAGTCGAAAGGAAAAGGCTGCACTGTTAGAAGAACTGAATGCGAGTCGAAGAGAAAATGAATCAATGAAAAGACGCATGGATAACATAGAGAAGAGATGTGAAATGTTTGAAAGTGCAATATTTAGAGATCCTTCATCACCACCATCATCAAGTGAACAAAATACTGGTTGAGTCATTTCACAGGATAGTAAGCTTGTTAATGTTGAGCTTTTATACGTTGCTGATTTTTCTTGTGAAACAAAGTATTTTCTTAAAATCTAGATTTTTTATGAGAAAATAGTTATACAATTATCATTTATGTCTCCGCAATATACCAATTAAACTATTTAATTAACTGATGCAAACTTTTATCCTTGTAACAGATGATCATGAATTTGAAGTCACGAAGGATCTTCAAGTGTGGAGTGAGTTGAAAAACAATTGAAGATGTTAGCATATGAACAAGTTGAAGTGCAAGAAGTTAATTAAACCTACTTTACTTATTATCTAGGCTATTTGATTAAAAATACTTATTACCATCTCTACATATATATTCTAGATTCTTAGTTTTCTTTTTGTAGGATTTTTAAAACCTCTTTGTTTTTTTGTAATTAACTACGTGCCATGCTTATATTATCAGCCATTTATATTATTGACTCTATTTTATAAGTTTGGAAATGTTTGTATAATTACATATGAAATAATGATTTTTAATTATCAATCATATGGGACAAAATGTAACTAATTTTCATTTAATAATATTTATTTTTTTAAAATATTAACGAAGGAAAATTTTGTTGTTAAATTGTTGACGTAATATAAATCAATCAAAGGATTCCGATCTCTAAAAGAGCCTATAATACATATCTCTTTCTGAAGTTATCTACGACCAAAATAAAAATTAACGAAGGGAAAATTTCATCGCAAAAAGAGATCTAACGACCGATATTTTTGCTGTCACTAATGATTTCTTAACGACCGGACTAGAATTTGATCGTCTACTTTTAACGTCGGAGCTACTAATGACGGGCGACGACCAATTTTTTTCCAGTCGTAAATGACCAACAACGACTGAATTTGCACATTTAGCGACTAAATTTTCTTTCGCTAAAGGCCTATTTTCTTGTAGTGTGATCTAGGAGGGAGTGTTTTGACAGGTACACTAAGGAATCCACTTGGTCTGTTGACTCGACAGTTGTCGTATACACTTCATAAGGTGAGAGACCAATGTCCACTCTATCGTGATGATGGAAAGCCCGTAGACGAGTATTTGGGTAAACAAGTGGAGGCTGCTTACAACGAACTTTTAGATAAGGCAAGCAAGGTCAGGCAAGAATTATATCAGGTTGTTTCTCTAGGAGAGGCATTGGAGACTTCGCAAAAGGATTTTGGTGTTGCGATGAATGCTGAGGAGATGAGCTTGTTTAACTGGCATCTGACAAATTTGGAATATGCAAATGCAGGTTTGCTTTCACAGCTTTCCTTAGCATTTTGGGACCAAGATGACCCCTATATATGGGAGGGGATCACTACTTCTTGCCCGGTGGAAATGGAAGATTAGTTCATGCTCTGGTTGAAAATGTGCCTATTATTTTTGAAAAAACTGTGAATGCCATTCATTATGGTAGAGATAGTATGAAGGTGACTACTGGGGCCAATTATTTGAGGGAGATAAGGCATTGTGCACAGTTCCTCTCAGAGTTTTGAAGAGTTGTTCTATCAGGTTCATTCCAGATTTGCCTCGGCAAAAGCTGGACACAATAAAAAGATTGGGTTTTGGATTATTAAATAAGGTTGCAATATTATTCCCATATGTGTTTTGGGACACCAATGTTGATATATTTGGTCATGATGTTGACGAGCATTTGGATAAAAAAGTAGAGGTTGCTTATAATGAGCTTTTGGATAAGGCAAGCAAGCTCAGGAAAGAAGTTTTCTCAGGACTAGAAGGTGGAAGCACAGATCCATATTGTCATTACAAGAATTTTCAAACTTGGAGGAAGTTAGATCCCTTACCACAAACCAGTAGAAGGGCAAATTTCTTACTTGCCAGAGGCGTAGAGCTAAAGCAGCTCGCGACTACATTAGTTCTGATATCCCCAGCAGATAAAGTGGTTCCATTGCCTCTGCGAATTTTTCTAGCCTTCCTGAGAAACAAGTTAAAAAGGGGACTCATGAAGAAGCTGAAACTTTGAACAAGAAAAAGAAAGGACATACTAAAGCAAAGAAATTGGAAAGAGGAAGCTAAAGAGAGGTTGGGAAGGACTCATACCGGACTATTTTCTACTTGACAGTGGCTGCTCTTGACTTTACAACACCTTTTAAGCACAAAATATAAGAAATGTTAGCCTCAAGTCTAATATATGCTACAGCTGCAAATGAACATGTTTGTAATGATAGCGAGCATTATGCTTCCCAACAATTCTAATGTTTCATTTAATTATGTTGGGGACTTAGTCACACCACAAAAAAAATACAATATAGATACTTGCTCTTTATTCATATCATGTCCAGTCAACACGGCTGCATAAAATTGGACAAACAAAGTAATATAAACTTTGATCATAATTCTTTAAGCACAAAGCTAACAAAAGGAAGTCAATATCACGAAGTTAAAATTAGGAAGACTTTCATCATGCAGAAAAAGGGTCACAATGAAGAACAGTAAAAGAAGCAAGCAGTTGAATTGACCAAGAAAAACAAATGACAAAGACAACTAAAATATTTAAAAGTAAACAATCAAACAAAACCAAAACCAAAAACAAAAGAAAATGCAGAATCTAATTTGAATTGACTAATAAAGCTAGTAATACGTATCACGGACAATTATAGTATTCATTTTTTCAGAACAACAAATATTAGTTTTTAGTGACACTAGATTTATGGTAGAGTTACACTGTGCAAGTAGCTAAAAGTCGTATCAAGGAGTACAGAAGAGGTTATGAACCTGCATTACAAGATTAGCTTTCCAAGGTAATTATTTAAAGGTATGATCATGCACAGTAGTACGGTTATTCTTCATCTACATATAATCCTTAAAGAGCCTTAAACAAGGAAATAAAATCCGGCTAGTATATTTTATTTGAATAATGAGACGTCGACGTTAGATATCTAGTTTCCTTTAGCGCTAAACAAAAAGATGTTGGTGTTAAAACAACTATAAATCGTAATATCTTTTCTAACTCTAATAGGTAGTAATAGCCTTAGGAAATGACTATTAAAATCACCTTTTAGTGCGGCATATTCGTGAAACATTTCATGCTTTCAAAATTTCTTAACTCTTTTGCATATGAATGCAGTCTATATTAGTGTATCAATCAATATAACATTTCAATTTCTTTATCTCTTGAGAGTAACTAAGAATATTAATGCATTGACTTTGTAAGGATAAATTATACTTTTAAGGGTAAAATGGTCAGTCAACTTTTGGAGACCTTTTTGGACCTCCAATATTTTACTTTAAATGTTCCCATTTTTAGTCTCGAGGCATGCACGTAGCACATGTACCCTGTTGCCAATAAGTAAATATTTTTTTACCAAATCACGTTAATATGACTTTTAAATGTGTTTGATCTACCAAGTATAAAAATTAAGAATGATTAATGGTTATCCTATTTAGCTAGCTCGGTGAAGAAGACAACACACCATCTGATAGAAATCCTCGAACGCTTGATAGTAATTTTGATGTTTTAGTTTTTGTATTTACACATACATGTGCCGAGGGTCTATCGGAAACAACCTCCCAAGTAGGCAAGATTGATTGTTACTATCGGAAACAACCTCCCATAGTAACTATTACACCTTTTTTTTTAAAACAAATTTAAATGGCAAGATTGATTGTTGAAGATCGAACAAATTAAAAGATTGAACAATACTATCATTTTGTCAAGATTAATTGTGTGAATTACTTTTCATAAGTTTTGTAGCAACAAATTGTGTTACAATGTCTCCTCTCAAATTCATCATTGTCCGTTTAAACCCTAGATATTTGATAAAACCTACTTATATTTAAAATCATATACCCTTGAATGTATTATTCTTGAAATAAGACACGTTTTGAAAATTAAGAATGTGATTTTTTTAAAGATTGAGTTCAACACACTTGTTCATTTTAAAATTACTTAATGATGTTAGTTATTCTTTTATCTTTTTGAATCTCTTTTACGGCCTAGAAAAATATCCTTTATTTTGTTCTTTTACTTCTAAGTATGTGCTTGTAATAGGCATAAGTACTTGAACATAACATCAAAAGCTAAATTTACGAATGCTTGTTAATTACATCTTTATCTATCACAATGTTTCCTTAACTTTTTCTATCACCTATGTGTGGGCATATCATGAGAGATAAAATTAGGAATGAAGTTATTCAGAACAAGGAGGGAGTGGCCCCCATGGAGGACAAGATGTGGAAAGTGAAGTTGAGATGGATCGATCATGTAAAAAGGAGGTGTGCAGATGCCCCGATTATGAGGTCTGAAAGGTTGGTTGTTGTAGACTTGAGGAGGGGTAGAGGTAAGCCTAAGAATTAATGGGGGTGACGTGACTAGGTGGAACATTGCATAGCCTCAGCTCACCGAGGACATGGTCCTTGATATAGGAGGGTATGGAGGTTGAAGATTAGGATAGAAGGCAGGTACGCGGACATATTTCTTCCCCATTCTCAAAGTATTATCATTATTCTTCTTGTTTTTCCCTATCTTCATATTACTATTACAACCCGTTATTATTTAATTTCATTATCTTATTTTCTTGTTTTTGTTGCCTCTTTTTGTTTGTTCGTTCAGCTGAACGTCTATCTAAAACAACTTCTCTAGCTTCTCAAGGTAAAGGTAAGACTTGCATACACTCTACCCTCCTCGGACTCCACCTGTGGGATTACACTAAGATATATAGCCCATAATTATAACATGGCACAAACTAAATTTGCCCTTACTTATTGGTATTGTTGCTTGCATTTAGCCTGTCTGGTCTGGTTATCTTATTTCAGCATTTAGTGCATAAAGTGAGCATGCAGACAATGGTTATATAGCAAAATTATAGAGTTGATCCAAAGAGGGAAATGAACAACTATTTCCAGAGCTAATAAAATAACTCTGGTATAATTAGAATGAAAAAATAAGATGGTTGTAGAAAGAAATTAGTTAATTCTATACCATATACGATAAAGGTCAATTATTTAGAAGCAACATAATATTTTGTGTCAATAACATAAAGAGATAAAACAATTTCTTGGCTGTCAGTGTCTAAATAAACATTACACATGCCTTTAAAAAGATCTGAAGTATACCTTATCTCAATTTTTTTTCTCAACCTGCAAATGCGATGTTCTAACACTAGCGTGGTGGGCCATCTTTGCAGCTTCTCTAAGCCCAGTGAGAAATGCTCCAAGCATAGTGGCTGGATAGCGCCTGGTAGTCGCCTCACCAGCAAAGAAAAGTCTTCCTTCCCCCACAGTTTCTGCTAAAATGTCATAGTCATCTCCCGATGCACCCACAGCAACATTGGAGTAGGAACCAAAGCTGAATGGATCACTACCCCATCTTGTAAATACAATTTGGATGGGCTCTTGGACGTTAATTCCTTGTGGTTCATATATACCTGATAATAATGACCATAAGAAACATAACTTTCATCTTTAGTATAGTCGATGCATTTTAAAATATATATGCCTACGTTGCAGTAAAAATAAACGATAGATGATGTAATCAACTCTGAATTATATAGTTGAGACAAGAAAAATGTTATAGGAGTCTTTTAAGGGGTAAAGTGTAACAGATTACTCACTTCTCTCGATATGCGGTTTCCCTGTTTTAAGAAGAGACAGAAAGTTAAACAAAGCAAGATCCTATCTCAATTCTCAAACAAGATGATACATACATGCTTCAAACTGAAACTCAACAAATACGAACTGAGCATGGCACTGATCCTCTTTCAACTGCTTAACTCTAGACCAAGATAACATGAATTCACTTCTCGAGCAACTCCATTCTTATTTTTCTACTCGAGGAGTTTATTATTCTTTACTTGTTACTCTGCCACCAAATAATATGCTATTCAAGAGAAAGAAGAATAATATTTTGGTATATTGAAAGCAAAGTTAATGTGGAACCTGACATTTACCTTTTAAAATTTGAAATACTTTTGTTACTGCATCAGTAGGGGCCATTCTCTCAAATTTGTGCGTAGCTTCTCCTGCGACTAGGGCTAACAATAAGGGTCCACCAGCAACTGTCGCATAGTTATAGAACAGAAAGAATTCCCCCCGACAACTAGAATCATCAGCAATATGACCAAATGTATCAATATTGGAGTCCCAAAATACATGTGGGAATAATATCGCAACCTTATTTAATAATCCAAAACACAATCTTTTTATTGTGTCTAGCTTTTGCTGCGGCAAGTCTGGAATGAACGTGATAGAGCCACTCTTCAAAACATCTAGAGGAACGGTGCACAATACCATATCTCCCTCAAATAATTGGCCCTCAGTAGTCACCTTCACACTATTTCTACCATAACGAATGGCATGCACAGTTTTTTCAAAAATAATAGGCACATTTTCAGCCAGGGCATGAATTAATCTTCCATTTCCACCGGACAAAAAGCAATGATCCCCTCCCATATCAAAGGGGTCATCTTGGTCCCAAAATGCTAAGAAAAGTTGTGAAAGCAAACCTGCATTTGCATATTCCAGATTTATCAGATGCCAGTTAAACAAGCTCATCTGATCTCTATTCATCGCAACACCAAAATCTTTTTGCAAAGTCTCCAATGCCTCTGACGTTGCTTGCCTTATCCAAAAGTCCGTTGTAAGCAGCTTCCAGTACTTTTTTTATCCAAATACTCGTCTACAGGCTTTCCATCAGCACGATAGAGTGGACATTGGTCTCTCACCTTATGAAGTATATACGACAACTGTCGTGCCAATAGACCAAGTGGATTCCCCAGTATACCTATCAAAACACTCCCTCCTATATCTGCCGATGCCACCTAATTCCTTCCTTCCATTTTTTTGTATACACCCTTCAACCTGCACGCTTACTTCCCTCCAAAACAGTAACCTCAAATCCAAATAACATCAGTTGCCTTGCAGCCACCAACCCAGCAAGACCTGTCCCAATAATTATCACTCTGCCTTTACTTGGCTTAGCTGGAATCCTGTTCTTAATTGCCAATGCGACCCCAAAATTAATATACCCATACGATAACAAATAGTTATACGCAGAATCCAATAACCCACCACACCGTTCAGGTATAACATCAACAAACATATCTTTCATTATCCAAATCGACACATTTTCATGTCATTTCGTGATAATATGATTCCTAATTAAAATATAGTTACACTGTTCTATCCCGCCAACTACACGAACAACCCCAGCTTCAATTTCCTCATTCGTTAACGAGTCAGACGGAAATCCAACCGCTAACGCAACTAAACCCTCAAAAGTTGGCTCTTTGTTTATACAAATAATCTCATCCAAAACAACTCCCTTTCTCGAATTCTTACGTCTAACCCCTTTAGAATCAACATTTTTGTTAGCAAAATCTGAACTTTTCACTCGAGTTTTGCTAAATTTACCTGAAGAAGATGAAGAAAGCAATGCAGACTGATCTTCATTGGTATTAACGAGAAAATCATTAGATACCAGATCCAAAGACTGTTTACTGTCTGATCTACCTCATCTTCTATTCATGGCAAGGGATGGAAATGATTCAGGATCAAGCCGAATTTAGGGGTAGGGTTAGAATTTAGAACTGAATTGAAATTGGAAGTGCAATTAAGGGTTTGAGTTAGACAAATGAATTGGGATCTGGACAGGGATTTTGTAGATGGGTTTTTCTTCTTTCTGTAACGGTTTTAGCAGCAGAGAAAATGATGATGGGATTGGAGAAAATGAAAATAGATGATCGGAGAAGATGGATTTGGATTTTATGGGTTGTTTTAACTTTTTCTTTTCTTGGTTGTAAGGAAGTGAAGAAAAGAGGAAAAGATGGTTGTTTTGGTTCTTGAAAATGGAGGAGAAACGAGGTAGAATATGAAGAACAAATGGCAAATATATGCATGGAAATTTAATGTATTTTTGACTTTAGCCAAATTCATCCTTATTGTTCGTTATAGTTTAGCTATTGTTATATCGTTGTAATTTTCACTTAATCGAAAATGTCTTTTAAATTTTCAAAATATGACTAAAAATATCCTTTTATTTACTTTTTCTTTGAGTTTATGCCAACTTCAAGTTTCAATAAATTCAATTTTAGATTTGATATACTTAAAGTTTCAAACTTCAGATTAGAGACTATTGAGTTTATTGGCTACCTAAACTTCTCTTTGTTGGTTAAAGTTCGATTCTCAAACCTTGTAATCCTCTCCTTCATTTCCCCTTTCTCTACCAAAAAAAAAAAGAAACTCTCGAATTTGAGACAACTAAATTGTTCAAATTTGTAAACTTCAATTAACCTAAATATCCATCCACCCAATCATTTAAAATTAAAACTAGCCAATATAGATAATACGTGTATAATCAATCTTGAGTTGGGGGTCAATCGAAAACAACATTTCTATCTTATTTTTTCGTGGTAAAGATAATGTCTGCGTATACAAGACAATCTGTGAATTCCACTTTATGGAACTAAGAGGGGGTTTGAACCCACAACCTAGCATGAAAAGCATTTCCACGGTCCCTTCCTTACCACTGAATTGTCAATCAATTTTGTTAGGGGTTCACAAATTAATATACATACATACATATATATATATATATATATATATATATATATATATATATTTAATTTTCTTGTACAAATACAGAGTCTACGGAAAAGCTATTGTGTTTGTCCGGATCCTCATCCCTACCTAGCTCCACCTCTGCACAAAACCATCCATCTTGGCTCTATATTTTGAAGAACGTGAGTTTCATTCCTCTTTTTTCGGCAAAAAAATGGCAGCTTTTCTGCTGTTTTTTCGTAAATTTAACTGAAAAAATGGAAACTTTAATTGAATTTTTGGTTGGAGTTGCCGATTCGAGGGAAAAAGTGTTTTGTAATTGATCCTAAGCTTGGAGGTTCACTCTCTCTTATTGTACAGAGCTCACTTCTCAAGGCAATTCTATCTCTCTATCTTTATAATGAGTTATTCACTTTACTGAGTTTGAGCTGAAATTTTGAGTTTTTGCACTTTCCTTTTTGGGATTATTGCAAATTTCTGATGGGTTGAATATTTCCATTGTTTTTGAGTTTTTGAAAATTGAGTAATGAAATCTTTCATATTATCTCTCACTTGCACATATACTTGGTAACTTTGCCTTACCAAAGCCTAGACGAGTGGAAATATATCTTCTTTATTTGTAAACTGCGTAAAAAGTACTATAAGTCACAATAATTGAAAATTCAAAATATCTAAAAGATGTATGAAAAATCTACGGTTAAAGATAGACTTATTTAAATCTCGAAATTCGAGATGTGTCACATAAATTGGGACAGAGAATTATTAAATAAGAGAGGTAAGTGTAATATATAAACCACAAAAATATTAGTGGGACAAAGTCAAATATTAAAGAATGTTTATGCAATTACTTTAAATAATTAAATATTATTTATTTTCTAAATATTAAATATAAAAAAATTGTCTTTATATAAAGTTTTATATAAAACTAGTGAAGCAACTCACGCTTTGCGTGGTTGTAAACCGCAATATTAGTATATAAGTGATATTGTCGTAATTTAATGAATAAGATATTTTATGTATTTATTCGAGATAGAATATATTAAATATTTTCTTTGTCCCGATTTATGTGACATCTCTCGAATTTTGAGATTCAAACAACTCTTTATTTGACCATAATTCTTTTGTATATTGTTAAATTTGAATTGTTTATTAGTGTGACTTATAGTGTTTTAACATAGTTAGGTAAATTTTATTCCATAAAAATAAATAAATTAGTTTACGAATTCATGGTCAAAAGTAAATTAGTTGACTCTCGAAATTCGAATTGTGTCACATTAATTTAAGACTGAAGAAATACTAATTGAGAAAAGTGTATAAAAATATTGCATATACATGAAAAGAATCAATCAGAAGTGTACAAAAGTTAATAGTTTTGATATATGAATATTAACTTCTAGCATTAGGAGATTAAAAAAATATTTAAGAAATGGAGTTAAATCCAAATTATACTAAACAGAGAGGATATATATATAATAATATAATAATATGAACAACAAACATATAAGTACGATTATACGATAGGCCACAACTAAATGGTTGTTTCAAATTGGTATAGAAATTAGATTTGTCCTAAATTTCTTCAGCTAAACTCGATTTCTACTTTTCTGAATAGATTTACTGGGATTTGGGGCTAAATTTTCCTCTAAAGCAACTCCATAACTCTGAAATTCAAACTCAAAAATTATATCTTTTAGTATGATGATTCAACAAATTAAATAATATGTCGTTTCATGTTGAAGTCCAATCTTGGATTGAGATTATGTAACTATTACATAAAAGTCCATATACAAAATTTAGCCATGTAACATACATGTAACCCCTATCATTTCGAACATGAATTACAAATTATGACTAATATTGGAGTTTGACAGATTTGATAAATTCAAAGTTAAGTACTTTTAATAACTACATAGCTAAATAGTCCTACAAAGTGAGTTCCAGAGAGAGCTGAGTATACATAGACCTTATCCTATCTCAAGAGATAGAGAGGTTGTTTCTGATAGACCTCGACTCGTCGGAAATATTTTTAAAAAGTCCCTTTTTTGGTAAGAACAGATCATATTAATACGTTTTCAAACCTCGAAGGCTAAGATTGGAGAGTCAGTTTTTGTAAATTTCAAAACAAATGCCACCTAAGTCGTATGGCTGAACTAATGATCGAAGAAATTGCATGCAATTTATAATTTCATCAGGCATCAGGACTTCTTCAGTCCCCTATTAAAAAGACAATAAAGAACTACTCCTATCATATTAGAATTATGCATATTCACTTAAAATTTTTATAACAAGGGAGTATTCTCTTTAATACTTTGTTAAAGCCTAGTAGGAGATCTTCTTTCTTATTCTTTCACTGATTTTCTCTTCTAGCATGTACAATCAAAAGAAGTCAGACCAAAAACAACTATAATCAAGTTTTGCTATATGTAACATTTTACAATGTAGTTATAGACATGTTAATATTAGGAGAAGGTATCTGCTCCAATACTGGATCTGATTCCTTAATAGTCATATGTGTCAGCAAATGTGGAGAGTTTTGCGTATATATGTTGCTTGTGTGGTTATATGCTCCCCTTGGCAAGTATCTGTATTCATGACTGAGTCGGAAACTTGTTGCTGGCAGGCCCTGTGTTCTTATCATTAACGGGTCTATAGAGTGATTAATTACATGAGAAAATCTTTGTTTGAGATGTCACTTAGTTTATGTGTTTTAGAACTATCCGCAATTTAACTTTTAATGGCGATCTAACAACTCCACAGCGACTCACATAACAATTTCGAACATAAATGACTAATAATGTGCTGCATCAAATGCTATGTCATAAATTATTGAGTAAGTTTTGTACTTTTCATATGATATATATCCTACAAAGTAATATCTTAGTATTGCCATAAATATGGGATACATCAAAAGGTAAATTACAGAGCATTGGATTTTCTGTAGATAGTTTAACACACTGACAAAGAAGATTAAAATTGAGGAGCAACATATATAGAATATGATAATCAGTTGACGTTCTCAGATGACTTCCGAAGAGATCAAGCTTGTATCTTGTGAGAATTCTAACATAAAAGTTATCATATATGTGTTTACACGGATAAATATAACAGTATCAGTCAAATACACAACATAGCAGAGCTATCTGTTTTTTCACAATGTCAAAATACCTTGCCTGACCACCTAAGCAGTGTCCCAAATCTGTGCCCTGACAGTCTTATGAATGATTTCTAAGGTCCTCGTCTGGAATTCAACCCTTCTGGTGGACTTATAATCTTTCTAAGCTCATTCAACCAGTAGCTGGTATTAAAAGCCGATCGATCAAATTGAAGACAGAACGGGTTTCTTGAGGAAGCAAAGAACTTTATACCTCTCTTAGAAGAAGAGGGTTGTATAGAGAAGTTACAGATGTCGAGAAATCAACAAACTCACTGATGGATTGATAAAGAATGAATCTACTAAATCAGCAAATCGAGCAATCTAAAATCATTTCTCTTTCCAAAATGCAAGTAACAAACCCAAATTTTCAACACCAATACATTGACAATACCGCCAATGTTGTAAAATCAACACCAACAACAATATTCCAATAATTTACTAACAGAGAATTTTATCACTTTTCAAGATCGTCTACCTTATTTGAAAAAAATCAAAAAAGAAAGCAATAAAAAAAAAGCAATCAGTTTCTCCACAGAATCCGCAAAACACCTACCATTAATGACAATTGAAATGTAGGAATACCGGGAGCAATAATTGTTGCTACTAATGAATTTCATCTGCCATTGGAACGTTCAACTCTAACTTGTTTAAATAAGATGTAAACTATAACAAAGAAGGGTGTTCACAATATGGAGAGCGGGGATTATATAGTTTCTCGCTTTCATTGATAACCAAATTTTAGCAATTCTTTCTAGTTGGCATCGTTCCAACTTTCAGCTGTTTGTTTAGAGCTTGGTGTTCCATGCTCCAGTGAAGAAAATTCAATTTGTTTATACAGGCATACCAGTAATAACTTCCCAAGACACATGTTTAATGGCCTAGTTATTTAAAAAGTGACATTGAAATCTTTAGGGAAGAATGGCAACTAAACACATAAATCAAAATTGAGTTCTATGGCAGAGAGCAAGAGACTTAGTCTCGTATTCCTGTATTCACCTCTGCATATCCTAGATGTTTATAGGATTAAAAAAATTAATGCAAATTATCTTATTTTATTTTGTATGTTATCTATTTGGTGATACACATAGCTCTATCTACAACAAATTAATTCAGTTCTTACAAGTGAAAAGAAAAGATATTCCCAAATTACCAATAACATTTTTTTTGAATTGTAAAAGCGTCTCAGCATCATTTACCATTCCATGATGCCAAATAGATATAGCAAAATACAATCCATTCTAATTTGCAGTGAAGTTTTTTTTTGAGCCTTTAAACAGCAATGCTTTCTTTCTTTCCAAAGCGGATTCATATCTTTTATTTTTTGGTATTTTTATGCATAGATCAATGCTAGAGAGTTCAGATGAAGCTGGTACCGTAACAGTGAATTCAGCCTCGATTATATGTAGGGTGGAATGTTGTTCCGTATCTTCTTATTAGTTCCCTCCTGTTTCAGTTGAGCGGGGATATGCTTAAGTTCCTTTGCATCCATAGCAGGAGGCAGTTCGTTTGCGTCCATAGCAGTCCATAGCAGGAGGCAGTTTGTTAGCGTCCATAGCTAGAGTCCTGGTAGGCGATAAGGAGGAATAGTACTCTTGTTAAGAAATGAACTGCAAGAGGAGGCACCAATTTCCAGAATCACGTAGAGCTGGACGTAACGGGTGAATGAAAATAAAGGCGAAGGGTGGGAGGTTGTGACAGCCAATAAAAGGTGAAAGCATAAAATTGAAGAGGGTATGTTAAGAGCAGAATACCTGGATTGAGCGGGGATATGTTTAAGTTCCTTTGCAGCCTTTGTGTCCATAGCAGGAGTCAGGTCTTTTGTGTCCATAGTAGGAGTCCTGATAGCCGTTAAGGAGGAATGGTGCTCTTGTTAAAAGAAGCCAAACAAACAGCGGGTGAAGTTATGAACCGCAAAAGGAGGCACAATTTTACAGAATCACGTAATTCAGCGCTTAACGGGCGAATGAAAATTAAGGCGGGGGTGTGAGCGTGAGACAGCCAATAAACACTGTAAGGCTAAAATTGAAGAGTGTATGTTAAGAGCAGTATACCTGGATTGAGCAGTGATATTTTTAAGTTTCTTTGCGTCCTTTGCATCCATAGCAGGGGTCAGTTCCTTTGCGTCTATAGCAGGAGTAATGAAATTTGTTGGATGGTGGCAGCGTTGATCACCGTTTCGGAGGCAGCCGGGGAGAACGGCAGAATCTGATTGAAGGCAGGAAGGAAATGGGAGTTTGTGTGAAGGGAAGGTGAGTTGCAGCAATAAAAGGAGGAAGATTGGAGATGGAAATTTGGTGGAGGGCTCAATTTGTAAGAAGGTGGAGACGGTTGTGAAGAGGTACGTCGTCTATGAAGGGAAACGACTGATGTGACATTTCGGGAAAGGAGGAAAAAGCTAGTTGTGGGAATAAATAAATAAAAGGGAATTCTTGTTTGTGGTGGTGCCACATCACCGGGTTGAGGGTTCTCTTTTATATATATACTAGGTAAATTACCCGTGCTTCGCACGGGATTGAACTATTTTATTAAGCTTACATATGACCATTCGGTAATATTCGTATTTTCTGTACATACACTACATTGTCAAAAACATTTTATCTTAAGGCAAAGCGTTCTTCCGAAATCTTAAAGTGCTATATTTTTTTAATTTTCATTTTTGTTATACAAAAATTATGAGTCATAGAGAGTTTTTAAGTATAAGAAAGAAGTCTAAGAAAATCTTTATGGAAAGAGTTGGTCAGAAGTAACGAAATTTTCTAAATTCCAAGTAGTTATAAAGAACAACATCAGACGTTAAAGAAGAGACCAAAAAGCCTCAAACAACACTCCCAAGTAAAGTGGAACATCACGTCCATACAAGAACATAATTAACTAAATTCAAAGGGAGGACCTTCGGCTCCTTTCTTATGAACCTCCATTAATCTCTTTTTTATTATAGTATGTCGTTTCATGTATATGTTAAAAATAACCCTAAAATTGTTAGTATCATAAAGATTTTTCCTCATTGTCTCAGAATAGTCATTACTATTGCTTAGATTTCATATCACCGGCCCAACTTATTTGGAATTGAACCATAGTTATTATTATGGTTATAGTATGTAGTTATAAAGAATTAATGCAATGATCAACCAAGCAGTAGGTGACATCTGAATGAAACTGTTCACAACTGGATATTCTAAACCAAAATTTTGATACATAACATATTGAAATCTCACAACATAATTTTGCGAGCACTTGAACTGACAAATATTCACAAATAATAATAAAGATGACCTTACTTTCCTAACAATCAAGAAGAAAAAGGCATGTTGCTTAACATATTTTTCAAAAAGATAGTCTGTCGGGCTGTATCCAAGTTTACAGTTCACAAATTTAATTAAAAGAAGCCAAAAGAAAGAGTTATCACTACAGTAAAAATGATCTTTAACGACAATTAATAGCTTAATTGCCGCTAAATATGTATTTTCAGAGGCAATTAGTACCCTCTATAGTTGTCCCTAAAGTCTATAGCGACATTGAATCTAATGACAAATAATTAATATCAGTAAAGATTCTAGCACTCTTCGTTAATGTGCATATTTATTGCCAATAAAAATTATTTTTGTTCTAGTGTATTTTGGGCATCTGTTAGTTTCAAGAAAACTTGATCTCTTATTATGCCCAAAAAGAAGAGAGAAAGAAATATGACAAATTAGTCAACTTGTGATAAAAGAAGTGGACTAATTGTCTCTATACTAATATTCTAGGAAGAGTGCAATGACATACAAAATGTTTGTACCTGAGATAAAACAATCAAAATAATATATTAACGGTGGCAAGCAAGAGAGCAATCTATTTGGTTCTGTTAACAAATTTCACCATTGGTTCCGTATTAGTTATCACATATTTGTTGTTGTGTGCTATCAAATATAGCACAGCCCATAAGCAATTTTCCCAAAAAGTATATGAGGAAACCTGTAGAAAGGGACAAAAGAGAAGATTAATTTTCAATCATCATTGATGAAATTTTTAATAGAGTGAAAAAAAGTCACCAAAATAGCAAAAAGAAATTGCAATAGTTACATGAATCGCTATGACTTACAGTAAAATATTAAGTTTCATTAAATAGGAGGAAGAAAACTTTGAGGAATGAAACACACTTCATAAGAAGTTTAATTAATGTATTTGAATTCGACTCCCCTATAGCGAAAAAAACCTACAAATAATAGTGGCAGAAATAGAAGTTTTGTTTACTAAAGAACCAAATGTAATGAATTCAATCATTTCAGCAGCGTTATGAGTTGTGGACTGAGAGGTGCAAGAGTAGTAATGTCGCATTGCCATTGAAATCAATTTTCTTTATTTATCCTTTCTTCTTTTGGCGCCTTGAAATTAAGTGTTGGGTTTTAAAAGATGTGAATGAAAAACGAAGAGTTGTGAATTTTGTGAAAAGTTGTGACTTTTATGAAAAGTTGTGACTTTTGTGAAGATTTGTGACTTTTATGAAAAGTTGTGATTTTCTCGTTAGGTTGTAACTTTTCAGAAGGGTTAAATAAGAATTCTGATATGTGAGGGTGCTACATAGGCAGGTCAGCCGTTGTAAACAAGCGTAACGTTTATGAAGAGCGGCAAGAGTGGTAAAATAATGAACGGGAGAAGCGGTTTTTGAAGGCTCAGGCGGTGTTTCTATTGCAGAGTGGAAGGACTGTTTTGGAAATAAATAAATAAAAAGAGAATCCCTGCTTGAGGTGGCACAACGTCACTATGATATGATATATGATGATATGATATTTAAGAAAATTATTCGATGGCTAATGATAGTGGTGAGTGTCGATTGATTAGTAGTTGTTGGTGATAATGATTAATGTAATTGTAGTAGCTAGGGTTGATAGTAGCGATTAATGATGTTGATGGCTAATAATTGTGGTGAATTATAATAATAATCAATAATATTAGTATTAGTGAAATGACAAATAACTTTTAGGGTAATTTATGTTTTTTTCTCCTAAAAAGTTGATCTTTACAGAGTAAGCAAATCAGCCCAAAAAGGTACAGACAAAATACTGATTCTATATTTTTTTAAAAATCCATGCAAAATATAGAAGAAAGCTTCAAATCAGCTGATGGTTACCAAATTTGATACTTTTCTTTTCTAGTTTGATCTCTGTAAGATAAAGATTTCATCTTTTTTTCATAATACGGTGCCTATATGCAGAGTTTATGTCACGCCCCGAGTATACACCCTGGACGTGGCCGACACTTGAGAACCATTGATGGTCCTCAAGCGAACCCTTGTCCTGGCTGACTACTTAGCAGAAGATTGACTCAAGCATTTAAAGGCTTAAACCAGAAGTAAATCATTAAAACTATAAAATGCTCAACTCATACTGTCTGAAAACAATATTCAATGCAATAATAGTAATTTGCAAAACATCTCAAAGGAAAAGAAATTACTGAGAGACTTCTCAACTCTATCTATCTATGAAGCCTCTATAGTTCAACATTGTCACAATCCAATTTCTCAGGTCATGATGGCGCCTAAGACCCTCCGGTAGGCCAGCCAAACTCTATCCCGAAACTAACAGTAACGGGACTAAGAGTGGAAACTAATCCATGACCAAGCGGAGAACATATAAGGAAAGCTGGAACATGACCAAAATATATATACAACACCTCCCAAAATCTGGAAGTCACGAGTCCAGAACTACTAAAAAGAGTACAAGTCCCGAAAGTGGACTACTGAAACAACTGTCTCGAAAACAAAAGACAAGCCAAAATATATAAACAGAAGGAAACTGGTGATCCCAAAATGCCAAGTGCTCACCCTAGTCTCCCGAACTGACAGCTCCCGGCCCGATCTCAACGCTGATAACTGGTGCTCGGACCTGCATCACGAAAATAGATGCAGAGTGTAGTATGAGTACCAAAACCATAGGTATCCAGTAGGCATCATAGGCTGACTGAGCAAGAAAGGTAAACAAAGGCAGACAAGATAGAATCAGTAACAACAACAGAGGTCAACAGAACGAAAACCGAACAACGATAACCAATCGAAAATAACTAGCTAACTAAACCCAGCTGGTCCCCGCATAAGACCCGCTGGCCACACTCATGCGCAAGTTTAAATAAAAACCTGAACGGACCCCCATAAGACCGATAGGTACACAGATGAGCTAACTACAGAAGCGAAGTAAACTCGATTCCATAAACCTCGAACCAAGGGTCCCGGACCCTGAAACCATTGTTTGGGCTCAGCCCAATTACAACCAATACCTGAGCCCAGCTCAATCAAAATCAACCTTCGAGCCCAGCTCGATCATAAACCATATTCGAGCCCCACTCGACCATCAACACATAGGCCCACCCCAAATCATCAATCACGAGCTAGAAATGCTGGACTCTAATCGAAAACGTTAGTCTCGGACTGGAATAATACCTCTCGCTTTACGGTCTCGAGCTGGAAATGCCTGACTCGAATCGGGAACGTCAGTCTCGAACGGGAGCTAATCAATCCACGCTGAAAAGTCCAATCACTGGAAATACGGATTCCGTCCTAGAAACGTCAAAACACGGGATGGGACTAGTAGCTCACGCTCCACGGACGCCTGCTGGAAATAACTGACTGCAGTCGTATAACGTCAGTCATGGACCAGAGCGGATAGCCTACCCCCTTCAGCCTAGCGCTGGAAATATCGAATGCAAACCGCGTAACCTCAATCTCGTACTGGAGCTAACAACCTCAAACCAGATAAAGCCACTACGAACATCGCATCGTAAGGCTAACAATCACGGGCCACTTCCCAGAAGCACGTCAAACGAAGGCTCCCAGCCTAAAACCATTCATCCATCAATCGGCTCAACGCAACGTCTTCTGGAAGCATCCCACGATCTCAGAGAATAGAGGGCAAAGAATCGGAAGGTACGGGAACGTCTATACAAAGGCTCACACTATCAGACCCAAATCTGCTATATCATTCTACAAGGATCTAGGCCATCTGAATCGCCGTCGAATACAAAATCAAGTCAACAGGGTATGTGGGACTAAGTCATCATCACAACAGCCTATTCTAAGGCACAATCTCAATAAGCAACAAATCACAAACATAGTTCTCATACCCGCTCATGCAACATCAAATAATCACCAACAAATACCCCACAACAGTATATACGACAAATCAAGTCAACAACCCAACCTATAACATGATACTAATCCAAATCAACCAACAACCAATCCCAAACTGGGGCAAATCAGGAATAGGATCACAGTCCTAGCTAACCACCCCAGATTCAAAGTCATCTAACAGTATTTACACATTCAAGCTCAGTCTAAAAGGAAAGGAAGTCGTAACCTACCAAATAGCCGATCACGCGCGCTCCAAGTCACTCAACCCAAGCTTTCCCTTTTTGAACGGCATCAGACTACTGCCACGCTATCAAAAATAGAATCATAGCGTCAAAACAGTCGTTTAGACACCAAAATCATCAAATTTGGAGATAGACCAATTTTTGGGTCAAAATCTGGCAAAGTGGGACTCGCTCCGGATTTCCCGGAATTGACTCCATCAAAAAGGTTCCAAATCCTTCCCCCAACACTAATCCTAAACTAGTTTATCAAATAGGGGTCGGATCCGCTCCCAATCAACCAAACAATAAGAAATCTAAAACTAACAAAAATAGGCCAAATAAGGGGTTTACCTCCGATTTCACGTAGAACGAGGTGCATCCAATGAACCCCAACCTCAAATCCACGAAGAAAATGAAAACCCAAACACTTGGGACTTTGAATCACCAAAAATGGACCTCTAGAACCCTAGATATCGAAGTTCTAAAATGATGAAGAAATCATAAACTAATCACCTGATGGGCAGCAGCTTCGAGCTGAAATTCACCACAAACGAAGGTTCACCAACACATTCCAATCACTCCACTGCGTAGCCAAAATCTTCGCGATCATACAGGACTTTGAATCACTCAAATCGGAGCTCGAATGAGGGAGAAATCGCTATTTGATAATAAGGTCTGAATGCTGAAATTTCTAGGTTATAAAACCGAAACTGATCACTACAGATCATTTCTGGTCGCTAAAAGTCTAAATTCTGGTCCCTAAAGGTCTGCACCAACAACCAAACTTTTTTCTATTTTTCAAAGTCTCCAAACGGACCCTCGGAATTCGTTCGGGACCCGATGAAAATAAACCATATATGCTACCCCACTAAATTCGACATTCCGGACTCAATGGCGCAGCCGAAATTTCCATACGAGGTCATTTCGACAAAAAGTGGGTCCCACACCCAATATGCCATTTTTGCCAAATTCTACCAAGAGCCTTGAATTTTGATCGGAAGCTCCCGATAATTCTCGTAAGGTCGTTCTAGGCCAAACTCGACATTCTGGAACTAACCACGCTGTCGGAATTTTAATCCGAGTGTGTTTTCCAAGAAAGTTGACCAAAGTCAACCTTAGGCCAAATTCCAAAGGCTAAAGAGCTAATCGGCCCCAAATTCACACCGAAAACCCCGGGACTCATGCGAACCATGCTTCTAGCCTAATTTGGCCTTTACGGAGCTGATGGAACCATTAAAATTCTCATCTGAGGTCGTTTACCTGAAGTTATGACCGAAATCAACTTTTCAAGGTTCAAAAACTCCAAAACAGAAAAACGGGCATAAAACCCAAACGAACGACCAGGCGATCGAACAGTCAGTGCCAACAAGTCATAAATGACTTGGGGTCGCTACAGGAAAGCTCTAAACGACAGAAAGAAGGCATTAACATAGAACTCACCTGGAGAGTCATTACAATATCCACTACTAAAACGACTTTCCTCCGCGAAAGTAAGGATAAAGAAGTACCTGAGGACTCAAACAAGTGAGGGAACTGCTCCTGCATCTCCCGCTCTATCTCCTAGGTAGCCTCCTCATCTGGAAGATGCCTCCAATGGTCCTTAACCGCAGGAATGACTCTTTATCTCAACTGCCTCACATCTCTGGCCAAAATAGCAACTGACTCCTTTGTATAAGTCAAGCGGTCATCCAATTCAACAACATCGTACTCGAGAACATGTGACTCATTTGGAACATACTGGCGCAGCATAGAGACATGGAAAACTGGATGCACGGTTGAAAATGCTGGAGGTAAGGCTAACTCATAAGCCACCTCGCCAACTGCCCTCAATATCTCAAAAGGCCCTATATATCTGGGCTAAGCTTGCCCCGCCTCCCAAATCTCATCACGACCTTCATAGGTAATACTCGGAGGAATACTCTGTCACCCCCGGAAAAACTCAACGGTCGGCGCCTGCGATCTGCATAACTCCGCTGTCTACTCTGAGCCGTCCTGAGCCTATCCTAGATCAACCTCACATGCTCCAAGGACTCCTGGAATAAGTTTGTACCTTGCGGCCTAGGCTCCGTAGACTCAAACCAACCTACTGGAGTGCGACAACGCCTACCATACAAGGCTTCAAACGGGGCCATCTGGATGCAGGAATGGTAGCTATTATTATACGTAAACTCCACCAAGGGCAAGAAATGATCCCACTGATCTCCGAAGTTAATAACACAGGCCCGCAACATATCCTCAAGAACCTGAATAGTACGCTTTAACTGGTCATCAGTCTGCGGGTGAAATGCTGTGCTAAGATCCATATGGGTGCCTAGCTTCCCCTGAAATGCTCTCCAAAAACTGGAAGTGAATTGTGGGCCCCAGTCTGAGATGATAGAAACAAGCACACCATGAAGACGTACTACCTCCCGGATGTAGATACGGGCTAACCTCTCCACATGATCGAAAGTATGAACAGGGATGAAGTGTACTGACTTGGTCAATCGATCCACGATGACCCAGATACTGTCAACACCCCTAGGAGTCCATGGCAACCCAACAACAAAGTCCATGGTAATGCGCTCCCACTTCCACTCGGGAATGGGTAATCTCTGTAACTCTCCATCAGGCTTCATATGCCCGGTCTTAACCTGCTTGCAACACAAACAGCGGGACACATAGTCTGAGATGTCCCTCCATATGCCGCTCCACCAGTAATGCTGTCTCAAATCACGATACATCTTAGCTGTGCCCGGATGAATAGAATATCTTGAATCATGGGCCTCTAAGAATCAGCTGGATCAAATCAACAACTCTAGGAACACACAATCGGTCAGCAAACCTCAAAACCTCATCTGAATCTAAGGTAGCATGCGCTTCATCACCTGCCAACACCCTATCTCTGAGCGCTACCAAAGACTCATCCTCAAACTGACGACTGCAGATCTGATCAAGTAGAGACGATTGAACCCCAACATAAGCTAATACTCTGCTAGAATCTGAACCATCCAGTCTAATCATCTGATTGGCTAAGGACTGAATGTCCAATGCCAGGGGTCGCTGCGCAACAGAAAGGAAGGCTAGACTACCCATACTCACCGCCTTCCGACTCAAGGCGTCCGCTACTACGTTCGCCTTGCCCGGATGGTAGAGAATAGACAAGTCATAGTCCTTCAAGAGCTCAATCCATCGACGATGCCTGGACTTAAGGTCCCTCTGAGTCATGATGTACTGGAGACTCCTGTGATCAGTGTAAATCTCGCAATGGGCTCCATACAGGTAGTGCCTCCAAATCATAAGCGCGAAAACTACCACTGCCAACTCCAAGTCATGAGTGGGGTAGTTGTGCTCATGCAGCTTAAGATGCCTCGATGCATATGCAATAACTCGGCCCTGCTGTATAAGAACATAACCCAAACCAACGCCGGATGTGTCATAGTAGACCGTGAAGCCCTCGCCCTCAACTGGAAGAGTCAAGATAGGAGCTTTAGTAAGCAACTCCTTAAGTCTCAGAAAGCTCCTCTCGTATTCCTCCGACCACACAAATGGAACATCCTGGCGAGTCAACCACGTCAAAGGCGCTGCTAATGTGGAGAAACTCTCAACAAAGCGTCTGTAATACCCCGCTAGTCCAACGAAGCTCCGAATCTCAGTCACAGAAGTGGGCCTAGCCCAACCATAGGTAGCCTCAATCTTTGTCGGAGCAACCATAATTCCATCCTTGGACACCACGTGCCCCAAGAATGCTACAGACTCCAACCAAAACTCGCACTTTGAGAACTTGGCATAAAGCCGATGGTCTCTCAAAGTTTGGAGCACTGTCCTCAAGTGCTGCTTATGATCACTGTAGCTCCGCGAGTATACCAAGATGTCATCGATGAAGACAATGACGAAGGAGTCTAAGTACTACCTGAACACTCGAGTCATCAGATCCATAAATGTTGCAGGGGCATTAGTCAACCCAAAAGACATAACCAGGAACTCATAATGGCCATATCGAGTCCTAAAAGCTGTCTTAGGGATATCCTCTGCTCGGATCCTCAACTGATGATAACCGGACCTCAGGTCTATCTTCGAAAACACCGCTGCTCCCTGAAGCTGATCAAATAAGTCATCTATACGAGGCATAGGATAACGGTTCTTCACCGTCACCTTATTCAGCTGCCTGTAGTCGATGAACATCCGCATGGAGCCGTCTTTTTTCTTCACAAATAGGATTGGGGCTCCCCAAGGTGACACACTCGGTCTGATGAACCCTCTACTCAATAAGTTTTGGAGCTGATCACTGAGCTCCTTGAGCTCTGTAGGTGCCATTCGGTACGGGGGGATAGAAATGGGATGAGTACCCGGCTCCAAGTCTATGCCAAAATCAATGTCCCGATCTGGGGTAGGCCAGGAAGATCGACAGGAAATACATCTGCGAACTCTCGAACAACAGGTACTGAATAAACTGTAGGGTCCTCCCTACTCCCGTCTCTAACATATGCCAAGTATGCCAAACACCCGCTGTCCACCAACCTCTGAGCTCACATACAAGAAATCAACCTAACCGGTGTGCGACTACAAGAGCCCTGCCACACCACCGGTGGGACACCGAGAAGGGCTAAAGTCACGGTCTTGGCGTAACAGTCCAAGACAGCCCGATGAGAGGACAACCAATCCATACCAAGGATCACATCAAAGTCTACCATACACAACACATTAAGATCGACTAGATTGTCCTGCCCTCTAATAGCCACCACACAGGATCTACACACCTGATCCACTACTAAAGAATCTCCTACTGGAGTCGAAACACACAAGGGCACAAATAAGGGCTCAAGACTCACTCCTAATCGAGGCACACAATAATCAGACACCTATGAATAGCTAGAACCTGGGTAAAATAATGTTGAAGCGGGCTGATAGCATAAAAGAATCGTACCTGTGATCACGTCATCAGGCACCTCGGCCTCTGCTCTAGCTGGAGCTACATAAAGGTGGCCCTGGGTGCCTCTACCTCTCGCATCAACTCTGCCACCACTCCTGCCTCCCGTGGGACCTCCTCGGGCCCCCTGATGCTGACCCCCTCCTCTGCTGGTGGTGCCACTGCTGATACCGGCCTAGCTGCATGTGGTGCTGGTAAAGCTTCTCTGGAAGAAGAAGGGCACTCCCTGGAGCAATGTCCCAGCTCCCCACAAGTGAAACAACCCCGAGAAGACCTGCTAGCTACTGAAGGTCAGCTACCCTAACTCGATGAACCTGGGTAAAACCCACCTCGGCCCTGACTCGGACCGACATTAGAACCGCTATAGCTGAACTGGTCACTAGCAGAAGTTTGCAATGCTGCCTGAAATGGGCGGCTGGACTGCCCTGGTTGGAACCCCTGAGTAACATGTTCCTGAACAACCCTCAGTCTGCAACGGGATCCACTGGCCCTGCTATTCAGCCTGAACCTCTTGCTGCTGCCCCCTTGGGCCTCGCGATGAAGGTGCTCAATAGTATGGGCATGGTCCACCACCTCCAAAAATGAACAACCCGCTGCCAACAGTGACTGAGACTCAATCCTCAGTTGCAATCTCAACCCTCTCACGAAGCATCAGACTCTCTCCTTCTCTGTGGGCAGGATCATAGTAGCACGACGAAACAACTCCAGAAATCGGGCCTCGTACTCAGATATAGTCATGGAGCCCTGTTCCAATCTTGAGAACTCATCACAGAGGCGGTCCCTCACACTCCGTGGAATGAACCTGGCTAGAAAAGCCTCAGCAAATTTCTCCCACGACACCGGTGGAGAACCAACTGGCCTAGTCCCAATAAACGAATGCCACCACTATCTAGCTGGTCCATCCAACTGGTCATCTGTGAAGTTTGCTCCTCTGGACTCCACCAAACACAAAGTCTGCAACCGCTCATGGCAGGTAGTGAAGAACTCGTGAGCATCCTCTTCCTCAGCCCTTGAGAATCTCGATGGTACCAATCTGAGAAACACCCCGAGCATCTTCTGCTCTCGCAAAGGCATGACCCTGTCCAACGGGTCTGGATGAACCACAGCTGGTGCTGGCGACTGAACAACCTCAAGTGCCGCTACGCAGGCTGGTCCTTCTGAGCCTGAACCGGCTCTAGAATTGGAGCTGGCTGCTGCTACTGCATACTCGTAATAGCCGCCAACAACTGGACAAGCAAGCCCTGGACTTCTGGCGCAACAGCTGGAACTTGTGGTGGCTGGGTTGGTCCCTACCCCACCGGCTGAGGCAGAATCTGCTATGTTGGCTCCGAAATCCTCCCTTGACCTCGGGCTGGCGCCGCAGCACCACGTTCTCTACACGTGCGAGCCATCCTTGTAACATATTGGACCAAGTAAGATTTCAAAAAAACAACTAACCAACAACGCACGAAAAGATACAAGGCAATAAAACATCCTAAAAACATCATGTAGCCTCCCGAAGATAAGTTACAGACGTCTCCGCACCGATTCGCAAGACTCTACTACAGGCTAGTTCTGTACACGGGAGACCAATGAACCTATGCTCTGATACCAATTTGTCACGACCTAATTTCTTAGGTCATGATGGCGCCTATGGCCCTCTGGTAGGCCAGCCAAACTTTATTTCGGAACTTAACAGTAACGGGACTAAGAGTGGAGACTAATCCATGACCAAGAGGAAGCATACAATAGAACATATAAGGAAAGCTGAAACACGACCAAAATATATATACAAAACCTCCCAAAATCTGGAAGTCACGAGTATAGAACTATTAAAAAGAGTACAAGTCCCGAGAGTGGTCCACTGAAACAACTTTCTCGAAAACAAAAGACAAGCCAAAATATATAAATAGAAGGAAACTAGTGATCCCAAAATGCCAAATGCTCACCCTAGTCTCCCAAACTGACAGCTCCCAACGCTGATAACTGGTGCTCGGACCTGTATCACGAAAATAGATGCAGAGTGTAGTATGAGTACCAAAACCATAGGTACCTAGTAGGCATCATAGGCCGACTGAGCAAGAAAGGTAAACAAAGGCAGACAAGATAGAATCAGTAACCACAACAATAGAGGTCAACAGAACGGAAACCGAACAACAATAACCAACTGAAGATAACTAGCTAACTAAACCCAGCTGGGCCCCACATAAGACCCGCTGGCCACACTCGTGCACAAGTTTAAATAAAAACCTGAACGGACCCCCATAAGCCCGACAGGTACACACATAAGCTAGATATAGAAGCAAAGTAATATCGATTCCATAAACCTCGAACCAAGGGTCTTGGACCCTGAAACCATCATTTGGGCCAAGCCCAATCACAACCAATACCTGAGCCCAGCTCAATCAAAATCAACCTTCGAGCCCAGCTGGATCATAAACCATATCCGAGCCGCGCTCGACCAATAACACTTGGGCCCAGCCCAAATCATCAGTCACAAGCTGGAAATGCCAGACTCTAACCAGAAACGTCAATCTTAGACTGGAATAATACCTTTCGCTCTACGGACTCGAGCTGGAAATGCCGAACTCGAACAGGGAACGTCAGTCTCGGATGGGAGCTAATCAATCCACGCTCAACAGTCCAATCACTGGAAATACCGATTTCGTCCAAGTAATGTCAAAACACGGGCTGGTACTAGTTACTCACGCTCCACGGACGCGCGCTGGAAATAACAAGCTGCAATCGTATAACGTCAGTCATGGACCGAAGCGGATAGCCTACCCCCGTCAGCCTAGCGCTGGAAATACTGGACGTGAACCGCGTAACCTCAGTCTCGTACTGGAGCTAACAACCTCAAACCAGATAAAGCCTCTACGAACATCGTATCGTAAGGCTAACCATCACGGGCCGCCTCCCACAAGCATGTCAAACGAAGACTCCCAGCCTAACACCATTCATCCATCAATCCGCTCAACGCAACGTCTTTCGGAAGCATCCCACGATCTCAAAGAATAGAGGGGAAAGAATCGAAAGGTACGGGAGCCACGGGAACGCCTATACAAAGGCTCACACTATCAGACCCAAATCTGCTATATCATTCTACAAGGATCTAGGCCATCCGAATCGCCATCGAATACATACTCAAGTCAACGGGGTATGTGGGACTAAGTCATCATCACAACAACCTATTCTAAGGCACAATCTCAATAAGCAGCAAATCACAAACACAGTTCTCATACCCGCTCATGCAACATCAAATAATCACCAACAAATACCCCACAACAGTATATACGACAAATCAAGTCAACAACCCAACCTATAACATGATACTAATCCAAATCAACCAACAACCAATCCCAAACTGGGGCAAATCAGGAATAGGATCACAGTCCTAGCTAACCACCCCAGATTCAAAGTCATCTAACAGTATTTACACATTCAAGCTCAGTCTAAAAGGAAAGGAAGTCGTAACCTACCAAATAGCCGATCACGCGCGCTCCAAGTCACTCAACCCAAGCTTTCCCTTTTTGAACGGCATCAGACTACTGCCACGCTATCAAAAATAGAATCATAGCGTCAAAACAGTCGTTTAGACACCAAAATCATCAAATTTGGAGATAGACCAATTTTTGGGTCAAAATCTGGCAAAGTGGGACTCGCTCCGGATTTCCCGGAATTGACTCCATCAAAAAGGTTCCAAATCCTTCCCCCAACACTAATCCTAAATTAGTTTATCAAATAGGGGCCGGATCCGCTCCCAATCAACCAAATAATGACAAATCTAAAACTAACAAAAATAGGCCAAATAAGGGGTTTACCTCCTATTTCACGTAGAACGAGGTGCACCCAACGAACCCCAACCTCAAATCCACGAAGCAAATGAAAACCTAAACACTTGGGACTTTGAATCACCAAAAATGGACCTCTAGAACCCGAGATATCGAAGTTCTAAAATGATGAAGAAATCATAAACTAATCACCTGATGGGCAGCAGCTTCGAGCTGAAATTCACCACAAACAAGGGTTCACCAACACATTCCAATCACTCCACTGCGTAGCAAAAATCTCCACAATCATACAGGACTTTGAATCACTCAAATCGGAGCTCGGATGAGGGAGAAATCGCCATTTGAAAATGAGGGCTGAAAGCTGAAATTTCTGGGTTATAAAACCGAAACTGTCGCTAAAGACCATATCTGGTCGCTAAAATTCTAAACGCTTTTCGCTAAAGGTCTGCATCAGCAACCAGATTTTTTTTTATTTTTCAAAGTCTCCGAACGGACCCTCGCAATTCGTTCAGGACCCGATGAAAATAAACCAGTTATGCTACCCCGCTAAATTCGATATTTCGGACTCAATGGCGAAGTCAAAATTTCAATACGAGGTCATTTCAACAAAAAGTGGGTCCCACACCAATATGCCATTTTTGCCAAATTCTACCAAGGGCCCCGGATTTTGATCTGAAGCTCCCGGTAATTCTTGAAAGGTCGTTCTAGACCAAACTTGGCATTCCGGAACTAATCGCGCTATCGGAATTTTCATCCGAGTGCATTTTTCAAGAAAGTTGACCAAAATCAACCTTAGGCCAATTTTCAAAGGCTAAAGATTTAATCGGCCCCAAATTCACACCGGAAACCCCGGGACTCATGCTAACCATGCTTCTAGCCTAATTTGGCCTTTCCGGAGCTGATGGAACCGTCAAAATTCTCATCTGAGGTCGTTTACCTGAAGTTATGGCCAAAGTCATCTTTTCAAGGTTCAAAAGCTCCAAAACAGAAAAACAGGCATAAATTCCAAATGAACAACCAGGTGATCGAACAGTCTGTGCCAGCATGTCATAAATGACTTGGGGTCACTACAGGAAAGCTCTAAATGACAGAAAGAATGCATTAACGTAGAAATGACCTGGAGGGTCATTACAAACATGGATGTCTGGACATGACCCACGACAACCTAAACTGACTAAATTGAAAGAAAAGGGGGAGTCCTCCGGAATGCAAGGAGTCTCACCAAAAGCTAACTGAAGTGTCAAATGATCTCAACAGAGAGCCTGTTGATGATTCTGAACACCTGTATTTGCATCATAGAAAGATACAGGTCGAATGACATCAATACATTGAATGTACGAGTATGTAATAAAGCTGAATGAATAAACAACTGAACTAATAAGCCTGGAAGAATACTCACCTCAACTCAACTCAATACAAAGCAATAATAAGAGATGAAATATTTAAAGCTTCATAAATAAAAGATGCTAACTCAAGGATGTATATAAACATATAATAAATTACTCTTTAATCTTATTTGAGAGATTCTCTAACCTACAATCATTACTATGAGCTATGTGATGATACAACGTCTTACCCACGCTGTCAGAACTGTCCTATACCTTGTCAGGGCATAGAACACCTCAACTAAGTGGATCCACTAAAGCTCTGCTCGAAAGCAATAAGGAGTCATCTAAAAAGTATGATCCTTTATCCATGTTGGCTACATGGTTTATGAGGAATGTGAGTTGTCTGAACTCATCCCCATATCGGTGCTCAATACTACTCCCAATAAATATATATTCATGCTCAAATGTGGAAAACATACTCTTTCTCAATTTGAGGTAATTGCTCAAAATATCCTCTTAAAAGAGGTAACTGCTATGAATTAACTCTAAACTCATTACTAATTTAGAAATCAAAGTTTTTCTTTTCACAATGTAAAAATGATAAATTTGGACATCAATAGTTTCCTTAAACTTTACTAAAAATGTCTCTTTAAACTTTCCTCAAAACTCCTATTTACTTTCTCAGAAATCAATTTAAGATAATTGTTCGGTTAAAAAGATTCTCATCAATAAGTCAATGAATACTCAAATAATAGGGTTCATGCTGAAAAAAAGACATGAACAATCAACTCAAGAATCTCAATGCATAATATGTATGAACTCAAAATTTAGGAATAACAACTAAAAATTCAGCAACAAACTCATCTAAAACATTATCAAAACTAAGGATGTAACCCTAGACTATTCTTTATTGATAGAAAGTATATGTAGGGCATGAGGACAAACTCAGTCCATCACTATGATAGCCTTACATACCTGGAAAGAATAAAGTTCTTGGCAAAATCGATGAAATTCGAAGAACGTTAGAAAATCCTAGCTTTTCTCCTCTTGAATCGTTGTTCTAAGTCTTGGAAGTGTTAATCAAAGTAATGGGGTCGACTGATACTGTTTAGAACCTTAATTAGGTGTAAAAACATCATGGGTTAGGCTTTGAAGGGGTGGAAAAACACTGAACTACCCCTTTGTAAAAGCTGACAAAAACTATCCACGGGACTATCGACTGTTCGTGGTTTGATCTACGGACCGTAGATCCCATCCGTGGAATATATATTGAATTTTTAAGGCTCAAAAGTCCATTTACGAATCCAAATGACGGCCCATAGTAGTTCTTACGGCCCGTAGAATGGATCCGTAGTAATTGGGTCCCAAAATTTGACTCCCAGTACTTTACCGATGACTTGACTGGATGGTTCGTCGTTCAACTGATGGCCCTTATGTTGGATCCGTCATTCACAGACTCAAAAAACTCTGATATGGCAATCTCTGGTAAATTGGTCATAACCTTTTACTCTGAACTCAAAAAAAAAAAAGCAAACTTGGTGGCGTTGGAAAGAGGACTCAAAGACCTTCAATTTGATAGACCATGGGCCACCTAATTCATTATGTACGGGGAGATATGATCATTTGAAGTTAACCTAAGTAGAATCTTATGTCAAAACTTAATCGATAATGAAGCTTTTAACTCAACTTTGTGCTAGGGGCTTCTTGTGACCTTAAGTCATATCCAAATCAATTCGAACACCAAAGAAATGACATTTACGCATATGAGCAATTTAAGAGTCACCCAATACAATTTTTACATGCAAATAAAGAATGGTTCGGGCCTTAGCTTAGAAATTTTTGGGGTGTTACAGTTTAAGGAAAAGGGTAAGATTTGATTATGTTAATTTTTTACTTAATAGTATCATTATTAGAGAAAATGGGCTAAAGATTTGATTTTGAGAAATGGGGTTCTTGTTTCTTGGTGGATATCAACATTTACTGACTGTACTTTGTACAATATTTTGGATTTCGGGGAAGTTGAGGTTTCTTGATTTCATATGTAAATTTTTTTATTTTTTTCCAATTCATTTTCAATCTATAGTCTATGGTGTTGTGGGGTGGGGTGGGGGTGGGGGTGCTAGTGGTGGAAGAAAAAGTGAAGGGTTGGGGGCAGTGAGGTGGCATGCCACGTGGTGTCCATCTTGCGAAAATGTCAGTGGCACATATGATTAGGCGTCCACCTTGGACAGCCTTAACGGAGTAGAAGGGGTGTATATGAGCCACTTCAGTAACATAGGATTAGTCTTGTACGAAAAGTATAATGGAGAGCCCGTTTCCCTTTCGTTTTTGTTCATTCATTTCTAAGTTGTAGGACATGTTGCTAAGTTTGCATGTATTATGAAAAAGATTATGCAAACATATAGGATAGTGAAAGTAAGTGGCTTTGTATTAAGAGGTGCATCTGGGGCGGATTGAGAATTTTGAGTTTATGGGCAGTTTACCGGATTCTTAGTAAATTGTTTATACATATTATGTGGATTTTTAATACAAATACAGCGTTTTGGTCAAAGTTATTGGATTCTGCCCCTGCAACCACTGCCTCTAAATCTTGGACCCCCCTTTCTCAAATCGTAATTCGTCAATTATACTTTATCAACTGAGAAAAATGATCTTCCAAATATTGGTAATTCTCTATGGTTTGCTTGAATTTCATATCAAGTTCTGTACTTTTGGCGGAGAGCTCGAGCAAGTGTTGTTTTCGGAATGTGGTCTGCCTAAGATATTAATTGAAAATCAACAAAATGATCTTTGCACTTTTCGTCTTTTCTAGGTTGTTTAAGCAAATTTGCATTTCTTAGATATTGATGCTTTGTGAAAACTTTGTGACCCTACGCCTGGATGACCGTCATGTGATATCTGTAGTTTATTATTTGCCGTTTATTTGAAGGAATTAAAATCGCAACTAATTGCTGCATATTTGGTTTTTCAGATTGTGCATTTGACACTGTGTATCAATTTCAAATTAGCTATCTGTGGACATGATATATGTTCAGGTTAATGTTTAATGCAGACAATGGATTGTGTCTCTTTCTTCTCTCTTTTATTCTTCTTAAGAAAATCATGTGTGACTAATTGACTACCTCTGAAACAAATTTGAGTCCTGTTAGAAAAACGAACCGCAGTTCTTGTTCCTAGATGATTTTGTTGCTGCAACTTCAAGTTCCTAATTTTCTTAAGAGATGATTGATAATGGATTGAGCCTAGTTTAGGGATGATGCGTTTACCCCTATACCCTTCTCCACTTAAATACTAGACTTAGTTCATTTGGCACGGGCTGGATTTTTTTCTAATAGGTATTACTAGAAAAGCAATCTGTAGACTTCAAAAATTCCAAGGACTACCTTATACTGTTACACATAGCACACAGTTTGTACATAATGTATTTAACTCGGTTCTTGTGGGATTACAGTGGGTATGTTGTTGTTGTTGTATTTAACTCGATTGTTTGGAAACATGGAGATGATGGATGTCATATGTTTATGTGTCAAAATTTTCCTGAGAATGGCTTTGATTATTGTAAGTTCAACTTATACTTGTCTGTATGAACTGCCTACTGGAACTGATAGAACTACAGTCGCCAAAAGTAGCATCGTTGAAATTATTCGATCAAATAGCTTGTGTAAGAATTGCTTACTAGGAATTTTTTAGTAATGCCAAATACCTGCCTGAAAACACCTGCAAGTTTTATTTATTATGTTACGCTGAGTGCCAGCTTCTTCTCATTGTTAACATATAAAAGAGATTTTTTATTTTAAAACTTTTGAATAATTTATTGAGAACTCCGTCTAATTGTTTTCTCACACTACCAGTGATGAAGAACATCTGGCAATCAAGAAAATGCATGCATTTTCCACAGTGGATGGCTTTGTAGAGATAACCGAGTCGTTGATGGACATGATAAAGTTCATTGCAAACGAGCACTCGGCGGGGGCTTTTCTATGTTCAACAGCATACCCACACTGCAGTGACCAACCTTATCAATCTCACTAGCAAAATTGAGGGAAAATCTCGTCAAGTGACTTTGCACACAGCAGATTCATAGGATTCTACTGTCATGGTGAGGTCAATGAAAGAGTGTGGATTCTCAATTGCTAATGAAATGATTAAAGATATCAAACATTCTCTAGCTGTCGTGTCCGAGAAGCAACTGAAAAATTGCTATATAAGAAGACCAAGTTCAAGTTTTCGGATAGGGAGAACTATCTCGTGGAATCCTGCTATTTGGGGTCGAAAAACAGGTCCGGAACAAAATTGATGAAGAGTGTTGTTTTTGTATGTGATGCTTAGTGCTATCAACTTATTACTTTTGTCTTGATATTTTGTTGTAATCTTAGGACTATCTTTTCTATAAAGTTCTAGAATTTATAAGGTAGTAGTAATGTGAGGTAGAGCTTTATTCAAGCTTAATACAAGGAGGCATGTTCCAGGATTTAAGGGATTGGATAGATCACTTTATGTATCTGTATATAGTGTAAACTTATGTTGTATGAATGAAAAAAATCAGCTCCACTTTCTCCAGATTTCCTCTCTCTTTTCATGTTTGTTTTCCCTTTCTCTCCTTCAATTAGTATCAGAGCATATTTGATCTTTGAGGGACTGTTTTTTGAGAGAAAAACACAGCAAGAACACCCACCAAGTTTAACTTGTTCAGGTCTCTTTCTGTTCAGTTACCTTTCACATGGCTTCTACCAGCTCTCCTCTTTCACCTCCTATCTTTAATGGTGAGAACTACCAAGTTTGGGTGGTGAAGATTAAAACATACTTAAAGGGTCTTGGATTATGGAAATATGTTGAGGAAGACAGCGCTCCGGAACCTTTGAGGGGAAACCCAACTCTTCAGCAGATCAAAAGTCATGAAGAAGAGATCGCAAAAGGTCCAAAAGCCTTGTCTTTCATTCACGCAGCTGTCTCAGATTCAATTTTTACCAGGATCATGACATGTGAATCTGCCAAAGAAGCTTAGGATATGCTGAAGCAAGAATTCCAAGGGAGTGATAGGACGAGGCAAATGCAACTATTGAATCTAAGAAAAGAATTTGAGATGTTAAGAATGAAAGAGACTGAAAAGGTGAAAGATTATATTGATAGAATCATGAAAATTGTCAACCAGATCAGATTGTTGGGGGGAAAAGTTGAAGAGAAGAGGATTGTTGAGAAGGTAATGGTGACACTTCCATAAAAGTTTGAAGCAAAAATCTCCTCAATTGAAGATACTTGGGATATGTCTCATGTCACATTGAATGAACTATCCAACGCTCTTCTACCCGTGGAGAAAAGGAAATCTTTTAGAGAGGAAGAGAGTACAATTGAAATTGCTCTTGTGGCTGTTCAAAGATCTAATGCTCAATTTGATGGTGAATCCAAAAGGCAACATGGTAAGGAGAAGAAGGAGCAATATAACAACCGAGGGAGATATAGAAGATCCAAGTATCCATCTTGTCCCTATTGTAAAAAGACCAATCATATAGAAAAGTTTTGCTGGTACTGACCTCGAGTTCAATGCAAGGTCTGCAAATAGTTTGGTCATGTGGATAAGGTGTGCAAAACAAGTCAAAACCAGCCAGCTCAAGCTCAAGCCCAACCAGCTCAAGTTACTGAAAATGTTGAAGATCATGAAGAAAAGTTGTTTGCTGCTTCTATTGCTGGAGAATGCAATATAGCAGCTCAAGATCATGATGTGTGGCTTGTTGATAGTGGATGCACGCATCACATGAAAGCTAACTTGAACATTTTTGAATTGCTGGACAAAAATTATTTCTCCAAAGTCAGACTTGGAGATGGCAGACTTGTAGATGCAAAGGGCAAAGGAGCAGTTGCTGTTCAAACTCCCTCAGGTATGAAGTTTATATCTGATGTATTATTTGTTCCAGAAATTAGCCAAAGTCTTCTCAGTGTTGGCCAATTGCTTGATAAAAATTATGCCCTGTTATTTAAAGATAAAACATGTGAAATCATGGAACCAACTGGTATAAAATTGCTCTCAGTCAAAATGAACAACAAAAGCTTCCCTCTTGATTAGAAACATACTGAGATTGGAGCTTATGTCAGCATACAAGATGAAACTTATGTCTAGCATAAAAGGCTTGGTCAGATCAATTTTAAATCTTTAAAATTGATGCAAAATAAGGAACTTGTGGCAGATATGCCTTCCATAAATGAAACCTCTATGTATGTGGGGTTTGTCAAATTGGGAAGCTAAGTCAATCACCATTTCCTATTAATCAAGCCTGGAGAGCTACTGAGAAGCTCCAACTAGTACATACTGATGTGTGTGGACCTATGAGCGGTCCTTCTTATAATGGCAGCAAGTATTTTCTTTTATTCATTGATGACCTTACGAGGTTTTGTTGGGTTTACTTTCTGAAACATAAATTTGAAGTATTTGTTGTGTTTCAAAAGTTTAAAGCAATTGTTGAAAACCAATGTGGCTCTTTGATAAAAATCTCAAGGTCTGATAATGGGACTGAGTTCACGTCCAATCAATTCAAGAATTTTCTTCAGAAAGCAGGAATTCATCATCAACTTACAGTCACTTACACACCACAACAAAATGGTGTAAGTGAAAGAAAAAATAGGTCTATTATGAATATGGCTCGGTGCCTTTCATTTGAGAAAGGCCTGCCTAAGGTGCTATGGGCTGAAGCTGTCAATACTGTTGTCTATCTTCAGAATAGATTACCGATGAGAGCAGTTGAAGGAAAGACTCCATACGAAGCATGGATTGGAACCAAGCCATCAGTTGCTCATCTTAAAGTATTTGGCTGTATCTGTTACTCTTATATTCCTGGTGTTAAAAGGGATAAACTTGATCAAAGAGCTGATGCTGGAATGTTTGTGGGATACAGCAGCACTTCTAAAGGCTATAGGATTTTAAATCCTATTTCACAAAAAATACATGTAAGTAGAAGTGTTAAATTTTATGAGGACGCTGCATGGGACTGGAAGAATATGGTTGTTTCTTCTTTACAGATCATTAATCAAGAACAAAGTGCCCAAGAAGAAGAGTTGATTCCAGAGGAAGAGGAGGACTCTGATGATTTTGCAGTAAGAGGCACCAGATCAATTGAAGATATATTTAGCAGATGCAGTGTCGCTATATTGGAGCCAACAAGTGTAGACAACGCGTTGCAAATTCCTGAATTGAGGGTTTCCATGGAGGAGGAGCTCAATATGATTAACAAGAATAATACCTGGGTAGTTGTACCTAGACCTCACAACAAGCAGTCTCTTTGAATTAGATGGGTGTTCAAGATTAAGTTGAATTCAGATGGAACACTCAACAAGTACAAAGCAAGGCTGGTTGTAAAGGGATACGCGCAACAGCATGGAATTGATTTTCATGAAACCTTTGCACCAATTGCAAGGTTTGATACCATCAGATTGCTTCTTGCAGTTGCAGCACACCAAGGGTGGCAAGTATTTCAATTGGATGTTAAGTCCACCTTCCTTAATGGGTATCTTGAAGAGAAAATTTATGTAGAGTAGCCTGAAGGTTTTAGAGGAGCTGGACACCATATATATTTGTTAAGAAAAGCTCTTTATGGCTTGAAACAGGCACCTAGGGCCTGGTATGCACGGATCGATAGCTACCTACTGAATTTGGGGTTTAAGAGAAGGTTCAATGAAGCAACCTTGTATATTATACTTCAAAATGATTATTTTCTCCTAGTTTCCCTCTATGTTGACGATCTGTTGCTGACTGGAAGCAGCACACAATCTATCATAGACTTCAGGGAGCAAATGAAGAAGGTCTTTGAAATGAATGATCTGGGAAAAATGACTTATTTCTTGGGAATGGAGGTTAATCAATCTTCTCAAGGAATCTTCATTTCTCAGAAGAAATATGCTACCGAAATACTAAAGAAGTTTTGTCTTGGCAAATGCAAACCAGTAAGTACGCCTGCAGTTCAAGGAGAGAAGTTGATGAAGGAGGATGAGTCTGGTTTGGTTGATGCTTCGATTTATAGAAGTTTGATTGGTTCCTTGTTGTATTTATCAGCCACGAGGCCTGATATTATGTACGCAACAAGTGTGCTATCAAGGTTTATGCATTCACCAACTGAAACTCACCTCAAAGCAGCTAAAAGAATTTTGAGGTACATTCGGGGCACTACTGATTATGGTGTGTTTTATAAAAGAACCACATCTATGAAATTGTTGGGGTTTAGTGATAGTGACTGGGCTGGGTCACAAGACGACATGAAAAGCACTTCAGGATATTGTTTCATTCTCGGATCAGGTGTCATTTGTTGGTGCACAAAGAAGCAAGGGTCCGTGGCTCAATCAACAGCTGAAGCAGAGTACGTTGCTGCCTCAGGTGCTGTTAATCAAGCTTTATGGTTGAGAAAAATCTTGATTGACTTGGGGTTTCATCCAAGCAAAGCAACTGAAGTCCTTTGTGATAACAAATCTGTTGTTGCCATCGTAAAGAATCCAGTCTTTCATGGAAAGACTAAACACATTAAATTCAAATACCATTCCATTCGAGAAGCTGAAAGGGAAAATGAAGTTTAGATTTTGCATTGTTGTGGAGAAGATCAACTAGCTGATATTTTTACAAAAGTGCTATAGAAACAAAAATTTGAGCTTCTTAGAGCTAAGCTTGGAGTATCCAGCAGCACTTGCATCAAGGAGGAGTGATGAAGGGTGTTGTTTTCGTATGTGATGCTTAGTGCTGTCAACTTATTACTTTTGTCTTGATATTTTGTTGTAATCTTAGGACTATCTTTTCTATAAAGTTATAGAATTCATAAGGTAGTAGTAATGTGTGGTGGAGCTTTATTCAAGCTTAATACAAGGAGGCATGTTCCAAGATTTAAGGGATTGGACAGATCACTTTATGTATCTATATATGGTGTAAACTTATGTTGTATGAATGAAAAAAATCAGCTCCACTTTCTCCAGATTTCCTCTCTCTTTTCATGTTTGCTTTCCCTTTCTCTCCTTCAAAAATGGTGAGGAAAATGCTGATTATATTTCAAATGTTTTCAGGTCAGCAAAAGAAAAAGCTTCAAATGGCCTCAGATGGATTCCGTAGAATCTAAAACATCCAAGAATGATGAGCCATCTGTGACCTATTCTAATGATGACACGACATTAGCAGCAGATCCCAGCTCTTGCACTAGAGGTCAACAACGATGAAACGCTGCTGTTCTCTAGCCAAACTGATGATGTGTTACAAGACTTGAAGGGAGGTTAGGACTTTAGCTCGATGTATCTTTGAACTTGAAACAATTCTTTTTGATGGATCTTTGTACTAGAACATGAAACGTAGAAACAAGGGATTATCATACGTGTCCAAAGGAAAAGGAAAGAGGAAGCTTCAATCTAACAATATTCTAATTGTCTTGAACTTCTAAAATAACAAATAATTTAAGACACTATTTTTAGAAACCACGACAGTAATTTATAGTATAACCGATTTACATCTACTAGACTTGTTAACAAGAGAAAAGTGTGTGCCTGCCGAATTTGAATCTTGTAGGACTATATTAAATGGATTGTGGAGATTGATTTTCCAATTAGTGGAAATGGGTGTCCTGATCCTCACATTACAGAAGCAAAACAAAGACTGCAGACTGAATAGTCACATGAACAATATAATGAAAGCTACATTTCCAGACTTTTATACATCTTTATAATGCAAACACTGTGTACGTTAAGCTATGTAGAACAGCTAGTAAAGGAACTTTACGCGACTAGGCAACTCTCCACTTTCAGGGAGCACAATGTCTAACCTCATCATAAGCTTATACTTATGAGGTATTTGAGCACCAACCTGCATACAGACTTCAACCATACCTCTTCAGTGCACTCCTCAATAGGGGTCCTTTTGGATCTTGAACATGCCACACATAATTTGGGGAAATACCTCATCCACTGTCTGCTTGGATACAAAGTTCTACAATTGATGGAATTCTGTCTCATGAGCATCATACATATGGTATGACTCGATAGGAATTAACACATCATCAATCGATCCCTTCACCCAGGAGTGGAAGCTTCTGCGACTATTGTTGGTTACAATCCTGAATCTCATGACCATTTTGAGCAACATGAATTTGTGACATTCACTGCAGGCAAAAAATAGTAACTTAGTTGACAAAGAAATGGCACTGGAAAATCGATGCTACTTAGATACAGTTGGTCACACATACAATTATTGATGTTTTCACATACATCCAACTTCTGCTTTCAAAACACATACATACATATAACATATACAGTCAATCCAGCTGCTGCGATGAAAACACATACATATATATATACAGTTGATCACACATACATACAAATAACAATTATAATTAAATACTGTATCTGCATGATTTCAGTTAGCATTAACAAAAATCTCACTGTATTTTACAAATACACGGGCGCTAATAGCACTAAATTGACATGGATGTATTCATCGAGTACATGTAACGCCTATGCAAATTTTGACCTTAAAACTATTGAACTGATTGTAGGAACATGACAAGTTGTTGTTCTGTTATTGTTTAATGCTGTCAGATAGACTAAAGAGCCCAGCAACACAAATGTTAAGGATCCTTTTGAATATATCGGCAAATATAGACGTTATGCAGTTGATGCTTGTATTGTGCGCATTATGAAGAGGTAGAAAGTTCTCCCTTATCATGAGCAGTTGAGCAGAATGTTCAAGCCTGATATGGAAGCAATCAAACAGAGGACTGAAGCTTTTATCATCCGAGAAATTCTTGGAAATAGACCAAGAAAATCCGAACCTCCACAAGTACTTGACCTAACGCAACTGCTCGAGTACATCCGAGACAAAAAGATCTCGAATAAGTTAGTAGTGTAGATCATGAGGTGTTGCAACACATTCTATTCAATGGAGAACAGATCAACAATATACCCAATGTAATCCCACAAGTGGAGTCTAGAGAGGGTAGAGTATATGCAAACCTTACCCCTACCTTGTAGAGATAGAGAGTTTGTTTCTAATAGACACTCGGCTTAAGTAAAGCATACATAGCAATGTGTTGCAAGAGAATCAAAATTTTCAACCCACTGATCGGTTTCAATTGATTGTAGGAACTTGTCAAGCTGTTGTTCTGTTATCATTTTAATGCTTTAGATAAACTAAAGATCCCAGCAGTACAAATGTTTGTTCGACTGATCATTTTGAGTACAATTTCAAGTTCACTTACTTGGAAGATAATGATCCCTTTGCTTCCTCCTCTTTTGGATGAAAGGAAAAAAGGTGTTTGTTGAAGATATCCTCAAACAGCAGATTGAAGCTCTTGTCATCCGGGAATACTTGGAAATTGACCAAGAAAATATGAACCTGTACAAGTACTTGGCCTAAGGAAAATGATCGAGTACATCTGATACAAAGAGATCCCAAATGAGTTAGTAGTGTAAATCATGAGGTGTTACAACACATTCAATTCAATGGAGAACAGATCAAGAGAATCAAAATTTTGCAAATTGCTTACTTATGTAAAAGACACTTTTTTACCTGTTACTCTGCTAGCAATAGCGAAATCTTTCTCATGGCAATACATGAACAATGGTACAGTACATATTTCTTCAATGTCGTCTTTTACCAACCACCATGGTTTGCGCTGGAAGACGAAGCACATGTACTCGTGCTATCTTCAAAAGTATTTGAAGCATGGATAGAGCTACCATCAGCCAATATTATTCCTCCAACATTAGAATTCAGAGGGGTAGAAGTAGAGTCAGTGACACCAACCCCAAATTTATCACTAATGCTTGAATTTAGAGCAACAAAATTCCTCTCCAATTCCCAATTCATTTGTCTAACTCAAACCCGAACAGTAGTTTTACTCCCAATTTCAATTCACTTCCAAAATTCTAATCCTAACTATAATTACGGTTCGATCCCAAAACAATTCCATCCCATCTCTATCCACATGAAGAGAAGACAAGGTAGGCCAGGTAGTAAACAGTCTTTGGATCAGATATCCAGTGATTTTCTTGTTAATACAAATGAAGATCAGTCTGCATTGCTTTCTTCATCTTCGTAACGTAAAGTTAGCAAAACCCGAGTGAAAAGTTCCGATTTTGCTAACAGAAATGTTGATTCTAAAATGGTTAGAAGTAAGAATTTGTGAAGGGAGTTGTTTTAGATGAGATTATTTGTATAAATAAAGAGCCTAGTTCTTAGGCTTTAGTTGCGTTACGGTTAGATTTCTGTCTGACTTGTTAACATATGAGGAAATTGAAGTTGGGGTTGTTAGTGTAGTTGGCGGGATAGAACAGTGTAACTATATTTTAATTAGGAATCACATTATTACGAAATGGCGTGAAAATGTGTTAATTCGGGTGACGAAGGATATGTTTGGTGATATTATACCTCAACAGTGTAGTGATTTATTAGATTCTGCCTATAACTATTTGTTATTATACGAGTATGTTAATTTTTGGGTGGCATTGGCAATTAAGAATAGGATTCTAGCTGTGCCAAATAAAGACAGAGTGATTGTTATCGAGGCAGGTCTTGCTGGGTTGGCGGCTGCAAGACAACTAATGTTATTTGGGTTTGAGGTTACTGTTTTGGAGGGACGAAAGCGTGTAGGTAGAAGGGTGTATACAAAAAGATAGAAGAAGGGAATAAGGTTGCAGTTGCAGATTTAGGAGGGAGTATTTTGACAGGTACACTAGGGAATCCACTTGGTCTCTTGGTACGACAGTTGTCGTATACTCTTCATAAGGTGAGAGACCAATGTCCACTCTATCGAGCTGATGGAAAGCCAGCAGATGAGTATTTGGATAAAAAAGTGGAAGCTTCTTACAACTGGTTTTTGGATAAGGCAAGCAAGGGCAGGCAAGAATTATCTCAGGGTTTTTCTCTTGGAGAGGCATTGGAGACTTTGCGAAAGGATTTTGGTGTTGCAACGATTGATGTGGAGATGAGCTTGTTTAACTGGCATTTGGCGAATTTGGAATATGCAAATGCAGGTTTGCTTTCACAGCTTTCCTTAGCATTTTGGGACCAAGATGACCCCTATGATTTGGGAGGGGACCACTGCTTCTTGTCCGGTGGAAATGGAAGATTAGTTCATACCCTGGCTAAAAATGTGCCTATTATTTTTTAAAAGATTGTTCATGCCATTCGTTATGGTAGAGATAGTGTGAAGGTGACTACTGGGCCCAATTATTTGAGGGAGATATGGCATTGTACACCGTTCCTCTTGGAGTTTTGAAGAGTGGTTCTATCATGTTCATTCCAGAGTTGCCTCAGCAAAAGTTGGACACAATAAAAAGATTGGCTTTTGGATTGTTAAATAAGGTTGCAATGATATTACCATATGTGTTTTGGGACTCCAATGTTGATATATTTGGTCATGTTGTTGATGATTCTAGTTTTCGGGCTGATGGAAAGCCTGTAGACAAGCATTTGGATATAAAAGGTGGAGGCTGCTTATAACAGACTAATGGATAAGGCAAGCAAGCTCAGGCAAGAAGTTTCCTCAAGACTGGAAGCACAAATCCATATTGTCATTACATGAATTTTCAAACTTGGAGGAAGTGAAAGATCCCTTACCACAAACCAGTAGAAGGGCCAATTTCTTACTTGCTAGAGGTGTAGAGCTGAAGCAGCTCGCGACTATTAGTTTTGATATCCCCAATTTTTTTAGCCTTCCTGAGAAACAAGTTAAAAGGGGATCTATGAAGAAGCTGAAACTTTGAACACGAAAAATAAAGGACATACTAAAGGAAAGAAATAGGAACGAGGAAGCTAAAGAGAGGTGGGGAAGGACTCATACCTGACTATTTTTTACTTCACAGTGGGCTGCTCTTGACTTTACAACACCTTTTAAGCACAAAATATAAGAAATGTTAGCCTCAAGTCTAATATAAGCTACAGCTGCAAATGAACATGTTCGTAATGATTAACACGAAATTTGAAGGCAAAAGTTACAAGCTTAAATTGATGAATAGTAAATCTATTCGGCTGATACTTGCTCTTTATTCATATCGTGTCTAGTCAACGCGGCTGCATAAAATCGGATGAACAAAGTAATATAAACTTTGATCATAATTATTTAAGCACAAAGCTAACAAAAGGAAGTCAATATCACGAAGTTCAAACTTCATACAAAGTTGGGGCGGGGCCGCTCATCCCTAATTTGGTAATGTCCTAATGGAAGTCAAGATTAAGAAGTTAGACATGCCACTTAAAATTAGGAAGACTTTCATCATGCAGAAAAAAGGATCACAATGAAGAACAATTAAAGCAGCAAGCAATTGAATTGACCAAGAAAAACAAATGACAAAGACAACAAAAATATTTAAAAGTAAACAATGAAACAGAACCAAAACCAAAAACAAAAGAAAATGCAGAAACTAATTTGAAATGACAAGTAAAGGAGAATTATTTGTCCTTTAATGAAGATCTACAAAATCTAGTAATACGTATCACAGACAATTATTGTATTCATTTTTTTATTTTTTAATGACCGTAGATTTACGATATAGTTACACTGAGCAAGTAGCTACAAAGTAGTATCAAGGAGTACAAAAGAGGCTATGAACCTGCATTACAAGATTAGCTCCCCTAGGTAATTATTTAAAGGTATGATCATGCACAGTAGTACAATTATTCTTCATCTACATATAATCGTTATAGAGCTTTAAACAAGGAAATAAAATCTTGCTAGTGTATTTTATTTGAATAATGAGACGTCGACGTTAGATATCAAGTTTCCTTTGGCGCTAAACAAAAAGATGTTGGCGTTAAAACAACTATATATCGTAATATCTTTTCTAACTCTAATAGGTAAATATAGCCTGAGGAAATGACTATTCAAATGACCTTTTATTGCTGCATATGAATGTGGTCTATATTAGTGTATCAATCAATATAACTTTTCAATTTCTTTATCTCTTGAGAGTAACTAAGAAAATTAATGCATTGGTTTTGTAATGATAAATTATAGTTTTAAGGGTAAAATGGTTAGTCAACTTTTGGAGAACTTTTTGGACTTTCAATATTTTACTTTAAATGTTCCCATTTTTAGTCTCGGGGCATACACATAGCACGTATACCCTGTTGCCAATAAGTAAATATTTTTTTATAAAATCACGTTAATATTAATTTAAAATGTGTTTGATTCACTAAGTATAAAAATGAAGAATGATTAATGGTTATCCTATTTAGCTAGCTCGATGAAGGAGACAATACACCATCTCATAGAAATCCACAAACACTAGATAGTAATTTTGATGTTTTGGTTTTGTATTTACACGATACATGCGCCGAGGGTCTATCGAAAACAACCTCTCTACCTCCCAAGTAAGAGTAAGGTCTTCGTACACACTACCATCCACAGACCCCACTTGTGGGACTATACTAGGTATGTTGTTGTTGTTGTTGTTGTTGTAACTATTACACTTTTTTTAGAAAACAAATTTAAATTGCAAGATTGAGTGTTGAAGATCGAACAATACTATCACTTTTTCAAGATGAATTGTGTGAATTACTTTCCATAAGTTTTATAGCAACAACTTGTGTTACAATATCTCCTCTCAAATTCATCATTGTCCATTTCAACCCTAGCTATTTGAGAAAACCTACTTATATTTAAAATCATATACCATTGAATATATTATTCTTGATATACTTCTCAATTTGAATTGAACTCACGTTTTGAAAATTAAGAATGTGATTTTTTTAAGATTGAGTTCAACATACTTGTTCATTATATAAAGCTTTACTGATTTTGAAATATTTTTTCTTAAAATTACTTAATGATCTTAGTTATCTTTTAATCTTTTTGAATCTCTTTTAGGGCCTAGAAAAATATCATTTACTATGTTCTTTTACTTCTAAGTATGTGCTACTAATAGACACAAGTACTTGCACAGAACATCAAAAGCTAAATTTATGCTTGCTTGTTAATTACATCGTTATCTATTACAATGTTTCCTTAACTTTTTCTACTGCCTATGTGTGGGCATATCATGAGAGGTAAAATTAGGAATGAAGTTATTCAGAACATGGCGGGAGTGGCCCCCGTAGAGGACAAGATGTGGGAAGTGAAGTTGAGATGGATCGGTCATGTAAAGAGGAGGTATGCAGATGCCCCGATTATGAGGTGTGAAAGGTTGGCTGTTGTAGATTTGAGGAGGGGTAGAGGTAAGCCTAAGAATTAATGGAGGTGACGTAACTAGGCGGGATATTGCATAGCCTCAACTCACCGAGGACATGGTCCTTGATAGGAGGGTGTGGAGGTTGAAGATTAGGATATAAGGCAGGTAGGCGGGCGTATTTCTTCCCTATTCTCAGAGTATTAGCATTATTCTTCTTGTTTTTCCCTATCTTCAGATTACTATTACTACCTGTTATTATTTAATCTCGTTATCTTATTTTCTTGTTATTGTTGCCTCTTTTTCATTGTTCGTTCAGCTGAAAGTCTATCGAAAACAACTTCTTTAGCTTCTGAAAGTAAAGGTAAGACTTGCATACACTCTACCCTCCTTGGACTCCACTTGTGGGATTACGCCAACTAAATTGGCCCCTACTTACTGGTTTTGTTGCTTGCATTTAGCCTGTCTAGTCTGGTTATCATATTTCAGCATTTAGTGCATAAAGTGAGCATGCAAAACAATGTTGATATAGCAAACTTATAGAGTTGATCCAAAGAGGAAAATGAAAAACTATTTCCAGAGCTAATAAAATAACTCAGGTATAAATAGAAACTAATATATTTGAGCAATTTGTAAGATGTTATAGAAATAAGATGGTTATAGAAAGATATTAGTTAATTCTATACCATACACGATAAAGGTCAATTATTTAAAAGAAACATATTTTTTTGTGTCAACAACATAATGAGATAAAACTAAGTAAGTTCTTGGCTGTCAGTGGAATAAACATTACACATGCCTTTAAAAAGATCTGAAGTATACCTTATCTCATTTTTTTTTCTCAACTTGCAAATGCAATGTTCTAACACTAGCGTGGTGGGCCATCTTTGCAGCTTCTTTAAGCCCAGTGAGAAATGCTCCATGCATAGTGGCTGGATAGCGCCTGGTAGTCGCCTCACCAGCAAAGAAACGTCTTCCTTCCCCAACAGTTTCTGCTAAAATGTCATAGTCATCTCCTGATGCACCCACAACAACATTGGAGCAGGAACCAAAGCTGAACCGATCACTACCCCATCTTGTAAATACAATTTGGATGGGCTCTGGGACGTTTATTCCTTGTGGTTCATATATACCTGATAATAATGCCCAAATCTCATCAATACATTAGCTCCATGACCATAAGAAACATAAGTTTCAGTTTTACTAGAATCGATACATTTTAAAATATATATGCCTACGTAGCAGCAAAAATAAATGATAGATGATATAGTTGAGACAAAAAAAATGTTATAGGAGTCTTTTACAGATTACTCACTTCTCTCAATATGTAGTTTCCCTCTTTTAAGAAGAGACAGAAAGTTAAACAAAGTAAGACCCTATCTGTGCAGTTGCTTTTTAAACAAAACGATATGAAATGGGCATGGCACTGATACTCTTTCAAACGCTTAACTCTAGACCAAGATAACATGAATTCACTTCTCGAGCAACTACATTCTTATTTTTCTGCTCGCAGAGTTTATTATTCTTTACTTGTTACTCTTCCACCAAATAATATGCTATTCAAGAGAAAGAAGAATAATATTTTGGTATATTGAAACAAAGTTAATGAGGAACCTGACATTTACCTTTAAAATTGTCAAGTACTATTGTTAGTGCATCAGTAGGGGTCATCAAACTTGTGTGCAGCTAACAATAAGGGTCCACCAGCAACTGTCGCATAGCTATAGAACAGAAAGAACTCCCCCCGACAACTAGAATCATCAGCAACATGACCAAATGTATCAACATTGGAGTCCCAAAACACATATGGGAATAACATTGCAACCTTATTTAAAATCCAAAACCCAATCTTTTTATTGTATCCAACTTTTGCTGAGGCAAGTCTGGAATGAACATGATAGAACAACTCTTCAAAACTCCGAGAGTAACAGTGCACAATGCCATATCTCCCTCAAATAATTGGCCTCCAGCAGTCACCTTCACACTATCTCTACCATAACGAATTGCATGCACAGTTTAGAAAAAAATAATAGGCACATTTTCAGTCAGGGCATGAACTAATCTTCCATTTCCACCGGGCAAGAAGCAGTGATCCCCTCCCATATCATAGGGGTCATTTTGTTCCCAAAATGCTAAGGAAAGCTGTGAAAGCAAACCTGCATTTGCATATTCCAGATTGGCCAGATGCCAGTTAAACAAGCTCATCTTCTCGGCATTCATCGCAACACCAAAATCCTTTCACAAAGTCTCCAATGCCTCTCCAAGAGAAATAATTTGAGATAATTCTTGTCTGACCTTGGTTGCCTTATCCAAAAGTCCATTGTAAGCAGTCTCCACTTTTTTATCCAAATACTCATCTACGGGCTTTCCATCAGCACGATAGAGTGGACATTGGTCTCTCACCTTATGGAGTGTGTACGACAACTGTTGTGCCAACAGACCAAGTGAATTCCCTAGTGTAACTGTCAAAACACTCCCTCCTAGATCAGCCGTTGCCACCTTATTCCTTCCTTCCATTTTTTTATACACTTTTCCACCTGCATGCTTTCATCCCTCCAAAACATTAACCTCAAACCCAAATAACATCAGTTGCCTTGCAGCCGCCAACCCAGCAAGACCTGCCCTGATAATAATCAATCTGCCTTTACTTGGCTTAGCTAGAATCCTATTCTTAATTACCAATGCCCCCTCAAAATTAATATACCCATACGATAACAAATAGTTATACGCAAAATCCAATAACCCACCACATCGTTCAGTTATAACATCAACAACACATATCTATTATCACCCAAATCGACACATTTTCACGCCATTTCATAATAATGTGATTCCTAATTAAAATATAGTTATACCGTTCTACCCCACCAACTATACTAACAACCCCAGCTTCAATTTCCTTATCCGTTAATGAGTGAGACGGAAATCCAGCTGTTAACGCAATCAAAGCCTCAGAAGTTGGCTTTTTCTTTATACAAATAATCTCATCCGAAACAACTTCCCTTCTCGAATTCTTACTTCTAATCACTTTAGAATCAACATTTCTATTAGCAAAATCGGAACTTTTCACTAAGATTTTGCTAACTTTACCCAAAGAAGATGAAGAAAGTATTGCAGACTGATCTTCATTGGTATTAATGAGAAAATCACTGGATACCTAATCCAAAGACTATTTACTATTTGATCTACCTCATCTTCTATTCATGGCAGGGGACTGAAATGATTCAGGATCAAGCCGGATTTAGGGGTAGGGTTAGAATTTAGAACTGAACTGAAATTGGAAGTGAAATTAAGGGGTTTGAGTTAGACAAATGAATTGGGAACTGGACAGGGATTTTTTTGATGGGTTTTTCTTCTTTCTGTAACGGTTTTAGCAACGAATAAAACGATGATGGGATTGGAGAAGATGAAAATAGATAATCGGAGAAGATGGGTTTGGGTTTTGTGGATTGTTTCAACTTTTTCTTTTCTTGGTTGTAACGAAGTGACGAAAAGAGGTAAAGATGGTTGTTTTGGTTCTTGAAAATGGAGGAGAAAACGAGGTGGAATTTGAAGAACATATGGCAAATATATGCATGGAAATTTAATGTATTTTTGACTTTAGCTAAATTCATCCTTATTATTTTAGTTTAGCTTTTGTTATATCCTTGTAATTTTCACTTAATCAAAAATATCTTTTAAATTTTCAAAATATGAATAAAAACATCATTTTATTTACTTTTTCTTTAAGTTTATGCCAACTTCAAGTTTTAATAAATTCAATTTTAGATCTGATATATTTAAAGTTTCAAACTTCAGATTAGAGACTATTGAGTTTATTGACTACTTAAACTTCTCTTTGTTGGTTAAAGTTCGATTCTCAAACCTTGTAATCCTCTCCTTCATTTCCCCTTTCTCTACGAAAAAAAAGAAACTCTCGAATTTGTGACAACTAAATTGTTCGACTTTGTGAAGTTCAATTAACCTAAATGTCCAGCCACCCAATCATTTAAAATTAAAACTAGCCAATATATATATAATACGTTAATAATCAATCTTGAGTTGGGGGTCAATCGAAAACAACATTTCTATCTTATTTTTTTGAGGTAAAGATAATGTCTGCGTACAATATAAAATCTGCAAATTCCACTGTATGGAACTAAGAGGGGGTTCGATCCCACAACTCTAGCATGAAAAGCATATCCACGGTCCCTTCCTTACCACTGAATTGTCAATCGATTTTTTTAGGGGTTCACAAGTTAATATACATATATATTTATTTAATTTTCTAGTACAAATACAGGGTCTACGGAAAAGCTATTGTGTTCGTCCGAACCATCGTCCCTACCTAGCTCCGCCTCTGCACAAAACCATCCATCTTGGCTCTATTATTTTTCGAATAAAATGCTTAGCCAATTCTATGCATCTAACCAAAACGTCCTTTGTTGTATAATCAGTGCCGTTAGCTAGGAAAAGTAAATAGTGAATCTAATTCATCGGTATAAAGATCACATTTTTTTAAGGATTAATTACTTGGGGTGAGTCCCTTTTAATAATAATTACTACTTTTAAATATATTCTTTATTTATTACCATTTATAGCAATATATAGCAATACTATATATTTAATTAGATCTTTGTCGCTCTTTCTCTCTTTGTTTTTCTCTGACGTCTTTCTCCCTTTCTCTATCTTTCATTTTTTATCCCTTTCTTTCTCTCTCTTTGCACTTTTTCTATTTTCTTTTTCGATCTCTCAACATCGTGAAAAAAATTGGAATTTTATTTAAGTTTAAAGATCCATAGAGAAATTAGGGTTATTTTCGTAGGTCAAAGAACTAAGATTACTCAGTTTAACGCAGAGTCGGTTGGTTTCTTATTTTTTGCTTTTGGCAATGGCGATGATTTTCATTCTAGTGAAGGTTATATTAATAATCGTATTTATTCCCTATAAATATTTGAAGATATTGAGGTTTGGGGATATGAAGATATAAAGATATGAATGTATGAAGGTTTGAAGATATGGGGATTTGGAGATATTAATATATGAAGGTTTGAAGATATGAGGATTTGAAGATATGAATTTTTGGAGAATGTATTAAATTGGAATGAAGTCTGCAATATGTATTAAATATGTGTTGTGCTTGTATTATATTGTATTATAAGTGTATTATAAATTATGTATTAAAAATGTATTGGAATGTAGACATCAGTATAAAGGAAGTGATATGTGCACTATGTATTATAAATATATTGTTAATGAATAAAACATGTATTATATGTGACTTATACATTGTTTTGGTTTGCATCACTAAAAAAATGAGTGATGTTTGTAATATGTATTTAAAATGTATTGTGCTTGTATTATAAATGTATTATAAGTGTGTTATCTAAATTATTACGATTGATACCACTAAGAAGGGGATATGTATGAAATATGTATTATAAATGTATTGTTCATTAATAAAATATGTATTATGTATGTCTTATAAATAATTTGATTTGTATCACTAACAAAAAGAGAGATGTCTGCAATATGTATTAAAAATATATTGTGCATGTATTATAAATATATTATAAGTGAGTTACGGGATATGTCTGCAATATGTATTAAAATTGTATTGTACATGTATTATATTGTATTATAAGTGTAATATAAATAATTTGGATTGGAATCTCAAAAAATAGAGTGAACTCTGCAATATGTATTATAAATATATTGTTAATGAATAAAACATGTATTATACATGTCTTGTAAATTGAAGTAAAGCAACACAACCAGATTTGTCATATTTTTTCCTGCACATCACCAATAAACTACAAAATGAATTAAAAATGTATTACACACATATTAAAGTTGAATTAGAACAGAATTAAACATTAATGCAAAATGTAGCAAATGAAAGAGCAGTCAGTGATTCGTAGACTGAATAAAACTTGTATCAATAATGAATTAGACAAGTAATCTAATCGTAACAAATGAAGAGACATAATAAATTGCCAAATGAATTAAAAATGTATTATACACATATTAAAGTTGAATTAGAAGATAATTAAACATGAATGCAAAATGTATTAAAATTTTAAAATTGTATTAAATTGGAATGATGTCTGCAATTTGTATTAAAAATGTATTATGCTTGTATTATATTGTATTATAAGGGGCCGTTTGGTAGGGAGTATTAGGATAAATAGTCTACGTATTATGTATGGTATTATTTAGTACTATGTTTGGTAGGAATTTGGGCTTATGAATAACTAATCCATGGATTAGTTATACATCCTACATGGTATTAGAGGATGTATTACTAATACCTTCCATTTGGAGGTATTAGTAATATATAGGATTTAATACCATGGGATAAGTCTATGTAAAGACAAAAATATCCCTCAAATCATTTTAATTATTTTGTTTATTTTCTTGATTTTATGTTTTATATTTGTATTAGTAAATTTATTTAAATAAATTAGTTTACACATTATTTAGAGAGAGTTGTTTGTTACTAAATAAATCCAACACAAATCAATACAATATTTGAAATGTGAGTTGATTAATATTTACTAATTAAAAAGGTAAATATATCACTACATGACGTTTGTGATCTTAATTTAATGTATTATTTGTTGATATATATATATATATATATATGTGTGTGTGTGTGTGTGTGTGTGTGTGTGTGGTTTTCTAATTAATTGTGTTTTGAACAATTTATAAAATTGCATAAATATTAAAATTACAACTTGCAATTTTTATGTATAAATGAAGATGGTTTATTCAATTTTACTATTTTTTATCATCGTTTCGATTTTAAAAGTAGATGGTTTATCTTTTTACTTTGAAAATTGACATTTTATGAGTGATCAATTGTTACACCCCAAAAATTTCTAAGTTAAGACCCGAACTATTCTTCATTTACGTATAAAGTCGTGTTGGGTGATTCTTAAATTATGGTTAGGTGTTAAGGTCAATTCTTTAGTGTGAGAATAGATTTGGACATGAATTAAGGTCACAAAAATCCCCTAGCACAAAGTTGAGTTGAAAGTTTCTATACCGATTAAGTTTTGAGGTAAGATTCTACTTGGGTCAACTTCAAATAACCATATCTCTCAGAATATAAAGAGTTACGTGGCCCATAACCTATCAAATTAAAGGTATGTGAATCCTCCTTCCAACTCCACCAAATTCGCAACAATCCGAGTTTTGAGTAAAGAGTTATGACCATTTTAGTAACCTGATATAGTGCAGTGACGAATTAGCCGACGGAAAATTATTAAAAAGGTCGTTTTTATTTTTTTACCTCTAAGAAAATTCTAAACGAATTTCATGACTAATAAAATTTCTAAAACAATCAGATTTTCATCTCTTAATTCCCTATTCTCTTCTCTCTCAAACCCTAAATCAAAACCCTAAAAAAAATCAAAGCATGACTTCCATTCAAGATTCATTCAATCTTTTTCAAGATTCCTCTTCAAGGTAAGTCCTTCTTCAAGAATTTCATTCTTTCCAACTCAAATTCTTTCATACAATTATGAATCATTAATGAAAATCATAATTCTTGGCCATATAGTTTTCAAGAAACCAATTCAAGAATCTCAAGAAAGGTTTTCTTGAGTGTTCTTCTTCAAGCTAGGGTTTCAAGTTTTCCAATCAAGTTCTTCTTCAAGATTCTTCAAGAACTTTGTTCTTCTAGGTATGTAAGGCTATCATAGTGTTGGACTAGTTCGTCCTCACGCCCTACATCTACTTTCAAATCAGTAAAAGAGTAATCTAGGTTCTATCCTTAGATTCGAGTAATCTTGAGATGAGTTGATTTTGAGTTCTTGAGTTCCTAATTCTTTTTGAAATTCTATTCCTAAATATTGAATTGCTATATGTTATGCGTTGACATTCTTGAGTTGATTCGTTCATATATATATTTCAGCATGAACCCTATTAATTGAGTATTCTTGAGATGAGTAGTATCGTTGAGTTCTTGAGTTCTGAGTATTGAGTTTTTCTATATTGTTATTGAGATCCTTGTGTTGAGTTGTTCATGTCAATATTTCAGCATGAATCTTATTTTGAGTTATAAATTTTGAGAATCTTTTAAAGCCAATATTTTTATTTTAAGCTGAGTTTTTGAGAAAGTAAGGATGAGTTTGAGAATCTTTTTAGAACAAATACTTGGTCTTTAAAATTGATTATGAGAAAGAGTAAAAGATGAGTTTTGAGAAAAGTATAGGGAACTAAGTAATTCCCTAAGATGATAGTTTTAATTTGAGAAAAGAGAAACCTTGCTTTCTAATTGAGTTTATGAGTACAGAGATACTTCAGAGCAGCTATTTCTTGTAAGATGATCTTTTGAGTAATTACCTCAAATTGAGAAAAGATAATGTTTTTAAACATTGAGCATGGGCAATAATTTTGGGAGTAGTATTGAGCATCGATATGGAGGAGAGTTCAGACAACTCACAGCCACCATAAACCATGTCTTGCCAACATGGGTTCAGGATCATACTTTTTAGATGAATCCTTATAGATTAGTGGATCAACTTAGTTGAGAGGTTCTATACCCCGGCACGGTATAGGACAGTTCTGACAGTGTGGGTGAGACGTTGTATCATCATGTAGCTCATAGTGATGGTTGTCGGTTAGAGAATCTCCCAAATAAGAGTAAAAAGTATTTAATTGTATTTTTATATACATCCTTGAGTTAAAATCTTTTATTTATAAAGCTTTAAATGTTTTCATCTCTTGTTATTGCTTTGTATTGAGTTGAGTTGAGGTAAGTATTCTTTCAGCTCTATCAGTTCAGTTATTTATCCATTCAGCTATATTACATGCTCGTACATTCAATGTACTGAAGTCATTCGACCTGCATCTTTTAATGATGCAGATACAGGTACTTAAGATCCTCAACAAGAGTCCGTTGAGATCACTTCATCCACTCGTCAGCTTTCGAGTGAGGTCTCCTTGCTTTCGAAGGACTCTAGTTTTATGAGTAGTTGGTATTAGTAGCATTTTGAGTAGTCGTGGGTCTTGTCCCGACACTTGTCTATACATAGTAGAGGCTTCATAGATAGACAGTTTTCGAGAGTCTTTCAGTTTCATATGTTTTATTTAAAACATATGTTCATACTTAGTATATTTAGAGAGTTTTGAGATTTAAAGAAACTGTTGATTTAGCATTTCTTTCAGTTTGATGCTTGTGTATGCTTGAGTTAGTCTTCCGCTTGTAGTCAGCTAGGATGAGGGTTCGCTTAGGGACCAGCAATGGTTCTCGAGTGCCGGCCACATCTAGGGATTAGGCTCGAGTCGTGACATCAATTTATTAAGATGACAATTATTTATCCTCAAATAATCCAAGTGAAAAAAATAGCAAACACGACAACAAAATTGTTCTTCTCCTAGCTAGTTAGAAGGTCGTAAAAAAAATAATATTGTCCGACAATTATCTACCTTGACCCAATTATATAATAATTCGAGGGTATAATTGGAAAGAAACTATTTATAGAGTTTTAATCCAAACACACGATAAGGTGGGAAATAATGAACCAAACACTTGATAAAAATAAATCCTACATTACTAATCCCTGCACTACTAATCCCTGCATTACTAATCCATGCGTTATTAATCTTTGTATCAAATGGCCCCTAAGTGTATTATAAATTATTTGGGTTGGGATCACTAAAAAGAGAATAAAGTTTGCAATATATATTATAAATGTATTGTTAATGAATAACACATATATTATACGTGTTTTATAAATTGAAGTAAAGCAACACGACTAGATTAGTCATGTTTTTATCCTACACATCACCAATAAACTGCAAAATGAATTAAATTTGAATTTAAATTATGTTACATACATATTAAGGTTAAATTAGAAGAGAATTAAACATGAATGTAAAATATGACAAACGAAAGAACAATCTGTGATCTGTAAACTGAATAAAACTTGTATTAGTAATAAATTAGACAAGAAATCTAACTGTAACAAATGAAGAGACATCAATAAACTTTCATATTGAATTACAATTGAATGAAAATAGTAGGACAAAGAAAATGTAATTGAGCATAATGAATTAAGCTTGTATCAATAATGAAAAATCTTCAAAACTTCAAATATTCAAAACTTGAAACCTTCAAATCTTCAAAGTATTTATTCGAATTTATATAAATATCAACGAATCATAAATATACAATAAGTAATTACAAATCTGTACTCAAAAATCACAATTCTTCGATTGATTTAAATCTGCACTCACCTAAACTTCACAATTCTGCAATAATTAAAAATATAGATTATAGAATTAAAAAATAATTGCAATAATAATGTTGGGCTTTTAAGGCGAGGTGAGCGTTGTGGGGATATATAATGAGACCTTTGCCTTTGTGATGTTCCATCATTTGAAACCATAATCTTAGACATCTCCTGCTTCAACTGAGCATGCCCTGCCTCCAATTCTTGGATCATCTTTAGCAATTTTTCAGTTGGGGGTGTTGCAACTTTAGCTGAAACACTTGCGTCTTCCATTACACAATTAAATTTTGAATAAACCCCACACAAAATACGATACCCAACTTCAGATTCAGCAAAAATAAACAATGAATTTTGGTCAAACGCTCAAGATAACATCGATCTAATGCCAAATATGACAATATCAGAAGAGAAATTTGTATATACTAGACTAATTTTTGCAGCTGATTAGGAAGTCGTGGGTAAGAAGCTAGGAAGGAAATTGTTGCGTTAATTGTGGAGAAAATCATAGGTAAGAAGATTGGAGAGAATACTGATGAATTATTGAATCAAATTTGGGAGAAACGTTGGAAGAGAATATCGCATGAATTAGTTTGAGAGAATTATTATATATGGTTAAAATTATTATATTGCTATATCTGGTAAATATTTTTCAAATATGGGACACTTAGATGATTTTTCCCTTTTTAAAGCCCATTTGAGGGCCCAATATACTAAAGCTCATATGAAAAGGCCCATATTCAACTTGGACTATATTTAACCACTAAAGAAGAACTCAAATCATTGAACAACGAAAGCTCGGAGAGATCGATCGAAAATGGCGCAAGTTCCGAATTTTGATAATGCTCCCATAAATCTGAAATCTTTAAGGTACAATTACATATGCATAAATAGTGTATTTCAATGTTAATGCACTATTTGATTCAATTCTCTCAAATTGACTTTACAGAGATCAATCGCAGAAAGAGCTGATTATGATTTTGAAGAATGTGAGTTTCATTCCTCTATTTTGGCAAAAATGGCAGGTTTTCTACTTTTTTTTTCGTAAATTTAACTGGAAAAATGGAAACTTTAATTGATTCTTTTGTTGGAGTAGCAGATTCGAGGGAAAAAATGCTTGGTGATTGATCCTAAGCTTGGAGGTTTAGTCTCTCTTATTCACATATAGACCATATTTTTGGTAGATTAGGAAAGTTCCAAGGCCTTTCAAAAGGGGGGAGAATGTAGTGTGATCATTGGTGGCTTATAGTTTGGCATTAAACTAGGTCATGGCTTACTTTTCTATGACTTAGCTTGGGTGTGAGTTTATTATGTAAAGAAGGCTGAAGCGAAACCAAACTATATATATACAAGACACCTCCTAGAACATGGAAGTCACAAGTACAGAACTACGAACAAGAATACCAATCCAAGAAGTGGACCAAAGAACAAACTGTCTCGAAAGCAAAAGACTAGTCAAAATTAAATACAGAAGGAGACATGTAATCAGGAACGCCATGTGCTCACCCTCGTCTCTTGGATAGACAGCTGCAGGTTCGAACTCAATGCTGAGAACTGGTGCTCGGACCTGCATCACGAAAACAGATGCAGAGTGTAGCATGAGTACCAAAACAATAGGTACCGAGTAGGCATCATAGGCCGACTAAGCAAGAAAGGTAAAAATGAGTAGACAAGATAGAATCAAACACAACAGAGGTCAACGGAACAGGAAAAGAGAAAGTAGAAAGCAAAGCTAAGAATAACACACTAAATCCAACTGGGCCCCCCATAAGACACGCTAGGCACACTCAAGCATAGACAAACAAGAACCCGAACGGACCCCCATAAGCCCGACAGGTGCACACAAAGAACTACGCTACGAAAACAAGGAACCCAACTCCAAAAGCCTTAACACCCATGAGTCCCATACACAAAAGATAATACCTGGGCCCCACCCAATCATCAGTCACGAGTTGGAAATAACGGACTCTAACCGTGTAACGTCAACCTCAGAAAATACCTAGGCCCAGCCCAATCATCAGTCATGAGCTGGAAATAACGGAGTCTAACCGTGTAAAGTCAGCCTCGGACTGGAGCTAAACAACCTACGCTCAACAGTCTAGCGCTGGAAATACCGGCTCCAACCGAGTAACGTCAGCTGCGAGCTGGGACTAGTAGCCTACACGTAACGATCTCACTCTAGAAATAACGAACTACATCCATGTAACATCAGCTGCGGACCGGAGCTAGCAGCCTACTCCCGACAGCCTCACGCTAGAAATATCGGATGCTAACCGGGTAACGTAAGCTGCGGGTTGGAGCTAACAACCTCGAACCAGATAAAGCCACCACCAACAAATACAACACAAGGTTAGACACCACGGGATGCCGCCCCCACAAGGATATCAATAGAAGGCTCCCAGCCTATCACAACCCAATCGACAATCGGCATCATCCCTAAATCTTTCGGCAGCACCCAAGAATCACAGAAATAAGGGAGAAAGAATCGGAAGATCCTAAAGCCACGAAAACACCTATAATAAGACTCATACTATCAGACTCAAGTCTGCTATACCAGTCTACAAGGACCTAGTCCATCCGAAATGACGTCGGATACATACTCTAGTCAAACAGGTGCATAGGACTAAGACAATAATCTCCTAACCTATTCTATGGTCGGAAAATAATCACAGAAATCAATAGAATACAAGTAAATATCCAGCAAATATCCTGATCCCACTCATGCAACAACAGATAACCACCCAACAAGTAACCCACGACAAATCAACGATAACCTAAGCCAACAATTTCACCCTAAGGCATGATACTAACCTCGAATAGCCCAGAAATAAACTCTAAACGAAGAAAATCAGAGAAGAAGAATAGAAGTACTAATCACCCAACCCAGATTCACACAAGTCAGCAAGTAATCACACATTCAAGCTCAATCTAGGAAGAAGGAAAGCCGTAACCTACCAGAAGGCCGATCACACGTGCTCCAAGTCACTCTGCCAGAGGTTTTCCCTTTCGAACGGCCTCAGACTGCTGCCACATTGCCAAAAATAGAGTCACAGCGTCAATACTGTAGTTTAGACACTAAAATCATCAAAATCAAAGACAGACTAATTTTGGAGTCAAAATCGAGAAATATGGGACCCGCTCTGGATTTTCTGAAATTGAATCTGTGAAGAGGTCCCAAACCCTCCCCCAAACTAGTATTCCAAAATGGAACACCTATTGGGGCTCGGATCAGCTCCCCAACAGCCAATAGCAACAATGTAAAACTTTACAACTAAAGGCCTAGGATAGCAACTTACGCCTCGAATTCACGGAAAATGAGTAACACCCAATGCAAATCAACCACAAACCAACAAAGCCAACGCAAATCCAAGCACCTGGGACTTCAAATCACTGAAAATCGATTAGAGTTGAGGGAGATATGAATTTTCAAACATTCCTCCAAACGAACCTCGACCTTCCTGTATAACCACTACAACCCGCTAACCTCCGCGAATGCGGCCAAGGCCCCGCGAACGCGTAGGGAAAACAAACTCTACTCCGCGAATGCGGCCAAAGGCCCGTGAACGTGGAGGGAAAGGACTCAGACCTTCGCGAACTTGAAACCCTATTCGCGAAGTGGAGAGGAGACTCCCATAGGCTCTCTAGACCTCTGCGAACGCAGAGCCTTATTCGAAAACGCGGAGAAGGGGATTACCCCCACTTCAAAAACCTCCACGAACGCGGAGCAACCCACGCGAATGCGGAGAACAAAGCCTCACACCTCCGTGAACGCAGAGCCTAGCCCGCGAATGCGGAGAAGACAGGCCCACACCTCCGCGAATGCGGAGCCACTTCCGCGAACATGGAGAAGGAATGGGTCTGCAGACACCAGCTGCACCAGCTGTGTTTTGGGCTTTCTCAAAACTCCTACGAGGTGCTCAGAATTCGTTCGGAACCCCGTGCACGCAAACGAGATATGCTATACCATCAAATTCGATGTTCCAGACTCAATGGCATAGCCAAAATTTCCATACGAGGTTGTTCCAATGAAAAGTGGGTCCCACACCCAATGGGCCATTTTAGCCAATTTCTACCGGAGGCCTCAGAATTCGATCGAAAGCTCTCAGAAGTTCTCGAAAGGTCATTCTAGACCAAACTCAACATTCTGGAACTAACTGCGCAGTTAGAATTCTCATCCGAGGGCGTTTACCAAGAATGTTGACCATAGTCCACTTTAAGCCAAATTTTGAAGGCTAAAGAGCTAACTGGCCCCAGAATCATATCAGAAACCCCGGGACTCAGGCCAACCATGCTTCTAGCCTAATTTTGCCGCTCCAGAGCTGATAGAATCGTCAGAATTCCCATATGAGGTCGTTTACCTGAAGTTATGACTAAAATTAACTTTTCAAGGTTCAAAAGCTTTAGAACTGAAAAACAGGCATAAAAACCAAACGAACGACCAGGCGACCGAACCTACAGTGCCAGCAAGTCATAAATGGCTTGGGGTCTCTACATGAAAGCTCCTACCGAAAGAAAAGAGGCACAAACACGCAAATGACCTGAAGGGTCATTACAACATCCACTACTACAAGGACTTTCATCCTCGAAAGTAAGCGACAAGAAGTACCTGAGGGCTCAAATAAGCTGGGGAAATTCTCCCGCTCGATCTCCCAGGTAGCTTCCTCAACTAGACGGTGCCTCTAACGGACCTTAACTACATTAATGGCTCTTGACATCAGCTGCCTCACATCTCTGGCAAAAATAGTAGTTGGCTCCTCAGTATAGGTCAGGCGATCATTCAACTCAACGACATCATACTGGAGTACATGAGACTCATCTGGAACATATCGGCGCAGCATCGAAACATGGAAAACTTGATGAATAGTTGAGAATGCTGGAGGTAAAGCCAACTCATAGGCCACCTCACCAACTGCCCGCAAAATCTCAAAAGGCTCAATATACCTGGGGCTAAGCTTGCCCCGCCTCCCAAATCTCATCACACCCTTCATGGTGATACTCGGAGGAATACTCTGTCTCCCACAGCAAATCTCAACTGTCGACGCCTACGATCTGCATACCTCTACTGTCTACTCTGAGCCGTCCTGAGCATATCCTGAAGAAACAACAAATGCTCCAAGGTCTCCTGAAATAGGTCTGCACTCCTCGGCCTAGGCTCCGTAGAATCAAACTAACCAACTGGAGTGCGACAACGCCTACCATAAAGGCCTCAAACGGGGCCATCTGAATGCTTGAATGGTAGCTGTTGTTGTACGCAAACTCTGCCAAATGCAAGAACTGATCCCACTGGCCTCCAAAATCCATAACACAGGCCCACATCATATCCTCAAGAACTTGAATTGTACGCTTCGACTGGCCATCGGTCTGCGGGTGAAAAGTTGTGCTAAGATCGACACGGGTGCCCAACTCCTCCTGAAGTACTCTCCAAAAGATGGAAGTGAACAGTGAACCCCCGATATGAGATGATAGAAACAGGTACACCATGTAGACGGACTATCTCCCGAATGTAGATATGAGCTAACCTTTCAACACTGAAGGAAGAATGAACTGGAATGAAGTGTCCTGATTTGGTTAATCGATCCAGGATGACCCAAATGCTGTCAACACCTCTAGAAGTCTGTGGTAACCCCACAACGAAGTCCATGGTGATGCACTACCACTTTCACTCAGGAATGGGTAATCTTTGCAACTCTCCACCCAGCCTCAAATGCTCGGCCTTCACCTGCTAGCAACACAAGCAACGAGATACATAGTATGAGGTGTCCCTCCTCATACCGCTCCACCAGTAGTGCTGCCTCAAATCTCGATACATCTTAGTTGCTCCTGGATGGATAGAATATCTGGAATCATGGGCCTCGCTAAGGATCAACTGGATCAAATCACCAACTCTAAGAACACACAAACGGCCAGCAAACCTCAAAACCCCATCTGAATCTAGGGTAACCTGCCCTACATCACCTACAAAAACCCTGTCTCGGAGTGCCACCAATGCCTCATCCTCGAACTGACGACTACAGATCTGATCAAATAGAGATGACTGAACCCCCACATAGGCGTTAACCCGGCTAGAATCTGAAACATCAAGCATGATCATCTGATTGGCTAAAGACTGAATGTCCATAGCCAAAGGTCACTCCGAAATAGAAAGGAATGCTAGACTACCCATACTCTCTGCCCTCCGACTCAAGGCGTCCGCTACTACATTCACCTTGCCCGAGTGGTAAAGAATAGAGAGGTCGTAGTCCTTTAGGAGCTCAATCCAACGGTGCTACCTTGAATTAAGATCCCTCTGGCTCATAATGTACTGAAGGCTCCGATGATCGGTATAAATCTCACAATGAACTCTATAAAGGTAATGCCTCCAGATTGTAAGAGCGAAAACTACCGCTGTCAACTCTAGATCATAAGTGGGGTAGTTGCGCTCATGCAGCTTAAGTTTTCTCGACGCATAAGCAATAACCCCACCCTGCTGCATCAGAACACAACCCAAACCAACGCCGAATGAATCGCAATAAATCGTGAAGCCCTCACCCTCAACTAGAAGAGTGAATATAGGGGCGGTGGTAAGAAACTCCTTAAGCCTCAGAAAGCTCCTCTCACACTCCTTCGACCACACAAAGGGAACATCCTGGCGAGTCAACCAAGTCAGAGGTGCTGCTTTAGTGGAGAATCCCTCGATAAAATGTGTGTAGTACCCTGCCAATCCGACGAAGCTCCGAACCTAAGTCACAGAAGTGGGCCTAGCCCAATCACGGATAGCCTTAATCTTCGCCGGATATACGATAATGCCATCCTTGGACACCACGTGCCCTAAGAATGCTACAGACTCAAGCAAAAACTCACACTTTGAGAACTTGGCATAAAGCCGATGATCTGTCAAAGTCTGGAGCACTATCCTCAAATGTTGCTCATGCTCACCATGGCTCCGCCAGTATACCAAGATGTCATCAATAAAGACTATGACGATGGAGTCCAGATACGACCTGAATACATGAGTCATCAAAGTCCATGAAAACGGCAAGGGCATTAGTCAACCCAAAAGACATCACTAGGAACTCATAATGGTCGTAACGAGTCCTAAATGCTGTCTTAGGGATGTCCGCTGCTCTAACCCTCAACTGATGGTAGCCAGATCTCAAGTCAATCTTCGAAAACACTGCGGCACCCCTAATCTGGTCAAATAGATCATCAATACGAGGCATGGGGTAACGATTCCTCACCGTCACCTTATTCAGTTGCCTATAGTCAATACACATCTGCATGTTGCCATCCTTCTTCTTCACAAACAGGACTGGGGCACCTCAGGGAGATACACTAGGCCGAATGAACCCCTTACCCAAGGGGTCTTGAAGCTGAACATTGACCTCCTTGAGCTCTGCCGGTGCCATACGGTACGGGGTAATAGAAATAGGGTGAGTACCCGGATCTAACTCAATGGCAAAGTCAATATCTCACTCTAGGGGTAGGTCAGGAAGGTCGGCAGGAAACACATCAGCAAACTCTCGGACTATAGGCACAGAATCAACTGTAGGGCCCTCCCTACTAACATCTCTAACATACGCCAAATATGCCAAACATCCGCTATCCACTAGCCTCTGGGCCTGAATACAAGAAATCACCCCAACTGGTGTGCGACTGTAAGAGCCCTGCCACACCACCGGTGGAATACCAGGCATGGCTAAAGTAACGGTCTTGGCATAGCAATCCAAGATGACTCGGTGAGGGGATAGTCAATCCATGCCTAGAATCACATCAAAATGCACCATACAAAGTACAACAAGATCAACGAGAGTGTCCTGCCCCTGAATAGTCACCACGCAGGATCTACAAACACGATCCACTACTAAAGAATCCCCTACTGGGGTCGAAACACGCAAAGGCATAGATAAAGGCTCGGGACTCACTCCCAAATGTGGTACACAAAAAGCCGACACATATGAATAAGTAGAACCAAGATCAAATAAGGCTGAAGTAGACTAATGGCATAAAAGAACCGTACCTGTGATTACATCATCGGATGCCTCGGCCTCTACTCTAGCTGGAGCTCCATAGAAATGGCCCTGGACACCTATACCCTGCATATCCACTCGATCGCCTGTCCTGCCTCCTCGAGCACCTTGCTCCTGACCTCCTCCCCTAGCTGGAGGTGCTACCGCTGAAATCGGTCTTGCCGCCTGAGAAGCTGGTAAAGCTGATTTGGTGATAGGGCACTCCCTAGCCCAATGACCAAGCTCCCCACAAGTGAGGCAACCCTGCATCGATCTGCCCACTGCTGAAGGCCGGCCACCCCGACCAGACGAACCTCTCTAGAAATCACCTCGGCCCTAACACGGGCCGGCACTATGCCCACTCTAACGGTGCTGGTCGCCCTCTGAAATCTGTAATGCAACCTGGAACGGGCGAGTGGACTGATCTGACTGGAACCTCTAATGTCCCTGATCTCGGGTATCCCTCGGCCTACGACGGGTCCCGCTGAAACTATCATCTGGCCTGGCTCTCTTGCCGCTGCGCCCATGGGCCTCGCGATAGAGTTGCTCAATAGTGTGGGCGTGGTCTACCACATCTAGAAAAGAATGGCCCGCTGATAACACAGACTGCGACTCAATCCTCAACTGCAGCCTCAACCCTCTAACAAAACATTGGACTCGCTCCTCCTTTGTAGGCAGAATCATGGTGGCATGATGGGAAAACTCTAGAAATCTGGCTTCGTACTCAGATACTTTCATGGAGCCCTCCTTCAACCTCGAGAACTCATCACGAAGCTGATCCCTGATGCTCCGTGGAATAAATCGGGCTAGAAAAACCTCTGAAAACTCCGTCCACGATATTATTGGTGACCCAGCTGGCCTAGTCTCAATAAAGGAATGCCACCACTGTCTGACCGGTCTGTCTAACTGATATGCCGTGAAGTCGGCTCCCCTCGACTCCACTAGGCCAAAAGTCAGCAATCGCTCCCGGCAAGTAGTGATAAACTCATGGGCATCCTCCCCTGTAGCCCCTTAAAACCTCGGTGGTGAGAGGCTGAGAAACACCCCGAGCATCTTCTGCTCTCGGAGTGGCATAACCTCGTTCAAAGGGTCTGGCTGAACCGCGGCTAGTGCTGGCGGCTGATGAACCTCTGGAGCCGTTACTGCAGGCTGGCCCTGCTGTGCTGGAACCGACTGCTATTGCTGTTGCATACCCCAGATAGTAGCTAGGATCTGGGTGAGCATGCCCTGAAGATCAGGGGCGGCAGTTGGGGCGAGCGGTGGCTGGGCTGGTCCCGGCCCCACCGATTAAGGAGGAATCCGCTCTCCATAAGGCTCCACCTCCGACTTTGGAGTCCTCGCTCTATAGTGGTCTAGTGCCGCAACACCACCTCGACCTCAGGGTCGACCACTACTGCGCGTGCGAGCCATCCTGCAACATAGTGAAGCAAGTGAGATTTCATGACACCAATTAGACACGACGTATGAACAGGAATCAAAACAAAAAAACCTCCTACGGACACCCTGTAGCCTCCCGAAGATAGGTCACAGACATCTCTGCACCAATCTGCAGGACTCTACTAGATACTAGCTCTGTACAAGTGAGACCAACGAACCTGGGATCTGATACCAACTTGTCATGACCCAATTTCTCGAGTCATGATGGCGCCTACCACCTCACCAGTAGGCCAGCCAAAGCCCTATCTCGAAACTGAAGAATAATGGGACTAAGGATGGAAACTAACCTCAACTAAGCAGAAGTATCAAATACAAAACATAAAGAAGGCTGAAGCGAAACCAAACTATATATATACAAGACACCTCCGAGAACCTGGAAGTCACAAGTACAGAACAACTAACAAGAGTACCAGTCCCAAAAGTGGACCACAGAACAAACTGTCTCGAAAGCAAAAGACTAGTCAAAATATAAATACAGAAGGAGACAGGTAATCCAGAACGCCATGTGCTCACCCTCGTATCTTGGATAGACAGCTGCAGGTTCGAACTCAATGCTGAGAACTGGTGCTCGGACCTGCATTACGAAAACAAATGCAGAGTGTAGCATTTGTACCAAAACAACAGGTACCGAGTAGGCATCATAGGGTGCCTGAGCAAGAAAGGTAAAATCAAGCAGACAAGATAGAATCAAACACAACAGAGGTCAACGGAATATGTAAAGAGAAAGTAGAAAGCAAAGTTAAGAATAACACACTAAACCCAATTGGGCCCCACAAAAGACCCACTAGGCACACTCAAGCACAGACAAACAAGAAACCAAACGAACCCCCATAAGTCCGACAGATGCACACAGAGAACTACGCTACGGAAATAAGGAACCCAACTCCACAAGCCTTAACACCCATGGGTCCTAGACCCAAAAGATAATACCTGGGCCCCGCCCAATCATCAGTCATGAGCTGGAAATAACAGACTCTAACCGTGTAACGTTAACCTCAGAAAATACTTGGCCAAGCCCAATCATTAGTCATGAGCTGGAAATAACGGACTCTAACCGTGTAACGTCAGTTTCGGACTGGAGCTAAACAGCCTACGCTCTACAGTTTAGCGCTGGAAATACTGGCTTCAATCGGGTAATGTCAGCTGCGAGCTAGGACTAGTAACCTGTGTGCAACAGTCTCGCGCTAGAAATAATAGACTGCATCCGTGCAACGTCAGCTACAAATCGGAGCTAGCAACCTACCCCTGACAACCTCGTGCTGGAAATACCGGATGCTAATCGGGTAACGTCAGCTGCGGGCTGGAGCTAACAACCTCAAACCAGATAAAACCACCACCAACCAATAGAATAAGAGGTTAGACACTGCGGGATGCCGCCCCCACAAGGATATCAATCGAAGGCTCCCAGCCTTTCACAACCCAACCGACAATCCGCACCATCGCTAAATCTTCCGGCAGCACCCCAGAATCGCAGAAATAAGGGAGAAAGAATCGAAAGATCCGAAAGCCACGAAAACACCTAAACTAAGGCTCATACTATCAGACCCAAGTCTACTATACCAGTCTACAAGGACCTAGTCCATCCGAAATGACGCGGGATACATACTCAAGTCAAACAGGTGCATACGACGAAGGCAATACTTTCCTAACATATTCTAAAGTCGGCAAAAAATCACAGAAATCAACAGAATGCAAGTAAATATCCTGATCCCACACATGTAACAATAGATAACCACCCAACAAATAACCCACAATAAATCAATGATAAACCATGCAAACAATCCCACCCTAAGGCATGATACTAACCCCGAACAGCCCAGATATCAACTCTAAACGAAGAAAATCGAAGAAGAAGAATAGAAGTACTAATCGCCAAACCCAGATTCACACAACTCAGTAAGTAATCACATATTCAAGCTCAATCTAGGAAGAAGGGAAGCCATAACCTATCAGAAGGCCGATCACGCGCGCTCCAAGTCACTCTACTGGAGCTTTTCACTTCCGAACGGCCTCAGACTGCTGCCACGCTGTTAAAAATAAACTCGCAGCGTAAATACGGTCGTTTACACACTAAAATCATCAAAATTGAAGACAGACCAATTTTGGAGTCAAAATCAGAAAACGTGGGACCCGCTCCGGATTTTCTGAAATTGACTCCGTGAAGAGGTCCCAAACACTACCCCAAACTAGTATTCCAAAATGGAACACCTATCGGGGCTAGGATCAGCTCCAAATCCGCCAACAACAACAATACAAAACTTTACAACTAAAGGCCTAGGATAGCAATTTATGCCTCGAATTCACGGAAAATGATAAACACCCAACGCAAATCGACCACAAACCCACGAAGCCAACACAAATCAATGCACCCGAGACTTCGAATCACCAAATCCGATAAAAGGTGAGGGAGATATGAATTTTCAAACATTCCTCCAAATGAACCTCGACCTCCCTTTATAGCCACTGCAACCCGCTGACCTCCGCGAACGCGGAGGGAAAACAAACTCTACTCCGCGAACGCAGCCAGGGGACCGCGAAAGCGAAGGGAAAGGACTCAGACCTTCTTGAATGCGGAACCCTATCCGCGAACGTGGAGAGGAGACTCCCCAGGCTCTCAAGACCTCCGCGAACGTGGAGAAGGGGATCACCCCCGCTCTACAAACCTCCGCGAACGCAGAGCAACCCACGCAAATGCGGAGAACAAAGCCTCACACTTCTGTTAATGCGGAGCCTAGCCCGTGAATGTGGAGAAGACATACCCACACCTTCGCGAACGTGGAGCCACTTCCGCGAACGCGGAGAAGGAATGGGTCTGCAGACACCAGCTGCACCAGTTGTGTTTTGGGCTTTCCCAAAACTCCGACGGGGTGCTCAAAATTCGTTCGGAACCCCGTCCACTAAAATGAGATATGCTACCCCATAAAAGTCGACGTTCTAGACTTAATGGCGCAGTCAAAATTTCCATACGAGGTCGTTTCAACAAAAAGTGGGTCCCATATCCAATGGGCCATTTTAGCCAATTTCTACTGGAGGCCTCGGAATTCGATCAAAAGTTCCCGGAAGTTCTCGAAGGATCATTCTAGACCAAACTCGGCATTCCAAAACTAACTGCACTGCCAAAATTCTCATCCGAGCGCGTTTACCAATAATATTGACCAAAGTCAACTTTAAGACAAATTTCGAAGGCTAAAGAGCTAACTGGCCCCAGAATCATACCGAAAACCCCGAGACTCAGTCCAACTATGCTTCTAGCCTAATTTTGCTGCTGCGGAGCTGATGAAACTGTTAGAATTCCCATCTGAGGTCATTTACCTAAAGTTATTACTGAAATCAACTTTTCAAGGTTCAAAAGCTCCAGAACAGGAAAACAGGCATAAAGCCCAAACGAACGACTAGGCGACCGAACCTACAGTGCTGCAAGTCATAAATGACTTGGGGTCACTACATGAAAGCTCTAACCAACAGAAATGAGGCACAAACACGCAAATGACCCGAAGGGTTATTACATTTATGCGTCATTATCTTTATGAGGGATTTTTTTCCATGATGGGAATGGTATAAAAAGTAAAGTAGTTTAAATCGAAAGTGTGGCCTACGGGAAAGATTGAGAAATCAATTATTTTGAGGCTTGTACCCTAAGAGTTGAGGAATGCATTGTATACATACCTGTTGCATTCCGAGTTAATTTTATTTGTTTGATCATCCATACTCATACATCATCATGGATCACAAGAATTGTACTCATTAAATAGATGTTTTAAAAGTAATTACTGATTCTAATACTTGTTCGAGTCCGGGTATGTTATATTATTTAGTCCCATTTTGAGTTTGAGTTTGAGTCTAAGTAGGATATGAGGAAGTCATAATTGTGTCCGGGCATGATATATGAATCTTCAAATCCCCCATAATCTTGAGTGTATTTATGCATCCGAGAGACATACTTTCCCCATAATTTAGTTAAGTTTTGAGGATAATCTTTTGTATATCAATGAGTTTAAGGATAATTATTTCGTGAGCGAATATGTATGATTAGATTAATTTCAGTCTAAAAGCAACAAGATTTTATACAAAAGATGGAATAGAACTAAAGGCTAAGCTCCCTGACTTATATAAATCCAAGACTAGATTAAGAGGTTGGCCCACGACATAGGGCACACACCTCACATTGGCCCCTGCATCACACCTACAGGGAAGTAGATTTTGTGAGGTAAAGTTTTTGATTTTCTGTGCTTTTTCTAGTTTTATCTGAGCTAGGCACATCCAAGGTGTTGCAGGAACATACTCGGTGAACTGGCAAAATGTAGGAGATAAAACATCAATCTTCCTCTTCTTATTCTTAATTCCTTGACCACCTTTTTTCTTTAACGGAAGAATCACCTTGCCTGAATTCTTTTCCTCATAAGTAGGGCGCTTGACCTCCCTGCATCATAGCATAACCGAGTGACAAATGATAAAAACAAAATGCTCTTGGCCCTCTCCTGTGAAAACTCTACCATCTAATCCACAATGATCTAACCCACATTCACCTCAAAGCCATCCATAATCGCGAAAATGATGAGCTCTCTATCCAAGGTAGCCTTGGTATCATGAGTCAAGGGGACTATCCGAGCACAAATGATAGAAAGACAAAACTTGATATCGGCGGTGCACTCATGTGAATCAATCCCTCTATTTGATACAAACCACTGCGGAGGCACCCTGACGTGCAATTTGTCAACAAGCCATTGATTTCCCAACTCCTTATATCGATCCTTGAAATCCTTATTTTCAGCATTCAGAAGGCCATAGATTGTATTTATTACTTCGGGGATAAAGTTAATTTGCACACCCCGGACGGTAGTTACCGCGGCCTCCCCAAATGTTGTTTTTAGTGCATTTGCATAGAACTCTGCAACCAACGTGTGGTTAGCCTTGATAGGCTCGGTGGCAAAGCAAATCCATTTACTAGACTCAAGCTGGCCATAGAAATCAAGCATCCCCTCCTCAAGCTTCTCCATACATATGCCTTTTCTTTCACAACTGCCCGCCCCAAGTATTTATCATATTTTTATATATATTGGGTGGACAAGAATCTGCTTGCATCAAAGTATTCCTCCTCCTCAATTTTTGGTGCAACTTTGTGATCATTTGAGGTAATGTTGGAAGTCATTAGATGCTCAAAATACAAACGAAAGAATCCAACATGTTAAAAGTTCTCATGGACACTAAAACAATGTATTAGGAAGTATTTAGGCAAGAGAAATAGTCGAAAGAAGACCCGAGCTAAGCTGTGCAAAGCTACTTTTTTGGGGACTGCCCAAGTCTGTTACCTGGAGGTTTACGGAAGCCTGTAGCATTCGTGGCTAAGTGAGGATCAGACTTCCGTCTTTTTGGAGTTCAAAGAGTCTAATGACAACCGCTTTCATGGAGTCATCATCTTCCTCAGACCGCTGAAGTCCTTTGGGGCATTTTATCAAACACCTTGGGGCGATATTTTTACCCCACTATAACTCATAATTTTTCCCCCAATCTCAACCCAAAGTTAGTTGACAAACAATCCTCACATCATCAATATTATATTAAACAACAAATAAACATTTAAATACCGAATTCAAAAATTAAAATATAATAATCATTTAAGCTTACTTACTTTATACACCTTACTTACCAAAGAGGAGAAAAGAGAGGGGGAGAGAAGGTACATACCTTGATGGTTAATTCCATACACAAAACTATGAACTTTGAAGAAATCGATATGAGGGAGGATTTAGGGGGAATTTTCTATTTCCTTGCAAGTGAAAAACAAATGGTCACTCACTCACAGAACTATCTTTTTAGTACCTGAAGACTACTCAAATTTCCGCATTCACAGGAAAAGGAGCACGTTTGTGCCTTGTTCAAAGTTAACATGCCATATTCGTAGAAAGAGAGTCGCATTCACGGTCGTCAGTTGACTTTGATTCCTCTGATTACGGACTCTTACCTGTGTTCACAGAGAACACCTGTAGCCCAAAAAACTCTCATGCCTCAGCCTCCACCCTCATTGGACCTGCACGTAGGTGGCCCTATCTACCCCTAATCTGAGCATCTATCTGAAGTTGCTATCGCAGAAACTAGCCGAGCTGAATGTTGAGTAGGTGAAATCATCCTATACTGGAGACACTCTCTAGACCAGTGGTTAAGCTCACCCCAATAAAAATAACCCTAGTAGTCTAGCTCTGAGAAGATCGGCCACTATGGCCTAAAGACCCCGAATGCTAGCCTCTAGAATTCTGATATGAAAAAGAACCACCCTGACTGAATTGCTTGCCCTCTGAAGCCTAAAGCTCTACCTAAATAGGCCGGCTAGACTGATCCTAATGTAGATACCACTGGCGGGGCCGCTCATAGGAGTCCCTTCCCTTAGAATGGGACCCACTATATATGCCCTAAAGATGAGCCCTCATGTCATTGCACCAACGGGATTCGTGATAGAGCTCCTGCATAGTACGGGCCTGATCAACCATATCTAGAAAGATCTACCCACTGAAGCCATACACTTAATCTCAATCCGTAGTTGGAACCTCAACCCATGGATAGAGCAAGGAACCCTCTATTTCTCAATATGTAGAATCATAGTAGTATGTCTAGAGAGCTCATGTAACCTAGCCTCATACTTTGATATGGTCATGGAGCCCTGCTCAAATCTAGAATGCCGATCCCAAAGTAGATCTCTGACATTCCATGGTGAAAACCTAGCTAAGGACACCTCAGAAATCTTATTCCACGACACCAAAGGCAACCCAACTAGTCTACACTTTATAAATTTGTGATAGCACTACCTGGCTGACCCACCAAGATGACAAGCAGTGAAGTCAGCTCCTCTCGACTCTACAAATTCCAAAGTATATAGCCGCTCATGGAAGGTAATCAAGAACTCGTGGGAATCCTTCCCTATAAACCCAGAAAATCTCAGAGGAGAAAGTCTTATGAATACACCAAGCATCTTCTGCTCCTCCATTGGCATAGCTCATAGCTCATAGCTCATGTTGTGATGATTGGCTGGGTGGCTATGCGTGCTGGTAGAACGAAACCTGCGGAGGCGCTACTACAGGTTGAACGTGTTGTGCTGGCATAGTTGGAGCTGGGGCCAGTTGCATGCCTCCTAGCACGGCTAGTAGCTGAGTCCTGGCCCCACTAGTTTTTGAGGAATATGAGTTGCTTTTGGCTCCACCATTGGCTCAAGAGTCGCCTCCCTACCTCGGTCCCAACTGATGCTGCAGTCCTTAAATGACCTCAGGGTTTTCCTCTGCCCCTAGCTGGGGCTCTACCTGCGGGCTCGGTTGTGTCACCTCCAGCTGCTGAGCCGCACATATGAGTCATCCTGTGAAAGAGTGAAAAATGTAAGATTTCAAAAATCAAATTAGAAAACCAAACGCATGATAACGAACCAAAAGAAAGAATCTTCCTAAAGATGTCTTGTAGCCTCGTAAAAATAGAATACCGACGTCTCTGTATCAATCCGCAGGACTCTACTAGATATTAGCTTTGTGCAAGTTACACCGGGTAACCTAGGGCTCTGATACCAACTTTGTCACGACCCAAAACCTTCAGTCATGATGACACCTACTACAACCCACCATTAGGTAAGCCAACCAATATTCCATAATGAAAAGTAACAAACATATCAGGTAGAATCAACAAGAGATAAAGAGCAATTTAAGGAAATACAGTGGAAATAGAGAATAGCAACAAGATATACAAACCAGAAAATAGATCCAATCCCACAACTTGGAGGATGCAAGTACAAATCTACTAATAGAGTACAAGTCTGAAAAGTGGACTAAAAAGTACAGATTAGTCTCAAAAATAAAAGACTTGTCAAAAACTGTTTACAAAAGGAGATACGCTGAACTAGGACGCCATCAGCTCACACCCTCAACTTTGAAGATCTCTATAGCTGATCCAAGTTAACGTTGACGGATGGTGCTAAGATCTGCATCAAGAAAATGGATGTAGAATGTAGTATGAGTACCAAAACAACGGGTACCAAGTATGCATCGTAGGCCAACTAAATTTGAAACGTGAAGATAATAGGAAAAGCGAGAAAATAAAAGAAACTAGCAATCACAAGAATGAAATGGTAATGAAATCCTAACTATAAAGCAGATGAGTCTAGAAAAGGAAAAAGGGTAAAGTAAACAGCTAACTATAACATAACTAGACCTCCATAAGCCCAAAAAGTACACTAATGCACAATTAAAAGTAAACAACCCAAGCGGACCCCCATAAGCCCGATAGGCACACAGAAGAGTTAAGGAAACTACTGGACATATAAGTTCAAAGATGCTGCAGAATTGCAACGACCATCCACAGACTCGAACCACGGTAAAGGCAACCCGAAGAACCTAATAGAATCACCAAGTCATGGCTCAAACCCAACTAATAGATGACACCCAAAATTTAACTGGGGCTAGAAAGGGTACACATGGGCCTTGCACCTAAGATTATAGGCATGCACATAAAACTTAAGTTGCGGTTAGTGACCATGAGCATGGACCTCGAACCATGGACAAAATCCTTGAAAGCTTACAATCACTTTCTCTTCCTCGTAAAGGACCACACTGTAGAGCGAAACCACCTCCAAAGTCACTAGTTACCCAGTCCATCTCCAAATCAAAGTCTCGATCCAAAATAGCCTACAGGTTCCCAATCACCAAAGAAACCCACCCGAGTCGATACACAAGGGATAAATTATGGATGAAAAGTCACAAGAGGTGAGTTGTCACCAATATGAGGATCATACTACCAGACCCAAGCCTGCCATAACAATCTACAAGGAGTTAAACTGTTCAAAGCGACGTGGAAGAATTACTATGGCCTATTGACTCCAAAATGTAAGTCTAAGGCAATCACTGGCCTACATCTAGGCTAAGGCGAAGAACAATCTACCAATAACAAAATGAACGACAATATAGATACTACAAAGCATGGAACAACTAATGCAACTAAAGTAAGCATGCTCAATCTCCTGAAAACTAACTGAAATACGTTTAAGGCATGATTTCAAATCAATAAACACGATACAAACGACAAACCATCCCAAATCTAGCTAATCAACATGAATTCACAATCACAAGCTAAATATAAACATTGATAAGCCGTAGGCTACCTCAAAGTTGACCATGTACACTCCAAAACCACTAGTCTAAAGCTTTGCCATTTTGAACGGCCTTTAATCGTTATCACGTTATCAAATAAGCTTTCAAAATGTCAGTACGAACATTTTGACACTGAAATAGAAAAAATTAAAGACGAGCCCAAAATTGAGTCAAAATAGAATGGTGGGACCCAAGCCGAGATTCTCAAAATTAACTCCATCAATTGGTCCCAAATAGCTCAAGCAACTTGTTCCCATAAATTGGGCAAAATCCAAGCTTGAAAGAAAGTGAAATTAGATAATGCAAGATAATTCACTAAAAACACCATTAAAGAGGTATGAGGGGTCTTTCGGGATAAGAAATTACCTCTAATATGGGTCACCCGCACATTCCCGATGATTCCAACTGGTAGACTAAACAATTCCAAATGAATAGAGCCGAATACAAGCTCAATTTGAGCAGAGATTACAAAGTTATCGATTTCTCAAAATTTCTTACTGAACTAGAATTTTGCGACAGGTCACATTAAAAAAAACGAAGTTCTTCATTGCTATCGCGACCTCTAGGTTCGCGATCTCTACCCCCAAGAACTATACCATCACGATCACAGAGTTCAAACCTCGCGATTGCACTAACCAAAATGGTAAACCTCCGTGGAATTCTCATCTCGATCGCGACCAGAAGACCACCCGATCGTGATGAGTAGGTGCACTGTCCTTCGCGATCATAGAGACCTTCATCACGACCACGATGAAGGATTTCACATGCACCAGATGTTGCTGCATCAACTAGAACATCAAGTCCCAAAATTCTTTAGTTAGTGCTCGGGATTCCTTTAGAACCTCGTGACCGTAAACAAACTATGCTACCCCAAAAAATTTGACATTTCAGAATTAACGAAAATTCAAAACTTCCAACCAATGTCATCTTGATGAAAAATGTGTCACATACCCAAACTCTATGTTAAGCCAATTTCCACAATGTAGCTCAAAATGAGCCAATAAGCCTCGAGATCCACACTGAAGGTTCTTCTAGACCAAACTTGATAATCCAGAGTTAATAAAACTGGTAGAATTGTATTCTGAGGCCATCTACTTGTTGTTTTGACCAAAGTCCACCATTGAAGTTTTAAAAACTCCAAAACATAATTTTTTACTAAAACAAAACAAATTACCAAGTGACCTAACTGTCAGTCCCAGCAAGTCATAAATGACTAGTGTCTCTTTAGGAAATCTCTAAACATCGAAAAGAACACAATAAAGAGTAAATAACCTAGAGGGTCATTACATATAACTTTAGTTTAAGACTACAAAATTCAAAATTTCTCTTCACTTTAGTAAAAAAATTATTTTAAAATGTTGTTTTGGACTATTAGGCCTTTATTTGTTAATAATACATTAGTCCAGCAAAAGGTTGACCCAAGAGTGACAGGCCCAGCTAACAAAAATAGATTTTGATCCTATCTAGAAGCCTCCAACATAATATCCCATTGGTATACACTTGACTCAGATATGGAAACCAAGGGTTTTTCATTTGAGTCCAACCTTTGAGCTCCGATGAAAGCTCAGGATCTGCTATGATGGTCTCGAATTTGTGAACTTCCTCTAGTTGTTGTGTGATTCCTTGTTCTCCTATGCATCTTCATCTTTCTATTTGTTCATTAATAAGTTCTCTTTGAGTTGTATCAAGTGTCGTAGCATCTCTAAGGAGATTTTCCTGGTTCAAATAGACAATGATTTTCTATCTATAGTTGCCTATCTATCAAGGGATTTCTTCTTGGGTACCAATCTAGCCTGATTTACTTACTCCTCCATAACTGATGTAATATCAATGACATTGTGGTTTGAATCTTTGTTGAAGTATGAGTTGAATCCTTCACTTGTGTATTTGGTGATGCCTTGTGGTGTATAACCATCCAATAAAATAGAAAAATCTTTGTATTCATAATCCTATGATAATGTCTTCCTCCTCTTCCGTGATGTTCTGATTTATCTTTTTAGTTTTCATCCTTAAGTTGGGCATTTATTGCGTGTCCAAATTCAAAATAAGTTTTGTTTAAGTTTGTAATGTTGTTAATGTAGTAAAAATGATTCTTTCTTCCTTACCAAAAGCTAGATTGGCAATGTAATCTACTAATGTGTTTACTTCTCTGTAAATGTGTATAAGTATCACTTGTGGTATCTGTGCTAACTTCATAAAACTAAATTTTTTATGTGCCATGAAATCTCCCAGTCCGCTGAAAGAATTTTAATGAGAACTTGCAAGTTAGTTTCCACTTCCCTGATAGCAATTTCCTCTGCTTTTATATTTGTAATATTATAAACTTCCTCTCCTTGTGCACAAACTAAATCTCCTTTATGATTCTTATATAGTAACAATAGGAATTACTGCATGGATTTCCCTCATATGCCCCATCTCTATTGCATTTTGGTTGTTTTTGTTCTTGTGGCTTCCAACTAACATATTTAAGGCTTGGGTTTATACTTCTCTATGTAATCCACAATTTCTGGCCAACTGATAGGGTTTTTTGTGGCTTAGGGTATGAAAGCTTCACTAGTTTTAAAATTAGTGTTCACACTGAAAACTATTTTTTTTAAAAAAGACAGCCTTCCCATTACTTTGACTATTTTTTCTATTCTACAAGTTTCACAAAATGATGAATGGTACTGTTATGAAAATTTTCTTCAGCTTTTGACAAACTAGGGTTGTCCACCATTTTAGTAGTACCTGGAATACTTTTAATCCCTCATAATTTAAATTTGCAAAATCAGCAAACAACTTCCATAGTCTTAAGGCTATGGATGAGGTTAGAAATAAGTGAGACATGGTCTCTTTTTTAGAATCTTGACGACACAAACATTTTGAGTCCAATTGAATCCAAACTTTTTGAGTCCAACTGAATCCAAATATTTGTATAATATTATTCATTGGAACCCTATATTTCCAAGCCCTCAATACAAAGAAAGTCATTTTGAATGAGACTTTCTTTGCCCAAATATACTAAAAGATCTCTTGTGGTTCCACTTTCTGCCTAATATATTTCCAAGAGCTTATTACTGAAAATTTTCCTGTGATTTCAAACATCCAGAATGGAAAATATATAGGCTTATCTTTATTGGGAGGTGGGAAATCTTTAGGAAATATTGCACGTATTCTTCTGGTAAACATTGATTTAGCTTTTGAACATTCCACCTCATAGTATTAGTAAGCAAACAAGTTTCTTCTTCTTCTTCCTTTGCTTTTTGTATAAGATGATATCGTTCTCCTAGAGTTGTCTAGTTATCAAAAAATAAATTCGAATTATCTTTCACCCAATTTGGGGTTCCATTAATTCCCTCATCATCACTATTTTCTTCCAAATTGTTCATGCACCTCTACTCTTGGCTATCAGGTGGAGTTTCTCGTGATACTTATTAACTGTAAGTGCACCCCACTAGGAGGGTTCACTCTTCAGGTTTCACCATAATTTTCAAGAAAGAGCATTAGAAACATCCCTTAATAATCAAACAACCTACCCATCTTCTTCCTTGGGCAAACAATGTGTTTTCGAGCTTACCCAATGCCTATTCATTTTTGTCCGCAGTGTTTTTCTAGAAGAACCTGGTAAATATTTTGTGTAACTACCTTATTATTCTAATTGGAGGATTTAAAGTAGATAAAACATGAATTGGCATGCTTTAGAGAGCATGTCTAATTAGAACTTGCTCCCCCCCCCCCCTATATATGATAACATTTCTCCTTGCCATGATTGAATTATACTACCTACCTTCTTGATAATGGTATCATAATGCATTCAATCTTGCCTTACTCTTGTTAAAGCTTGGATTTTGGATACCACCCTATTGCAATTTTATCATGCAAATAAAAGAATTGTTGTCTAAAATTATCATCTGACTAGAAGCAATTTTATATTTCTTGAGCACTCATGATATTGTACAAAAATAATTACATGTAAAGTGTAATTTATTTATAATATTTCAAGCTTATTCAGTAGTCTACTGATGTGTGATATTATGTAATAATGTAAATTAAATTGATATAAGATATTTAAATGTTGATCTCATCCAAACAATACACTACAACACAATATTTTAGTTTTCTTAAGGCATAAGAGCTCTAAACTTAAAAGTTGGTTGAAGCTTGATTACTGAAACTCATAAATTCTAGTTAGAGAAAAAATAATTTTAGTACACCCTTTGTCATCGGAAAAAACGGCCTGACACTATTGATTTGGTCTATATAAATTGCTTTCCCGCTGCTCAACTTCCTACTCATTGTTCTCAATACTCACACACACACATGCTATAGTCATATTTGTTGAGTGTTTTTCTGAAAATCTCAACTATCTTTTTAGAAAATGATGCTTTGTTCTTTTGGAAGATGATGAAACACAAGAAGAGAGCTTCATTTTCTATAGAGATAAATAGTTGAGATTTGTAGAAAAACACAAAACAATTGTGACTAGAGTGTGTGTGTTTGAGTATTGAGAACAATGAGTAGGATGTTTTGTGGTGGAAAAGCAATCTTTATAGCTAGAATCAATAATGTCTAGACCTTTTTGCTGATGAGAAAGGGTGTAAGAAACCATTTTGTCTTAAACTAGAATTTTTGGATTACATTAACAAAATTTTACCAACTTTTAAGTTTAGAGTGATTATGCTTTAAGAAAATTAAGTACCATATTGTAGTGTGTTGTTTGAATGAATTCAACATTTGAATATATTACATCATTTTAATTATATCATTACAAAATATCACACATCTATAAACTAATAAGTAATCTTGCAATATTACAAATAAATTACACTTATATATGTAAACATTTTTGTATGATATCAATGTATATAAATTAAATTCTATACACTTACTCTTTTTCTTGATATTTGTCTTAGTTTCTTAGTTCATGCCCATTGTGAAGTTCTCACTAATTTTTAAGATTTACGGTATGCTTAATAACATTATAATGATTTGTGATAGTTGGTTAATTAGTATATTTACTAGGCTTTTAGATAGTTTTTATTTTAAAGATTATCAATAATTACTTTGTCAGAATAGATCATTGTTTAATATGTTTACGTCATTTGTACATTGAATTTTAATTTTATATTTACCTTTTCCTATTTCATATTCACTATTTTTATTCTCTTATTATTATTGAATATTTTGAAGACTCCCATACAGCCAAACCTACTGCATTCTCTAAAACCTACTGCTATATGTATGCCAAAAGATCAAAATTTTCCTTTTACTGTCTTCTTTGAAAATATGAAGTTGTCACGGTCCAAAAACCGGGTGCGATGGCACCTGCCTCATCCCACCAAGACATGTCAGCCTAAACAACCCTCAACAAGGGTAAATGTGAAAGTAAGAAAGAAATCAAGAACTAAACATAACATAAGTATTGTGTAAATAAAAAATATAACAAAACTTTCCCCAAAATATGGTGTCATGTGTACAAGCCACTAAGTATTACAATAGATTTAAAGAAAACATAAGTTTGAATGTTTGCAATACTGGAATAGTAGAAAGACATAATCAAGAGTATGTGACGTTTGCCAGGATGACAGGAAGCTACATCACAAACTCTTAAAATGGGCCTCGGACAAAGATGTGGGAGGAATGATCAAGACAATCCGGATTCGTAACCTACACAAGTGTAGAAAGCAAGGGAGTGAGTACCAAAATAACAAAGGTACTCAGCTAGCATCCCAAACTGACGCTAAGTAAATCAATATCGAACACATGCACCTGACAGACCATCCTAACATCAACATACTATAACCTGCACAGAGATAAGAACCAGCCCATCCTAACCGTTTCACAAGTAACAAATACAAGACAGTACATGTAGTATATAATAATCCACACATCAAAGTCTCTATATAGTAGCATCACAACCTTTTAGATTCAAATCACCACAAAACATAGTAACTCACTCACAAAGGCCAAATAAATGACGATGAGGTGCAATGCAATGTCATACAGAGTGATGCATGTCTGCCCTTCTGATACACACCTGCTGCATCCTAACATGGGACCCATGGGGAACGTATCAGTCCATGTACCTATCACGGTGTATGGCACGCCCCTTGAATATAGTATCAACCACACCATGTGGCACATCCTCAAAAAATAGTCTATCCTCTTTGTTTCTCTTTCTCATCATTTTCACAAAGTACCCATCACAATAGTGTCTCAGAAACAATGCAAATCGGAATGTTCTTATGAAATATGAGTAGATGATAAATTCCACATCAATAATCAATCACACATAATCATGGCACATAATCAAAAGTGAGTCAATATAACCATCCAAGTCATTTGTGGCACATCACACATTATCATATCAACAAATTCATTTTATTCTGACATGATCATTACTAATATCCAGACAACATTTCATAAAATGTGTAATATACGAGGACCTTCACCATTCCCCATTGCTCCCAAACACACAACAAGCCATACAAGGTTTAATACACTTAACAAAAGGTCAAAGAGGTCCACTTTACTTAAAAGAGAATTAAATAAATTTGCCACTTGAGTCTTTCCTTTACAATGAGCCCGAATTTAAAAAAATCTAATCAAATATAGAATACCCGTAATAAAACATGAATAACGATACCCAAAATGGTGTTTTAAAAACTGAGTCTGAAACAATCAAAAAAGCCAATTTCGAGGGCTAAGGGTAAATCTAGAATTTCTATAGAAAATCCTAATATCCAAAGGTTTAAGAACTCAAATGTGAAATCGCATTGAAAAATAAGTTATAAATCAAACCTAAAACTCCAAAACACAAGATGAAAGTTTATGAGAAAAACCCCCAATACCCAGGTCTGAGACGCCAACTCAAATATGAAATATTTCTTGAATAATATCTTACCCATGATTAGGGAAGTTTAAATATATGAAGTTTCATCAAAAACACCTTTATAATCAACCTTGAAATCTTCTATTTATCAAACTTTAACTTTACCCGTAAAATTCCAAATCTTCAAGATTATAAGCGGATAATATGATGAAAATAATTGATAAATCTACAAGTTTATGCCAAAATAAATTTACCTATAACATAAGGATCTTAAAAATACATTTTTCATCAAAAATTTATCTCCAACTAGATAAAACCCCAATTTTTCCAAAGAAATTCATGAAAAGGAAAGAAAACCAGATGAAGAAATGATGAGATAATGACAAAATGAGGATTAGATACTAACCCCCATATTAAATCTAGAAGAATGCCGCAAGAATCACTACATTCCAAGCTCTAGAACTCACTATATGCTCGAAATACCAAATAAACACAGTTTGAAATCATAAATACATGTACAACAATGTTTACACAAGAAACCAACAACTTTAATTTTCACTAAAAGAGTCGTAACTTCCTCATATGATAGCAAAATTTTTCAATTCTTTTTCCCGCGTTTCTTAAATAATGATACGGACCTATTCATTCAATCGAAACTTAATTCCGTGCTCATTTGCCCAATCAAATATTATTTCTCCTCGATAAATAATTATTCATATTTCACGATAAAAGTCCAATCTCGCCTTGGCAAAAGTATACCAAACTTACTGATTAGTCCTGTAATTCATGCAAAAACTTTCAGAAGTTTCAGAATAATTTTTTAATTTTTAAAACTAATAACAGACCATTTAGTTGACACAAATTGCTAAAACAATGTCAAAGCACCCAAAAAATTTTAAAATTCACCCAAACCTCATCCGGAACCTCCCGAACACAAATCAAATATGCTACTAGCTTAAAATGATATTTCAAACTCAATGAAATCATCAAAATGCCCAAACAAGGTCACCTTAATCCAATGTTGACCAAACTCAACTTTAACTTAAGAATCTATAAATTTCCAAATAAGGACATGAAACTTACCCAAAAGCTTCAGGAACTGAACCAAATCATCAACTATACCAAATATCACCAATTGAACCTAGTAGAATCATCAGAACTCAAAAATAACCTTTCTAACCTTAAACATGTGTGAAACGTTAGCCTTAAATTTTCCCGCATCTCGTCTAATGGCTCAAAATTAAACCAAAAGTCTCCCAAACCAACAATACATCTAGACCAAAAACCACTTTCAGGAGCTAATGGAGTTGTCAGAATTACATTCTGAGCTTGTTATTGCCAAATGTTCACTTTGGTCAACTATCTTATGTTTTCAACTTTCAAAATATAAAAACTCTTTCAAAACTCATCAAAATACCTCAGGACGTGAGTCAATAGTCTCAATAGTCCTACTAACCCAAAAGTCACATTTCAGAGCTGATAGAACTGACGAAATTCCATTCCGAGACTTAGAACTCCAAATGTTGACTAAAGTCAATCTTTTCAATTTAAAAGCTTCCAAAACTCTAAACCATCTGAAAATCTCAACTCTACAATCTGGTTCCAAATCTAACCTCAAAAATTGATCAAAGATGACTCGAGGCAACTATCAAAAGGGGAAAATCATAATTTTCTAAGAAATTCCAAAAATGATCTTCAAGGTCATTAGATTATGAACCAGTAAAAATGATGTTCATCCTCAAATATAAAAAAAAAAAAAAAGAAAGAAGAATACTCGACGTTACTGATACGCCAAAATTACACCTTCCTAAAGAAGTATAAGTGGTAGTTGTTCAAATAAAGAACCTAACAGAGGTTAGGGTTGATCCCATGAGGAATGAGGCCTAGACTTAGGCTAATATCTTGTTGATTGTACTTAGTTGAGTTATTTCCGCAAAGGGGGGTTTTTGTAAAACAAAAGCTTAATTGATCGATTTTAGTAATAAGTAATCAAGTAAACATAATTGAATATTTTATAAAATCAATAGAAGATAAAACTAGGGTATACATTTTCCCCACAAGTCCATAAGGAAGTAAACCTTTTAGTAGTAACCTTGTCTACTGTTTAACATGTAAAGTCGATAAGTTAGGTATCTCCTAAGTGGTTGGTCACCCAAATAGGGAATTTCACCACGCAACTTGGTCGGTATACAAGTGTGTGTTTTACTAACCCTTACCCTTGACCCCATATTAGCTCTCACAGAGGTGGTTCAACATATTAGATACCGGTTGTAGTCGCCAAATCTCCATTATTTAGTCTCTTTTTCCATTCGTTACTTCCTTGGTCGGGTAAGTAGGAATAAAGTGGGTTCTAACGTTGGTCACCGTTAAAAAGCAATTAAAACAAAGAGATCAATAATACATGCATAAACACTATTCAAGAATTACTAATTATTAGGTCTACGTTGTTAATTCCTCATGGTTACCACAACCCTAGTTGTTGATTTAGCTTCTCATGGTTGGATAATCATAATTCATATTAATGTTCTTAAAATAAATCATGAACTTACAATTAAAGAAGTTGAATTCCACAATCTTGAATTGATGAACAAAATATGTATTATAAACCGATGCTTCAAGAATTAAATTGGACAAATTGTTCACCAAAATAATTCTCAAAACCAAAAACAAAGTATCCAACTGTCTGCTAGATAAAAACAAGAAATAAAACTACTATTTATAAACATCAAATCCTAAATAAACTAGGAAAAGGAAACATAGGAAAGTGGGATTCGACAGTCAAGTCTATGATTCATGGTCTACGACTCGTAGGTCAAACTACGGCTCGTAAACCAAGCTCGTAAAAGATAGCTTCTTCAAAGTCTATCTGGACTCTTCCTATGGACATGATCTACGACTCGTCAACCTTTGCACGGTCTGTCCTGGCAACTCGTCATTCAATGTATTGGGACTTCACATTTTCTGACTCTTTCTATGACTCAGACCTACGGCTCGTAGATCATTCTATGGCTCATAGTCTGCTTTCGTCGCCCCATACTTAGTCAAAATATCACCATAATCTTCAGCCATCATCTATGAGTCAATCCTACGACTCGTAGAATGGACTACGGCTCGTAGGTTGACCCATAGGTCTTTAAAACTAGCTGCTTCACTTAAGTTCCATCCTCATACTGTTGTAACCTAATTTCCTGCAAACATAGATAAAAATACCATGAAATCTACTAACAAATACTTAAGAAACCTGCAAAATTCCAAGTTTAAAGCATTATAAGTACCGTAAATCTATGGTACATCAATACGCTAAACTTAAAATGGTTGCTTGTCCTCAAGTGACACTTACTAACACACAAACGACACGATGCAAAAGTAGACTTTAGAATTCAAGCAATCACATGGTCTTTTCTCAATAATCCATCCTCTATTCTCATCTTTTAACACAGTGCAATCATTAAGTTTCAAAACCAAGCCAACACATGTGGATCAATTTATGACATAGACATACCAATAGATACATTTACATACATAGATAACAATCACCAAGATACCGACGGCTCGACAATGTAACTTATGCCCCAACTGCAAAGAAGTCCCATTTTCTCACATATATGAATATGTATTTCACTTTCTGGGACTCAGTATACACTCACTCTCATAATTGAATTCAGTACAATACATGCACAATACCATAAGATTGCCCTTATACTCAATGCTTAGTTTCTCGAACCATTAATTAGGATCACTATAGGACTTTATTAGCTTGTAACGTAGGCTCAGGGTCAGGTGGGGTATATTAAGACTTAAAGTAACTTTTTTCCCTCCTTTACATTACATTGGCTATTTTCTCTTTTACAACCAATTCATGTTTCACCTCATTTTTTATTAAAGATCGGGTGTAGCTTTGACTTGCTTTTCTTTTTCATTTCATAATTTTATTCAGCTTTTCATGCTTTAAATCATTTTCTTTTCACTATGCTGCCACACAAACTTAATTTTCTCTTCTTTTCTCAATACACAACTCTTTTCATACCCCTTTATTTTCTTGTTTTCCTCTATAGGAGCCACTCTCAACTTATGCTAAATAGCCTGAGTTGAGGTGCACAATGTCCAAGGAAGGACAAGGGCCAATACAAAGTTTAAGAATCATGACGGGGAAGGGGTGGCCCTAGATAAGACATCAGGTATTGATGGATTCCCTGTGGAATTCTTTACTAAGCATTGGACCACTGTTAAAGAAGATGTATTTTATGTTGTCGGAGAATTTTTTACTGTTGGGAAGCTACTGAAAGAGGTTAGACTTACTTCCATTACTCTTGTGCCTAAGAAAGTTACCCCTACCAAAGTAGAAGACTACAGACCTATTGCTTGCTGCTCTACTATATACAATATCATCACAAAGATCTTGACCAACAGAATAAAGCCTATTATAGGTTCTATTGTTAGTCCTTCTCAGACTGCATTTATAAAGGGGAGAAGTATCATTGATAATATTTTGTTCAGCCATGAGGTACTGAAGTGGTATTCTAGGAAGGGACTATCCCCTAGATGTCCAATGAAAGTGGATTTACGAAAAGCTTATAATTCTATTGAAAGAGAGTTCCTAAGGAGATTGCTTGTTGAACTGGGCTTTCCCTTTAAGTTCATATCTTGGATAATGGAGTGTATATCTACCTTCTTTTATTCTCTAGTGATTAATGGGGACCTATCTAAACAATTTAGAGGGGGAAGAGGAATTACACAAGGGGATCCTATATCCCCTTACCTACTTGTATTGGCTATGGAATATCATCAAAGGAAACTGAGTATGTTGAGACTCAACAAAGACTTCAAATATCACCCAAGGTGTAAGAAATTTATTGTGACTCATATATGCTTTGCTGATGACTTGCTGCTCTTCTGTAAAGCTGACATGAAGTCTATTCAATTGCTACAAGGAAATTATCAGAGATTCTCTGCAGTGTCAGGGCTTCAAGCTAATAAGGAGAAGAGTTCCATCATTATGATAGGTATTAAACATGAGCTGAAACAAACTATACTAGCTACTTTGGGTTATATGGAGGGGGATATACAATTCAAGTACTTGGGTGTTCCTATATCATCTAAGAAACTGACTATTTCTCAATGTATGCCTTGGTAGAGAGGATTACAGAAAGGATTAAATGCTGGTTTGCAAAGTTACTCTCGTATGCCTGAAGAATCCAAATGATTAAAACTGTAATATTTGGTATGCAAACTTACTGGGCCCAATCTTTGTGCTACCAAAGAGGATTGTGAAAATGATTGACAACATATGTAGAACCTATTTGTCGACAGGATCCACTATTAGTTCTAGGAAAGCCCTAGTCTCATGGGATAAAATATGCCTTCCAAAAGCTTCGGAGGGGACTTAACATTATGAATTTGAAATTGTGGAATAATGCTGCTATTCTGAAGTTATTATGGGCCATTGATCAGAAAAAGGATAATTTGTGGATAAATGCCTATTATATAAAAAATGAATCACTAGAGATTTGTCCTATTCCATTGAATGCGTGCTACATGGGTGGTAAGGAAAGTAATCGAATCTAGAAAGTATCTAGAATCCTTAGTTTAGCCAGGGGACCTCGGAAGAAAGTTGAATTTAGTGGTTGAGAATGGTCAATTTTGCATTAAGAAAATGTACAACAGCCTTATGCCTCTATTCTCAAGGCCCCCTGGAAGAGTATAGCCTTGCAACAAAATATTCATCCCAGGTACAAGTTTCTGTTATGGCTAGCAGCTTGATGAAGATTGGCAACTGTTGAAAGACTTCTAAAGTTTGGAATTCAGGTTTCACCTAATTGTGCATTTTGTTCGGCACCTATTGAAACATTTGATCATCTTTACTTTGAGTGTCCTGTGACTAGGGACTTATGGAGTAGACTATTGTTGTGCCTTGGTTTAAGTAGGACCATAGGGAGTTGGCAACAAGAATTGGAATCGGCAAATGCCTAGGAAAGGAAGAAGACTGGGAAAAGTGCTTTTGTCAGTTGCACTTTTTCTATAGGTGTATACATTATATGGAAAGAAAGAAACAACATGAGATTCCAAGTAAGAACCTACAGTTGTTACAGAGTCAGCAAAGAGATTGCCCTCCATATTCAAGTTCGCAAAAGAGATCTTCCAAAATGGAGGGCTGCACTATAGTTGTTGGATCGACTTCCTTGACATGGAGCTAGAAGAAGACATTATAATAAAGGAGTAGATAGTTATAGTATTGATATTAGTTTTGCTTCTAGATTGCTACATATTTGTTTTTGTGGAGAAGTAAATGGTCAGCTCTTACTTGGGTATGTAAGTAACAATTTTAGTATTAATAAAACTGTCAGCTTCTACCAAAAAAATCATGACGGGGAAGGTGAATTGGGTAAATCGAAAGAATGGTCTAATTTAGGCTCAACAATTTGGATCGAAGGGAGCATTTTAACTTGGTTGTTTTTAGGCTTAGTGGACATGGTTTCATCAATGGCCTATGATCCTTTCCTAGTTACATTTTAATCATCATAGCAAGACTAATGGGGCAAGTTCTTGATTTGCACATACTGTACGAATGAACAAAAAGAACTCACACCCACATGGAACATCATTTCACTATTAAATTATCAGTGTATCTGGTTCATGCTTCAGCTTAAGTTATGTTATCCTATAGGTTTCTATCATGTCATGCAAAGATCCTACACAGTTCTCTTATTAATGACACAATATAGCACATAGCACAAAATTTGGAGGGATATCAATTTTCATCAACATTGAAATCATGCTTTTATTTCTAGTCTACTCTTACAATTAACATCCTAAATATGCCGGCTGAACAGAAATTAAATACTCCTTGGGAAAAAAGAACACATGCAAGAAAACCCCAAGATAAAATTTAAGTATTCGGGCTATTCAGACTTCACCCTGCACTCTTAGAAAAATTCATCCCCACCCCATATAAAGCAATGTGCACTGTCCTCAGTAGAGGCATGTGGGTCCACTGGTGGGGACCCTGGTGCATCCGTGTGTTCCTCTGTAACAACTTGGGGGAGGGGGGGCGCCATCAGTAACACCTTCTAGAACAATTAGTGGAGCACCATCAGTAGTGCCCCTAAGCTCGAAGATCCAGCTACCTGCTGCCAGAGTCACTCCAATCTGATATCCTCATTCTATCTGGACTGTCGCCAAACCACCTTGAGTTCGCGCCACTTTCGTGCGCTCCTCAGCACCCTCGTCAATACCTGCATTAACTTGTGTGTGTTTCCCAGCCACATGAGTAGTGTCGCATCTCCAAACAAGGCCAATAAGTCCTTCTCTCCAGCCTCTATGTGTGAAGGATCAAGTGGTGCCGATGAAGATGCAGTAGTCAGTGCGTCAACATCAGCCCGAAGCCTATCCAACTCTGTCTAGAAACAATCAAGATTTGCACTCGGGGTGGTCTGAGGCCGGGTGATCATTCTCAACTCAAATGAATCTATCCTTGGCTGGGTAACCTGAGTCTACTCCACCATCACGACTCTCATCCTGGTCTCCGACTCCTCAAGAACACTCTAGACCCATGGTCAAAGGAATTACCACAACTGTTCCATCTGAGTCTCTAATCGTTGAAGTCTTGCGACTAGCATAGTGGAGTGACCGGATGTTGTAGAAGCACGCGGTGTGCTAGTGGAGGTGGGAGTAGCCACTATTGGCTCAGTAGTGGCAGCATCATGCTCTAATATATCTCGCTCATCGCAAACATATCAAACGCTGCCCTCATCGTGGTGCAGTGGGTTAGCCTCATCCCGAATAATCCTGACGTCCAATGTCCTAATTAATGGAATCAGTAGGTCAATACCACCAAGCAGCGGCACAGTGGACTCCCGGCATAAATGAAAGATCAACCTAGGGAAGGGGAGATTTATGGCAATCTCGAACCTCGCTTTTGTATCTTCGCAATCAGCACGTGAGCATAATGAATCTCATATCCATCCATGAGACATGCTACCATCACCACCAGATCATAAGTCAAATGATTATCCGCCATAGTAGGGGATAGGCGGGAACAAATGATAGAATATCAAAATTTAGTGGCAATATTCAATGAGACCTTCTTGATTGGGCCAGAACCACGTACCCAATCTGCATTGATCCCGTTCTCCACTATATACCCCGTGGCTCATCTCAATAAATCCTCTTTCTAAGAGGAATCTTTCATTGCTTTTTGATCTTGAACTATCTGCATCCAATAATCAAACTTGGCCGTTGATGCAGTCTATTTATAAGTCAGGCCATGCAGGAAGCGGCAAATGGTCTGCTCTGATATGTCAACTGGGAACTCCCGGACAATGGTGCTCAAAAGCGGAGGCTGTGCTAGCTACTGTCCCTTTTAGGCATTGTATTCTTGACTGTGGCTGCATACGAGGCATAGAAGTCCGCACTATATTTTAACTATATTGGCTTGGGGGCTCTGTCATCCACTCATATTTGAGCCTCCAGAATAGGGTGTCATGACCTAAAGTACCCTCTAGAGGTGACATGGCGTACAAGACCCCGAAATACCCCATACAAGCCACTTAACATACATCATACAAGATAATAGTAGTTAAGAGTTCAAAAGACAAGTTATATTATTTAGAGTTGACAAAAGTAGCAGAAGTCTAACATAGTCTCAAAGACATCGAATTCATCAATAGAATGAAATTTGGGACGTAACCCATACAAGTTCTAAAGTAAAATGACATAAAACTGTAATGTGTCATTGTCCTCGAAGTATGAGGACACACCAAGTCTTTGAATCTCAAATTCAACGAGCTAGCCACGAGCGGATGGAGAAGAGTCGGATCCTACATTTGTGAGAACATGTAGGCAAGAGTATGTGTTAGTACAAAGAATGTACCAAGTATGATAACTATGCATAGAGGTTATAAAATCATGCTAAAAAGGGGCTATACATAAGATGCAATGACCAAGTAAAATCATAAGATGACATGATAGAAAACATGAGTCAAAACCATAGTCAATGCAAGGAAATTATCTTAAAACAACATATACTTGAAATACCTTTTTAAGAAGGAACCTTAGTTCATTATGTGGGAAATTAGCCTTAGCCGACAAAGACCATGTGAGCTATAACATGGAATTCGGTGTCTACCCCACACCAAAAAGAGGTTTCCTTACTTGTCAATGTACGAACAATAGTTTCTAGCTTAAGTAGATCCACTGGCTAATGTCTATCTAAGACAATCATCCTATGGTGGCACATAGATTTTGGGACTTGGGTAATCACCTCTTGTCCACTCGGTGCTAAGCATAAATTCCATAGAATAGTCATTAATCTTAACTTGCATTATCATTAAGAGACATGAGTAATCGCCACTTGTCTTATCATCCATGGAAGGGCACATCAAGTAACCAATCAAAGCTAAAGTTCATTATAATAGGTCATTAATCTTGATTCAAAGTTTAGTTGAGAAAACCTTTCAACCCTTATGAATTCTTTATGTGAGAAAATCCTTTCACATTCATGATTTGAGTAATATGTGAGAAAATATTTCACAACACAACAAAAACAACATTGATGCTTCACTCTCAAAGCAACCTTAAATCATTTATCTCAATTTCATGAAGAACATGCATATCTTCATAAATTCATCTTTCATAGTTCAAAACCTTATCATAAGATCAAAGTCTAGAAATCATAGATCCTGCATGGGTTCATGGTAATTCAACTTAAAAACATGCAATTAGCTTAATTCATGCATAAAAAGACTTAAATCAATCAATTAGATAATAATTTTAAAGAACCCATAATATGGAAGAAAACCCTAATTCCAATTGGAGAATCTAACTTTACAAAATTGGAGAATTTAGGAACCCTATGGAGGAAAGAACTCCATAGGTGAAAGCGATCATAGCTTGATGTCAAAAGCACACAATCAGTGGTGAATTAGGAGACTTGGATGGAAACCCTAGATCTTCTTCTTCTTTAATCTCTAGAGAGAGAAATATTTGAGAGGAAACCTTCGGAGGGATTTGGGGGAAATTTGAAGAGAGATAAGAATGGGTAGAATTCAGGCATAGAAAACTTATATAGGGCCTAGAATTAGGACTAAACCACCTTAGATTAGGTATAAGTCAACTAGGGAAAAGACCAAAAAGCCCTTCAAATAACTACCGGGCTCCGACCTATGGTTCAGACCTACTGTCCATAGGTCCAACTATGGACCGTCCTGGTCAATTGTAGGTGGGATTCAGAAACTAGAAAATTTAGGCTTCCAATGACGGTTGCCATGTACGGTCCGTTGGTCCACTTATGAACCGTACATACCAACCGTAGATCCCAACCTTGACCCTCAAAATTTCACTAAGTATGGGAGTGACCTACGAGACCTATCTACCACTCGTAAATGCAATGATGGGCTGTTCTGACGAACCGTCAATGGGATTCTAAAACTAAAAATTTAGAAATATTTTCCCTGCCATCTACGGTTCCCACCTATGGCTCGTAAGTCAACCTACGATCCATAGGTGGCTTCCGTCAGTATTGGCACCAGTTCTGAAAACTTGAAATTTTCCTTCTTTTCAAATTCGAGGTGTTACAATATCTCCCCCCTTGGGAAAATTTGTCCTCGAATGGGAATCAAGACATCATAAAGAGGGTAGGAACTAAATATAGCAACCCAACATGAATGCAATCACAAAAATGCACATATTCGAGGAGGAAACATCAACTCAAAGCTAAAGCATGTTCAAAGCATCATTTGATCAAGTCTAATGCAACTCATACTCAAATGCACATAACATGATTAAATCAATCAAGTTAACTCATTTTCTCAAAAACAAAGCTCTTCATGAACATGCATAAATGAGGAATCATGGGAATATCTAAGACACATGAGACCAAAAGAGTGAACCATTAGACGAGGTTTAGCCCTCTTTGCCTCCCTAAACTTTTCCTTAAGTTTCTCCTCTTCTATTTGTTGAGTATGAACCATTAGACGAGAAATGTCCATATAATTGATGAGCATAGTAGTACGGCATTCTTTGACCACCATTTTGGACACTCCTGATACAAAGTTACTCATTCTTGCCCTAGGATCGGCAACCATAGTAGGAGCATACCTAGACAATTGTGTGAATTTTAAAGCATACTCCTTCACACTCATGTTTCCTTGATGAAGGTTAATGAACTCTAGCACCCTTGCCTGCCTCATCTAAAGGGGAAAGAACCTATCAAGGAAAACAACCTTAAGATTTTCCCAATCAAGAGGACCCGCATCAACTGCCCTTTCACTCTTCCATTGTTCAAACCACACTTGAGCCACACCCTTAAATTGATAAGCGACCAATTCTACCTTTTCCACCGGGGTTACACCCATGATCATTAGCACCTTATACACCTTATCAATGAACTCTTAAGGATCTTTATCAACCTTGGAACCATGAAACTCCAGAGGGTTCATCCTAGTGAAGTCCCTCACTCAAGACGCCGTACCCATGTTTGGGTCCACGGGGACCACAGCCTCCCTATTGGCTTGAGTCGTCATGGCTTGGGCCAACACTTGAAAAGCAGCCCTAAACTCTGCATTAGTTACTTGCTCGGCTAAATAGTCGACCAGAACTTGAGGAGCTTTTTGTTCCACATTCTCTCTCGCATGCCTCCTAGCATATGCTCTTGGAGTGGCCACATCCTGAAAAGCATCAGATAGGGATAAGGAGGGAGAGACAAATAGAGTTAAACTCTATCGCACGACTTTAGAGTGATGAAAGAAGTGGAGTTTCCTAAACATCTTATAGTCTCTCATTCATAAGTGTGGCGCGCTTCACACCCATGGACAAGACTCTACTCGACGTGGCTTACGAGACATCCTAGGACCTTTCTAAAACCTTGTGCTCTGATTACCATGTTTTTATGACCTAAAGTACCCCCTAGACGTGACATGACGTACAAGACCCCGAAAGGCCCCATACAAGCAACTTAGCATACATCATACAACATAATAGTAGTTAACAGTTCAAAAGACAATGTATATCATTTAGAGTTGATAAAAGTAGTGAAGTCTAACATAGTCTCAAATCCATCTAATACATCAATAGAATGAAATATGGAACTTAACCCATACATGTTCTAAAGTAAAATGACATAAACTGTAATGTGGCATTGTCCTCGATGTATAAGGACTCACCAAGTCTTCGAATCTCAAATGCAACGAACTAGCCACGAGTGGATGGAGAAGAGTCGAATCCTACATTTGTGAGAACATGTAGGCAAGAGTATGCGTTAGAACAAAGAATGTACCCAGTATGATAACTATGCATAGATGTTATAAACTCATGCTAAAAAGGGGCTATACATAAGATGCAATGACCAAGTTAAATCATAAGATGACATGATAGAAAACATGAGTCAAAACCATAGTCAATGCAAGGAAATCATCCTAAAACAACATATACTTGAAATACCTTTTTAAGAAGGAACCTTAGTTCATTATGTGGGAAATTAGCCTTAAGTGACATAGACCATGTGAGCTATAACATGGAATCCGATGTCTACCCCACACCGAAAAGATGTGTCCTTATTTGCCAAGGTAAGAACCATAGTTTCTAGCTTAAGTGGATCCTCTAGCTAATGTTTATCTAAGACAAACATCCTATGGTTGCACATAGTTTATGGGACATGGGTAATCGTCTCTTGTCCACTCGGTGCTAAAAAAAAATCCCACAAAATAGTCATTAATCTTCACTTGCATTATCATTAAGAGACATGGGTAATCGTCACTTGTCTTATCATCCATGGAAGGGCACATCAAGTAACCAATCCAAGCTAAAGTTCATTAGAATAGCTCCTAAATCTTGATTCAAAGTTTAGTTGAGAAAACCTTTCAACCCTTATGAATCCTTTATGTGAGAAAATCCTTCCACATTCATGTTTTGAATAATATGTGCGAAAACCTTTCACAACACAACAACAACAACATTGATGCCCTCAAGGTTCACTTGCTCATTTTCTTATTTGAACCTTAATAAGGTATTAAACATTGAGGGTGGTGTATTTCAGTCCAGCAACAAAATAGAGTTGGCCTCAACCTCTTCCTCTATAAATGAATTATAGAGAATTTCTCCTTTGGCTTTTCTCCATTATTTTTATTAACTTAGAAAGAAGCCAGTTCTGATGGTTGGAATACCAATTAGAAGAATTCTCAAGGTTACAAGACAGCATGGTAAAATTGCATATGTGTTATGATGAGTAAAGAAACACAAGAAGAACTACACCAACCGTGAGTTAGAACTAGCGATAGTATTTTTTAATTTAAGATTTGGTAGACTGTTTCTATAGGCTGTCTCTTTGTTTACAAAGGCTTTGGTTGCTTATATGATTGTACACATTATGTGTCTTATACCTCAGTATGGATTATTTTCCCATATGTTATATATTTCATGGAACACTTGCAAGTAGGTGCTATCTTCTTCATAAAGCTCTCGCTTTTGTTATATATTTCAAATGACCTTGTTCTAGTTCACCAATTACTTGCCACAGATCAATTGTCCATATTTTGTAAACATTATATATTAATGTTTCATTTGTTATAGATATTATAAATTACTAGCTCATGGATCATATGTACCATAAGTCACTTGTCTAGATATTTATGCTTCATAGACCATCTGCCCATATGTCTCATGACTCATAGCCTACTTGTTTACATTATAGACCCTGTAGATTATTTGTCCATGTAGATGGATGGCTAAGCATAGTGCCCTATCAAGATGCGAGGAAAAAAATAGTTAGAGTATCACATTGGCCATCGTGTGTTTTACAAACTACACCTATTAAAGGGCTTAATGAGATTTGGAAAGAAAGAGAGTTGTGCCCTTGATATGTTGGGCCTTAACACACAGAGAATTGAACAAGAGGCTTAAGGTAGATCTACCTTTAAAGTTAAATCACGTACACCATAGTATTTCACAACCTATGCAGTTTTAACATTTAGGGGATCCATAACTTATTGTAGTATGAAGTCATAGAGCACTTATCACAAGAGAAAGTACTAATGTCTATCCTTCACTAATATACTAGAAAGTTAAAAGTAGTTAAGAATGTACTTTCCGTTAGAGTTTGGTGTAGGAGTCAAAGAGATTGAAAGGGCCACTTGAGAATTGAAGAACTCTACAAAGTTCAAGAATCCATATTGTTCCAAAAATTTCATGAGATTTTGACATCACTTGTCCTCCTTACCTGATTATACGGTTCACATGCATCTATTCACTTGTTAATAGGATCACCTAACTACTTGTTAACATCATTTCATTTGATATTTTAGTCATGCATCATAAGTTCAAATGTGTAGTTCATACTTTGGATTACATATTCAAGAAGTTCCACATGAAGCTAGTGTATAAACAAAAAGAGATAAAGGAAAGGCATACCATATAGAATTGTTTCACCTGAAAATATGTCGCCGAGAGGAGCCTTATTTTTTATTTGACTATTTAGTATGCTTCAATTGTTTAAATTTCGTGTGTGGCTTATATATGTGTATATAGTCAGCTGGCATGTTTTGAATAGTCTCGTTTACAAAGGAAATTCTGAAAAAAATTTTAGAGATATGCTAGAGTCGACATTATTTTGAGCTAGAACCCTCATTTGAGGACGAATGATCCAAAGGGGGGGATGATGTAACACCCCATACATTTCAACATGTATACGCTTAATTTAGTATTGACGAAAGTATTTAAGCTTGAGAAGTAAGGTGCAAATTAAGCTTAAAATTTGGAGTTAAGTGTTAAGTTTAAGTAAAGGGATTAGGATTTGGAAAATGGTATAAAATGAGTGAGGTGCTTGCTTGACTAAGTTAAGCTAGTAGGTGACAAGTAGGTGCATCACCTACTTAGACTTTTTGACAAACTTAATAAGAGCAACTAGCCGCATCACCTACCTAAGCTAAATAGATTTAATAAAGGGGAAGTAGGTGCATCACCTAGTTTTACATTTGAGCAGCTTAAAAATGTCCAAGTAGGTGGATCACCTACTTGGCAAATTGTGGCAAAAAATCAAGAGGATAGAGGTGGTGGAGTGCCAACCATTATAGGTTCATATTTTACTCATTTATCTCTTAATTTTTACATAGAAAAATCATTTTAGCTGCAGCACTCTCCCTTTCTCTTAAAGCTTATAACAGCCACGTCAAAATTCTCTTAGGTTTCTTGAAGAAACCCTCTTCATTTCCAGCAAAGGTAAGTAGAAATCTTATGTGTTTAGCTTGATTCATTCATGAAATATTAGGATTTCTTGTTGTTCATGCTTAAAATATGGGGCAGACCTTTCCCCAAGTTGACTGCCAATCTTTTCTTGGTCATTAAGAGAGTTTTCTCTTCTAATTTGGTTTATAGTGTTAAGGCAAGTTTAAGCTCTTGAAGGAGTACAATTTAAGAGAAGAAATTTCCAGTATTTGAGATAAATAATCAAAAGGACAGAATTTTAAATCGTTGTAATACACAAGTTGTGCAGCAAGGTATGTAAGGCTATTTAATCTCATATCTTTTTGCATGAAGTCCCATATTCTGTGTACCAACAAGTTGAGATCTCTAAGTGATCCTCATGGTAAAAGATTCATTGTGATGGTGTACAATCTCTAGTATAGTTAATGATTATCCTCTTACCATTCATGGTTTCACAAATGTGTCAAACTACTCCTATATAAGTTCATTATCCTATATTGACATGATTATACTTCCAAGCACTAGTTTGATGAAGGTACTCTAAAGAGTAAGTTTCGTGAGTTATCCTCTAATTCAAATGAGGATTCATTGAGTCAATAAGATCCTACATTACACATGTTATGAGTGTTCGTATGCCAGATACATATTCTGTCCATTATTCATTTTATATGTCTTTATGTGGAATGTACACGTGTTCCTTATTTTAGATCTGATCTTGTGCCTCATTAGTTCACATATTTAAGCACCCTTTCATTTGACATCATCTACTAAGTGTTTAGCTATCGTGTCATTTTATATAGTCTTTACCTCTCCATTTGAGGAGTTATAGTCTCTATTTGAAATGCATGTATGCCTCCATTTGAGATGTCCAAATGTATTTTAAATGAACCATGTGCTAGTAGAATCACTTACTCACTTGTTATACTACTTCATGACTCATTTTCTACATGTACTCATTTGTCGCGTGTCTTAATGGCTCATTTCTGAATTTTTTTAGCTCAATAATATTCATTTTGTCATATAAATTCCGAAGTATTACAACATTGATGTTACATTTGTTTCTTATGCCATTATTGCTACCTCAAGTCTTTTATTCACATGCCTACATCACTAGTCTATAGCCCGAAAGCTCAAAAGAGTTATGAACAATCTAAAAGATTAAAGAAAAGACGTAAAGAAAATCTGTATTATTATGGGTGGTGGCCGAGGGGCTGAAAGCCTAGCATGGGTCGATCCTGAAAGAAAAGTTGTATACTTATGGGTGGTAGCTCAGGGGTTAAAATATCTAGCATGGGCCAATCCCAAGTGATGTATTTACGGGTGGCAGCTCAGGGGTTATAATACCTAGCATGGGCCGATCCTAATTTGTATATGTATGAGGACAACATCCCAGGGGTTAAAATGTGTAGCATGGGTCATCCTCTTCTACCACTGATCAGCTTGTCATCATATCAAATTCTACAAAGTTTATAAAGGAACGAAGAGTAAAGTAAAGCAAAGAATATAATGTACTCAGTACCCCAAAAGAGTAAGCAAAGGTGGTCTTTCATCCTTATTGATACATTTATACATTGATACTTAATTTTACTAGAGCTCTTGTTTCACATATGGATACTTTATGCCTTACATATTCAGTACATTATTTTGTACTGACATCCCTCATGGGGACGCTGTGTTACATGTCGCAGGTACAGGTATTTAAGATGATAGTGTCACGACCCAAGGTACCTCCTAGACGTGACATGGCGTACAAGACCCCGAGAGGCCTCATACAAGTCACTTAGCATATATACATACAATATAATAGAGATTAAAGTTTGAAAGAGATTTTCATATCAAAGCTTTTTAAAAGAAACAGCGAAAGTCTATATCTCATGTCCCAAAGCCAATCTAACATAGAAAAGAAAGTTTGGGACGTAACCCAATACTAATCTAAAATGAAATAGCATGACAATAAGAACAATTAGGCTATGTCCTCGGATGGATGAGGACTCACCAAGTCTTCTATCAATCTTCTACTAAGCTCTAGCCACGAGTGGATGGTGAATCGCCAAGTCCTACATCAAAGAAGTTAATGTAGGTAAGAGTATGCGTTAGTACAATCAAGTACCAAGTATGATAGCAATGCACATAAATCATTTAAAACATACTAGAATAAGACATAATCATGACATGGAATGGCCAAGTTAAAACATGATAAAGCATAAGAAGCATGAAGCATAAACCATGGCCAAAGCAAGCTAAATCATCTTTCTTTACTTTAGATTATCATAACAACACTTGTGTTCATTAGTTGTGGGGAATTAACCTAAACCGACATATAAGATCATGTGAGCTATCAACAGGGAATCCGGTGCCTACCCTACACCGAAAAAGGGTTGCCCTACTTGACAAGGTAGGACCATAACTTCTTAGCTTACGTGGATCAACTAGCTAGTGTCTATCATAGACCATCATCCTATGGTGGTACATAGGTTATGGGACATGGGTAATCGCCACTTGTCCACTCGGTGCTAAGCATATTTTCCCACGGATTAATCATAGTTCATTTGTCATAGGTAGACATGGGTAATCGCCTCTTGTCCCTTCATTAGAATAGCTCCTTAAGAACACAGGCAATCGCCTCTTGTTCATTTAATTCATAGTGTAAGCATTACGTGAGAAACCCTTTCACAACTCAGCACAACATCATTATGTCACAACTTTGGTACTTCACTCTCAAAGTACCCTTAATTCATCATTAAATTCATATGAGACATTTATAAGTTCATAAGCTTCTCTTCATAGTTCATCATGCTCATAATTCATGAATCATAAAGTTCATATGGGTTCATAAAAGTTCAACTTAAATCATGCAATTCAATGCAAGCTTATGCTTAGAAAGTCATAAATAAGACAATTTACCCATACTTGAAGGAACTCACATAATAGAGGAAAATTCATGCTTTTAACTTGAACATACTAAACTTCATAAAGTCATCCTCAATCCATTCATAATTCATGCATAGCATCATATCGATTTTCATAAAATTACTCAATTCATAGCTCAACCCACCAATCAAAGCATAGATTAGGAAATTGGGGAGAAATAACATGGGTTCATGGGGATTCATTCAATCTTTACATCAAATCATATAATTCACGCTAATTCCTACAATAAATTACTTTATCACGCTAGATCGTGCTCTTGAAATCATAAAATCAACAATTGAAATCATAATTGAAGAACCCGTAAGAATTGATCAAAAACCCTAATTCAATTGGGGAAATTGAACCTTGAAAACCTTGAAGAAAGTTGAGGACCCATTGGAGGAAAGGGCTACAAATGGTGAACACTATCATACCTCAACAAAGCCCACAAGAAATTGATGGAAATTGATGGTCTTCAATGGAGGATCTTAGTCTTCTTCTTCCTTGAAGCTTGAGAGAATTTTCTTAGAGAGAGAAATATTTGAGAAGAGGAGAAATTTGGGAATGAGTGAAATTAGGCTTAGAAAATATATATAGGGTCTGGGTTAAGGACATAACCGACTTAGATTAATAGTTAAACATTTAGGAAAAAGACCAAAAAGCCCTTAAATAATTATTGTCGGGGGCAGTCTATGATCAGGACCTACGATCCGTAGGTCAATCGACGGACCATCCTGTCCTTCCGTCAATTGATTCAGAGACTTCATTTGGGGCTGAAAATTTGGCTAAGTCTAGAAGGGATCTACGAAAACCATCTACGGACCATCAACTAGACGACGACCCGTCATGTTGCTCCGTAGGTCGAGGTTCAGAAACTTAGAAATCCTGAAAGTTCACAATGGCAACGACAGTTCCCACCTACGGCCCGTCATTCCACCTACGGTCCGTAGGTGACCTCCATAGTCACTGGCACCAGGTTTGAAATTCTGCATTTTCATTTCTAGGAAAGCTTTAGGGTATTACAGATAGAATCTGTCATATATAAGCACAGGATACTCAACTACCTTTGGTGAGCTCCATGTATATTCGGGGCTTGTCGAGTCTCTAACATATATTTGATATTTTATTATAGTTAAGGGTATGGTGGGGTCCTGTCCCGACCTAAGCTAAGTGTCTATCTTTTAGAGGCTTTGTAGACTAATGTTAAAGTAAAGCGTAATTATGTCTTGTTTTCTAGTAAGCAAGGCCTCAACGACCAAGCATGTACATCTATTTTGGGCCTATCTATGTTGACCATTTATTAGTGAGTTTTATCTATTCTCTCGCAGATTTATAATTATCATAGTGGCATGTATATCCTAAGAGGCAATTTTTTGAGGAACATTTGATGTTATCAAAATTTAGAGAAAGGCTTATAGATGTTTCTACGTTACTTGTACCTACAGTTGTATCTGTACCACTTGTATCATCTTGATTTTTATGAGCAGGATATAGCATGTTCATTCATATGCTACACAGTAAATGGTTACATAGTCATAGAGATGGGTTGCATCATTTCCTAATAATGCTTCTGAAAAGAATGTGATTGGTTCTTGAGTCCATAATTTCCTCAAACATGGCTCCTCCAGTGGTTATAGGATATAATCCTATGAAGTACATTCAGTACTTTGTCAGTAATATACATAGAATCTTTAGGATTATGTATGTATTAAAAATAGAAGTGGTTGATCTAGCTTTCTATTAGTTAAAAGATGTGGCATTATCATAGTTCGGTAGGACATATAACAATGCTATTTCCAAGAGATACTCTTAGTGGGCCGATAGATCCCATATTTTTATTTATCATCCCGAGTATGTTAGTAACTTGAATTTTAAGATATGCATATTATAGGTTAAATTAAATGACTCGTTGGGTTGTTAGAAAACTTAGAGGATAAGTGTTTTAGTTTTTTTGCATAAAAGTATATGTGCCCCATTGTTATTATATTTTGGTTATATAGGAACGCATGATTAAAGATTGAGGTTGAAAATATTGAGGGGTTAGCCATAAGTGATGATTTATTAGGATATTCAGAGTACATGAAGGCATAGATTAATAATCAGCACGAGAATAATTGGTTATATATGAAATAAAGGAGAAAAATATTTAAATACTATAGACCCGAGAGATGAATTGATTAAAGTTCTTTGGTAGTATGAGAAGGCAACATATGTGATTATTAGAAGAATCATTGACATAGATTGTGTCCTTATTATACAAAATGCTTAGTAAACATGTGAAGTAAGAAAGATATATAGACTCTTTAACAACTGTAATAAGATGCAAAGGCGTACCAAATATATCCTCTGAATAACTTTTTGAACTTTTGATTAGAGACAGAAGTCATTTTCTATTGATCTGAATTTTGGTAATTAGTACTAATAGCTACAAGAACAGAGAGTGCAATCGAAAGGTCACTTCGCTAAAAGATAGATTTCACCTTATGTGGTACGCTGAAATGTACTTGCATCATTTGTATAAATGAAAGATGGTTTCGCACATGAGATTATTATCAACTAAGAAATAAGACAATTTCTATGGTTTAGGTATGACGTATTCATTTGATTCCTCACTACCAAGATTCACTTGATTATGGGTTATGATGCCCTCAAGGTTCACTTGCTCATTTTCTTATTTGAACCTTAATAAGGTATTAAACATTGAGGGTGGTGTATTTCAGTCCAGTAACAAAATAGAGTTGGCCTCAACCTCTTCCTCTATAAATGAATTATAGAGAATTTCTCCTTTGGCTTTTCTCCATTATTTTTATTAACTTACAAAGAAGCCAGTTCTGATGGTTGGAATACCGATTAGAAGAATTCTCAAGGTTACAAGACAACATGGGAAAATTGCATATGTGTTATGATGAGTAAAGAAACACAAGCAGAACTACACCAACCGTGAGTTAGAACTAGCGGTAGTATTTTTGAATTTATGATTTGGTAGAGTGTTTCTATAGGCTGTCTCTTTGTTTACAAAGGCTTTGGTTGCTTATATGATTGTACACATTATGTGTCTTATACCTCAGTATGGATTATTTTCCCATATGTTACATATTTCATGGAACACTTGCATGTAGGTGCTATCTGCTTCATAAAGCCCTCGCTTTTGTTATATATTTGATATGACCTTGTTCTAGGTCACCAATTACTTGCCACTATTCAATTGTCCATATTTTGTAAGCATCATATATTAATGTTTCATCTGTTATAGATATTATAAATTACTAGCTCATGGATCATATGTACCATAAGTCACTTGTCTAGATATTATATGCTTCATAGACCATCTGCCCATATGTCTCATGACTCATAGCCTACTTGTCTACATTATAGACCCTGTAGATTATTTGTCCATGTAGATGGATGGCTAAGCATAGTGCCCTATCAAGATGCGAGGAAAAAAATAGTTAGAGTATCACATTGGCCATCGTGTGTTTTACAAACTACACCTATTAAAGGGCTTAATGAGATTTGGAAAGAAAGAGAGTTGTGCCCTTGATGTGTTGGGCCTTAACACACAGAGAATTGAACAAGAGGCTTAAGGTAGAGCAACCTTTAAAGTCAAATCATGTACACCACAGTATTTCACAGCCTATGCAGTTTTAACATTTAGGCGATCCATAACTTATTGTAGTATGAAGTCATAGAGCACTTATCACTAGAGAAAGTACTAATGTCTATCCTTCACTAATATACTAGAAAGTTAAAAGTAGTTAAGAATGTACTTTCCATTAGAGTTTGGTGTAGGAGTCAAAGAGATTCAAAGGGCCACTTGAGAATTGAAAAACTCTACAAAGTTCAAGAATCCATATTGTTCCAAAAATTTCATGAGATTTTGACATCACTTGTCCTCCTTACCTGATTATACGGTTCACATGCATCTATTCACTTGTTAATAGGATCACCTAACTACTTGTTAACATCATTTCATTTGATATTTTAGTCATGCATCATAAGTTCAAATGTGTAGTTCATACTTTGGATTACATATTCAAGAAGTTCCACATCAGGGTAGTGTATAAACAAAAAGAGATAAAGGAAAGGCATACCATATAGAATTGTTTCACCTGAAAATATGTCGCCGAGAGGAGCCTTATTTTTTATTTGACTATTTAGTATGCTTCAGTTGTTTAAATGTCGTGTGTGGCTTATATATGTGTATATAGTCAGCTGGCATGTTTTGAATAGTCTCGTTTACAAAGGAAATTCTGAAAACATTTTTAGAGATATGCTAGAGTCGACATTATTTTGAGCTAGAACCCTCATTTGAGGACGAATGATCCAAAGGGGGGGATGATGTAACACCCCAGACATTTCAACATGTATACGCTTAATTTAGTATTGACGAAAGTATTTAAGCTTGAGAAGTATGGTGCAAATTAAGCTTAAAATTTGGAGTTAAGTGTTAAGTTTAAGTAAAGGGATTAGGATTTGGAAAATGGTATAAAATGAGTGAGGTGCTTGCTTGACTAAGTTAAGCTAGTAGGTGACAAGTAGGTGCATCACCTACTTAGACTTTTTGACAAACTTAATAAGAGCAACTAGCCGCATCACCTACCTAAGCTAAATAGATTTAATAAAGGGGAAGTAGGTGCATCACCTAGTTTTACATTTGAGCAGCTTAAAAATGTCCAAGTAGGTGGATCACCTACTTGGCAAATTGTGGCAAAAAATCAAGAGGATAGAGGTGGTGGAGTGCCAACCATTATAGGGTCATATTTGGCTCATTTATCTCTTAATTCTTACATAGAAAAATCATTTTAGCTCCAGCACTCTCCCTTTCTCTTAAAGCTTATAACAGCCACCTAAAAATTCTCATAGGGTTCTTGAAGAAACCCTCTTCATTTCCAGCCAAGGTAAGTAGAAATCTTATGTGGTTAGCTTGATTCTTTCATGAAAGATTAGGATTTCTTGTTGTTCATGCTTAAAATATGGGGCAGACCTTTCCCCAAGTTGACTGCCCATCTTTTCTAGGTCACTAAGAGAGTTTTCTCTTCTTATTTGGTTAATAGTTTTAAGGAAAGTTTAAGCTCTTAAAGGAGTACAATTTAGGAGAAGAAATTTCCAGTATTTGAGATAAATAATCAAAAGGACAGAACGTTAAATCGTTGTAGTACACAAGTTGTGCAGCAAGGTATGTAAGGCTATTCAATCTCATATCTTTTGGCATTAAGTCCCATATTCTGTGTACCAACAAGTTGAGATCTCTAAGTGATCCTCGTGGTAAAAGATACGTTGTGATGGTGTACAATCTCTAGTATAGTTAATGATTATCCTCTTACCATTCATAGTTTCAGAAATGTGTCAAACTACTCCTATATGTGTTCATTATCTTATATTGATGTGATTATACTTCCAAGCACTAGTATGACAAAGGTAATCTAAAGAGTAAGTTTCGTGAGTTATCCTCTAATTCAAATGAGGATTCATTGAATCAATAAGATCCTACATTACACATGTTATGAGTGTTCGTATGCCAGATACATATTCTGTCCATTATTCATTTTATATGTCTTTATGTGGAATGTACACGTGTTCCTTATTTTAGATCTGATCTTGTGCCTCATTAGTTCACATATTTAAGCACCCTTTCATTTGACATCATCTACTAAGTGTTTAGCTATCGTGTCATTTTATATAGTCTTTACCTCTCCATTTGAGGAGTTATAGTCTCTATTTGAAATGCATGTATGCCTCCATTTGAGATGTCCAAATGTATTTTAAATGAACCATGTGCTAGTAGAATCACTTACTCACTTGTTATACTACTTAATGACTCATTTTTTACATGTCTTCATGTAGTTACTTGTCGCGTTTCTTCATGGCTCATTTCTGAATTTGTTTTAGCCTTATAAGATTCATTTTGTCATAAAAATTCCTAAGTATTACTACATTGATGTTACATTTGTTTCTTATGCCATTATTGTTGCCTCAAGTCTTTTATTCACATGCCTACATCACTGGTCTATAGTCCCAAAGCTCAAAAGAGTTATGAACAATCTAAATGATTAAACAAAAGACGTAAAGAAAATCAGTATTATTATGGGTGGTAGCCCAGGGGATGAAAGCCTAGCATGAGTCAATCCTGAAAGCAAAGTTGTATACTTATGGGTGGTAGCTCAGGGGTTAAAATACCTATCATGGGCCAATCCCAAGTGATGTATTTATGGGTGGCAGCTCAGCGGTTATATTACCTAGCATGGGCTGATTCTAATTTGTATATGTATGAGGACAGCATCCCAAAAATGCCTAGCATGGGTCATCCTCTTTTACCACTGATCAGCGGGTCATCATATCAAATTCTACAAAGTTTATAAAGGAAATAAGAGTAAAGTAAAGCAAAGAATATAATGTACTCAGTACCCCAATAGGGTAAGCAAAGGTGGTCTTTCATCCTTATCGATACATTTATACATTGATACTTAATTTCACTAGAGCTCTTGTTTTACATATAGATACTTTATGCCTTACATATTTAGTACATTATTTTGTACTGACATCCCTCATGGGGACGTTGTGTTTCATGTCACAGGTACATGTATTTAAGATGATAGAATCTGTCATATATAAGCACAGGATACTCAGCTACCTTTGGTGAGCTCCATGTTGATTCGGGGCTTGTCAAGTCTCTAACATATATTTGATATTTTATTATAGTTAAGAGTATGGCGGGGTCCTGTCCTGACCTAAGCTAAGTGTCTATCTTTTAGAGTCTTTGTAGACTAATGTTAAAGTAAATCGTAATTATGTCTTGTTTTCTAGTAAGTAAGAACTCAACGGCCAAGCATGTACATCTATTTTGGGCCTATCTATGTTGACCATTTATTAGTGAATTTTATCTATTCTCTCGCAAATTTATAATTATCATAGTGCATGTAAGTTCATCATAGGTTATAAGTTGGTTCTCTCGGGCCTTTAGGGCATCGGGTGCCTGTCCGTCTCAATGGGACTTGAGGTGTGACACATTTTTGGCCCAAGACGAGGATGCAACAATTCTACCCCCTCTCCTTGGCATTGTACATGTGGGAAGACTTGTTAGTAACTGAGAAATAGGGGAAAAGTTATGAAAAATTGAAAACAAATCATTGAAACCAAAAAATATCAAGGAAGTACACTATTTTTAGTTCTACGGTTGGGATCCTGCGGGCCGTAGGACCTAATCGTAGGAAGGTAGGCCTAAAATCATTTTTCTGAAGTTGGAACAATAGTTCGCCAGTACGGTCCATCAAATTTTTTACGGACCATATGTCAACCCGTAGTTCCTAACTTAGGCTATTGGAATTTGCATATATGGACTACGAGACCTATCTACGAGTCCTAGAAATATCTATGGATTGTAGATAGGCTCTGTAGCCCCTTCATTTATTTTACACTTTCATGTAACTTGTACGAGTCCTATCTACGGTCCATAGATATTTCTATAGTTTGTAGATAGCATCTGTACAAGGGTTAGTATGAAATAGTCAACACTGGTCCCTGATGGTATGGTCATGAGAATGAGTTCACTTGTAGAACATACTCCAACTCATAGATCCATCTAATAGGCCTTCTCAGAGGCAGTGAGAAGTCGCCCAAATGTCGGTACAATCCAATCCCACGTTGGGTACGTGGTTTATGGGGAATGTGAGTTGTCTAAACTCTTCCCCAAATCAGTGCTAAATACTAATCCTAAAATATATAACTCAATGCTCAAGTAAAAATACTCTCTCTGGGTTGAGATAAGTTTTCAAAAGGGCCTCTTTAAGAGGTAAATGATCTGTACTCAATTTCTTGTAAACTCTGAAAGCTCTTTATACCATTCTGAAAAGCAGTACTCTCTTTTCAACATAAAAATGATACATTTGGGAATCCTTTAGTTCCCTTAAACTTTTCTCAAAATAGAAGTTTATAGTTTAACTTGCTCTTTAACTCATGTTAACTTCTCAAAAATCAATTTAAGGAAAGATGCTTGTTTTAAAGATTCTCAATCAAAACTTAGAAATTAGGGATCATGTGGGATTATCAACATGAATAATAACTCAAAGATCTCAAAGCATAATATAGTGCAACTCATCAAGAATTTAGAATTCATAAACAATAACTCGACTCATATAAGAGATTCTTGAAAATAAGGGTGTAACCCTAGATTTAACTCTTACTGATTGTATTAAGATGTAGAGCGTGAGGACGAAATCAGTCCATCACTATGCATAACCTTACATACCTGGAAGAACAAATTTCTTGGTGAAACTGGAAGAACGCTTGAAAACCCTAGCTTTCTCCTCTTGGATCCTTGCTCTAAGACTTGGAAGCGTTAATGAGAGTAATAGGGTGGATTAATATTATTTAGAAACTGACTTAGGTGTAAAAACGTCACGGTTTAGACTTAGAAGGGGTGGGAAAAGACTGACTGACCCCTCTTAAAAAGCTGACAAAAACCTTCCACGGGGTCATCTACTGTTCGTGGTTTGTTCTACAGACCGTATATCCCATCCGTAGAATTTGTATTAACTTTTAAGGCTCAGAATTCTATTCTAAAGGTACAAACTATGACCCGTACAAGTTTATACGAACCGTAGATCCAATCTATAGGATTCATATTGAATTTTAATGCTCAAAAGTTCATTCTACGGGTCCAAACAATGAGCCGTAGAAGTTTCTACAAACCGTAGATGATTCCGTAGGAATTTGAACTCAAAATTTGACTCTCTGATATCTTTCCACGAGTTAACAGTATGGGTCGAAGAAATTTCTACAGCCCGTAGAAGGGATTCGTAGGAACTGACTCAGGAAACTCTGTTGCGGTAGTCTCTAGTAAAATGGTCATAACATTTTACTCCATACTCGAAATGAGGGAAACTTGGTGGCGTTGCAAAGAGGACTCATAGACCTTCAATTGGATTGGTCATGGGTCACCTAATTCACTATGTAATGAGAGATATGTTTATTTGAAGTTGACCTAAGTAGAATCTTACGTCAAAACTTAATCGATAAGGAAGCTTTCAACTAAACTTTGTGCTAGAGGGTTCTTATGACCTTAATTCATACCCAAATCCATTCTAACACTAAATAATTGACCTTAACACCTAAGAACAATTTAAGAATCACCTAATACAACCTTACACACAAATGAAGAATGCTTCGGGCCTTAGCTTTAAAATTCTCAGGTATTACAATATCTCCCCCTTTGAATCATTCGAGGAGAACTGAGCACAGAAGGGGTAGGGAAATGTTTAACGACCCAATTTAATGCAAAATACACATAAATATCATGAACTCAAAACACTAAAGGAGGGACTGAATTGAATAAATACTTTAGGAAGAGTTAGTACCTTGGACTGGAACTAAATCGGAGGAAAAGAGATGATGGTATCTAGTTTCATATCCTTCGGCTTCCCATGTAGCCTCTTCTGCAAATTGATTCCTCCACAACACTTTGAGTGATACCACCTCTTTGGTTCTCAACTTGCGAATTTCACGATCAAGAATCTGGAACAGAACTTCCTCATAGGACAGAATGTCTTTCACACTAATACTTTATGTAGGCACAACAAGAGAAGGATCGCTCAAGCATTTCTTTAGCATGGAGATGTGGAATACCGGATGGATAGTCGCTAAATCTGGTGGTATCTCCAATTCATAAGCTACATTATCCATCCTATTTGATATCTTATAAGGACCAATATATCGGGGACTGAGCTTCCTTTTCTTACCAAACCTCATAATTTCCTTCATGGGTGAAACCTTCAAATAGACCCAATCATTAACCTCAAACTCCAAATTTCTCCTTCTATCATTTGTATAGGATTTCCAACAACTTTACGCCATTTTCAATGTATCTTTAATAGTTTTCACCTTCTCCATGGCTTGATGAACCAAGCCTGACCATATCAACTCAGCTTCACCAACCTCAAACGAGCCAATAAGAGATCTACATCTTCGCCCATAAAAAGTCTCATAAGGAGCCGTCTAGTTACTGGAGTGATAATTGTTATTGTAAGAAAACTCTATGAGAGTTAAGTTATCATCCCAATTACCTTTTAAATCTATTACACATACTCTCAACATATCCTCTAGGGTCTGAATTGTGCGCTCTGCTTGACCATCCGTCTAAGGATGAAAAAGAGTTCTAAGGCTTACCTTCGAACCCAAAACTTTGTGAAATGACTTCCAAAACATAGCGGTGAATTTTGCACCCCTATCTGAAATGATGGACAAAGGGACTCCATGAAGTCGGACAATCACACGGATGTATAAACTAGCATAATCTGCTACTGAATTTGTATTCTGTACCGACAATAAATGGGCTGATTTAGTCATCTGATCTACAATTACCCAAATCCAATCATGCTACCTGCAAGATCGCGGCAAGCCAGTAATGAAGTCCATATTAATCATCTCCCACTTCCATTTTGGAAGAGCTTTATTCTGAGAGACACCACATGGCCTTTGGTGTTCAACCTTGACTTGTTGCCAATTTGGGCACTTAGCAACAAAATTGGCAATACATCTCATCATACTATTCCACTAATAGACTTCTCTCAAGTCATGGTACATCTTTGTGGAACCCAGATGGATCAAACATCTAGAACTATGAGCTTCTGTCATGATCCTCTCTTGGAGCTCATCAACCTTTGAAACACACAATCTACCTAGATATCTCTACACACTGTCTCCCACATTTGCCTTTAGTTCAAGTAAGATGGGGTCTTTGTCTTGCTTCGCCTTCACTTATGATATTAACGACGATTCAGCCCCATTCATCACAACAATTCCACCTTCACTGGAATCTAACAAATGGACTCCCAAATGTGTAAGTCTTTGAACTTCCTTAGCCAACTCTTTCTTGCCTTCCTCGACATGAGCAGTACTCCCCATAGACAACCTTGTCAAGTCATCAACAATAACGTTAGCCTTACCTGGGTGATAGAGAATACTCATGTTGTAATCCTTGAGTAACTCTAACAACTTCCTTTGTATGAGATTAAGCTTCTTCTGACTTAAAACATAATAGAGACCTGTGGTCAGTGAACACATCCACATAAACGCCACAGAGATTGTGAGGCCATAGCTTGTGAGCAAAAACTACTGCTGCCAACTCGAGATCATGAGTCAGGTAGTTCCTCTCATGAATCTTATGATGCCTAGAGGCATACACTATAACCTTACCATTCTGCATCAACACACAACCAAACCTCACTCTGGACGCATCACAGTATATGACAAAACCCTTTATACCCTCTGGTAGGCTCAACACTCGAGCAGTAGTTAACCGAGTTTTCAATTCCTGAAAACTTTTCTCACAAGCTTCAGAGTAATGAAACTTAGTTGTCTTCTGATTCAACTTAGTCATCAGGGATGAAATAGATGAAAACCCGTCGACAAGCCTTTTGTAATATCCTTGCAAACCCAAGAAACTCTTTATATCAGTTGGGGATATGGGTCTAGGCTAATTCTGCACTGCCTCAATCTTCTGAGTGTAGACTCAAATTCCTTCGCCAAACACGATGTAGCTTAAGAACACCATGGATTCAAGTCAAAACTCACACTTAGAAAACTTGGCATATAACTCTCGATCTTTGACAGTTTGGAGGACTATTCTGAGATGACTGACATGATCCTCCTTATTCCTTGAGTAGATCAGGATGTCATCGATGAATACAATAACAAACATATCTAAATACTGCTTAAATACTTTGTTTATGAGATCCATGAATGCTTCAGGACCGTTAGTCTAATGAAAGGACATAACAAGGAACTCATAATGACCATAATGGGTCCTGAATGCTTTCTTCGGGATGTCACTTTCTCTTACTATCAACTGATGATAGATAGATCTGAGTTCTATCTTAGAGAAACAAGTGGAACCTGAAGTTGGTCAAAAAGGTCATCAGTTCTATGAAGGGGATATTCATTCTTTATGGTGACCTTGTTCAACTGACGGTAATCAATACACATCCTAAGGGAAACATCTTTCTTTCTCAAGAATAAGACCGGAGAGCCCCAAGGTGGGACACTTGGTCGGATTAAACCCTTATCAAAAAGATCTCTCAATTGCCCTTTCAATTCTTTAAACTCAGTTGGAGCCATTCTCTATGGTGGAATAGAAATGGGTTGAGTATCTGAAGGATATCTATTCCGAAGTCTATTTCCCTTTCAGGAGGGACTTCGGGAAGATCATCTAGAAAGACTTCTGGGAACTCACTCGCGATTTGGACTGACTGAAGAGGTGGTGTATCAACACTAGAGTTATTAACTTGGACTAAGTGATAAATACACCCCTTAGAGACTAACTTTCTGTCCTTAAGGTATGAGATGAAACGATCCTTAGGCACTGCTGAATTACTCCTACACTCTAACACTAGCTCATTAGGAAACTAAAATTTGACAACTCGAGTTCTACAATCGACTGAGGCATAACAAGAATAAAGCTAGTCCATGCCTAGAATAATATCAAATTCCACCATGTCAAATTCCACTAAATCAGCCCTAGTGTCTTTATGATAGACAAAGATGGTACAATTTCTATAGACTCTTTCTGCTAGAATAGACTCACCAACAGGTGTTGAAACACTGAGAGGTTCAAGAAGTTGTTTGGGGCAAGTCCCGAACCTCATGGATCAACAAAAATTAGGTCTCACATCCAAACTCTATTTAAAGCCAGATTTCACAATGTAGTTTGAAATAAGCCCGAAAGTCTCAGGATCCACACCAAAGGTCCTTCTAGACCAAACTCGATGATATAGAGGAAACAGAACCGTCATACTTGTATTCGTAGGACATCTACCTAAAGTTTTAAACGAAGTCAAACATTCAAGTATCAAAAGCTCCAAAATACAAAAAACTTACACAAAAACCAAACAAATGAACAAGTGACCGAAATGTCAGTCCTAGCAACTCATAAATGACTTAGGATCACTATAGAAAATCTCTCAACACTGAAAAGAACACAATAAAGAGAAAATAACCTTGAGGGTCATTACACTTAGTGGACACCATTAGCATATTCATATCCTCAAATTCATCGCTTGTGGGGTACATACTCTTTTCTTTTACACGCTTATACACAAGCAAATTTTGAATTTATCATTATTGTGTTTATTTATCATTTGGGAAGAGTTGGTGGAGAAATTTCTCGATATATGTGTTCATGGGAAGTAGTATATATCTCGTCAAATTAGTCGATGTGCGTAAAAGTGGCCTGGAAAACCATGGCTATCAAAAAATGAAAATATTAATTTGGAAGATTTTACCTATGTGAAGTTTGTTTGGCTTCTTAGAAAAATTAAGGAAAGGAATACTTCGTTAAGTAAGAAATAATGAACAAAAGGAGAAAAAAAGTAATTTACTCTAAACACCCTCATAATATAATGGGTTATATATATATATATATATAAATTCAAGAATCTAACTGCTTTACGGGGAGACAACACGTTCATGTGCCCTAACATTTACCTATAAATTCTCCTATGATTGTCAGCCCCTATTCCATATAGAGGTACGACGGATTATGATCAAGGAATAGAGAATTCCTAATTTCCTTTTAATAGACAATTATCAAAATTTTAGGATGAGATCGGTAAAAATTTAATAACGTAGAACGAATATGGAAAATCTACATAGGCAACTTAAACTACTTTGGAATCGAGGCATTGTTTTTGTTTTTGTTTGTTGTAGGTTGTTCTCTAGAAAGGACTAATGCTTTCATACCTTTCAACCTTTCATCCATCAGTGAACTAGTGATTTTACCCTAACAAAAATTATACTTCTACATGTAACTTTTTTTATATACAATATCAATATATATAAATTAAATACTTTTCATTTATTCTTTCTCTTTCTTTGATCTTCTATTTCTTAGTTCTAGCCCATTGTGAAGTGATCACTAATTTTAGGATTTAAGTTATACATAATAACAATATAATGATATGTGATAGTTGGTTAGTTACTATGTTTACTAGGTTATTGTCAATAAATATTTTATTAGTGTATATCATTGTATTATGATTTATGACGTTTGTGGAAAGAAATTTTTTTTCCTTTGGAGTGAGGGAAAGTACATTAAGCTAATTTTTATGTGGCTGAAAATTGATTAAGCTTGTAAGGCATTGATGTGGGAGGATAGTGGTAATTGCAAACAAGGTTGTGGTAGTCCATATAAATTAATTTTCACTAATATATATATAAGCTAACCCCTTCGTATGCATACGATAGGTTGCAAAAAATAGAAAAATTATTCACCCTTAGAGCTGCAAAGAGTTTAATGCAGTTCATCCAGTGAACTAATATTTGCATTACAAAATAAAGGGGGAGAAATTTAAAATGAGAAATACGTAAGAAAAGAAAACTAATTAGAATGGACAAAAATGTGTTAAGTGAGTTTGCACCCAAATTCCAAGGATGTAGCCAATGAAGTGGATTAAGAAATTATGAGATCTCAAGTTCAAATCTCAGCCTAGACAAAAAACACTATTTAATTTCTTGTCATGTCCTAGGACAATATATTTTACTGTTATTATTTAACTCAACATGAAATCTAAAAAATTAAAGAAGCTTTTAAATTATGTGATTTTAAACATGTCATAATGATTGTATGAATAAAAGGCATTTGAAGTGGAAAGGGTGAAGGAAAATATTTTATTTATAAATACAAAAGTTCTTGAATCTTACTTCTAGTTCTATCTATTCTGTATATTTTTCTGTGTCTTTCTGTATTTTCTGTATATTGAAAGCTAACTAGTAAGATCCTTATTTATAGAAGTAAAAACTAAATTAAACTAAGACTTGGAAACTATAAAACTAACAAATCCTAATTAAACATAAATAAGTAAATACCATAAATAACAAATCCTAAATAATTTAGGATTCCTACTCCAACTTTGAATTATTATTTCCAACATTCTCCCGTAATTCAAAGTTGTATACTCTTGTCTTTTTCTTCTTGTCATTGTTGTTGTATTGAAAAAGACTTCTCTTTGATCTTCAGTTTCATTCTTGTTATTGTTGTTGTTTTGGAGAACTTCTCTTCAATCTTCAATTTTTGGAGTACTTCTCTGCAATCTTCAATTGTTGGAGTTGTTCTCTTCAATTCTCATTTTTTTTTCTTGATTGTGTCGGAGCACTTTCTCTCCAACTTCCAAGTGTTAGAGCACTTTCTCTCTAACTCACAATATATTTTTTTCTTGGTTGTGTTGGAGCACTTCTCTCAACTTCCAAGTGTTGGAGCACTTCTCTCCAACTCACGATATTTTTTCTCTTAGTTGTGTTGGAGCACTTCTCTCCAACTTCCAAGGTTGATGCCCTTCCCACCAACACTTTTTTTTTTGTTTTTGGTGTTGTTGCACTTCTCTCCAACTTACGATATTTTTTCTCTTGGTTGTATTGGAGCACTTCTCTCCAACTTTCAAGGTTGATGCCCTTCCTACCAATGCCTTTTCTTTTTGTTTTTTTTTATTTTTGGTGTTGGAGCACTTCTCTCCAACTTACAATATTTTTTCTCTTGGTTGTATTGGAGCACTTCTCTCCAAATTCCAAGGTTGATGCCTTTCCCATCAATGCCTTTTCTTTTTGTTTTTTATTTTTTTGTTTTTGGTGTTGGAGCACTCTCTCTCCAACTCTCGTTGATGCCCTTCCCATCAACTCCTTTCCTTTTTGTGTTTTTTTTTTTGTTTTTCTCGAACTTTTAATCTAGAGAAAAGTTTCTCCCTCTTGTGCTTGGTTGCACTTCTTTAAATCTGTAATATTTTTATAAGTCTTTCCTCCTAGCATGTTTTTCATGCATATATCATTCACCCAACGTTTGTCGACATAATCATTGGCCAGACGGGCAACATATATTGGTCATAGCCGCCCGCCGGCAGTGGAAATTCTTAGATCTGCTACCAGGATCATAGAAGCTCTGATACCAATTTGAAGAAAAATATTTTATTTATAAATACAAAAGTTCTTGAATCTTACTTCAAGTTCTATCTATTTTGTATATTTTTCTGTGTCTTTCTATATTTTTTGTATATTGGAAACTAACTAGTAAGATCCCTATTTATAGAAGTAAGAACTAAATTAAACTAAGACTAGGAAACTATAAAACTAACAAATCCTAATTAAACATAAATAAGTAAATACCATAAATAACAAATCCTAAATAATTTAGGATTCTTACTCCAACTTTGAATTATTATTTCCAACAAAAGGACATAAATGATCAATGGAGATAAAGTTTAATTATAAATATTAAAAGAAGTGGAAAAGGAGAGCCAATCGCGGATAATCAAGAGTAGTGATGGCAAATGGGTGGGTTGCATCAAATTTGGGTGGATTAGAAAGATTCAACATAAAATACGTAATCATTCAACCCACCTATAATTCATAGGGTAAAAGTAAATTAGATAACAAATGGGTGGGCTAAAAAGTGGCTTAACCCATTTTCCATGACAAAATGGTACTCTATTAAAGTTCAATATCGGAAAAATATAGGTTTAGTTTTGACCCATTCAAAAGAGAAATGTAAAAACTACTTTGTTTAGTTTTACTATCTCTTAAAAGTAATAAAGTTTTTTTCCCTATAAGCTTTGAAATATAAAAGAAATTTACTTAATAAGCAAATTAAAAATAAAATATAAAAGTGACAAAAATAGTTATTACGGTCTAAATTCCAAAGTTAATGAAGATTATATTTTAGGAGTAAAACGTGTCACGTAGAGAAATATTGCACTATTATTTATCTATTATGCAAAATAGACTATTTAAGGTTCTTTACATGACCATTCAATGTTCATGTTTCTTTTCTTAAATTAATAGAGTTTGATAAGGTCATAGTTTTTCATGAAAGATAGATGATATAGGTTTAATATTAAGGTAGAGAATCTAGACAAATATTTTATGTTTCAATTTGTTTGTCTTATGTTCTTTTTTGTCTATTTAAAAAAGAATGTCTCTTTTCTAATTTGATAACTCTTTATTTTAAACATCTCACGTAGATTACAAGATTAAATAAAATTTTGATATCTCAAACATAACTTTAGTTTAAGACTACAAAATTCAAAATTTCTCTTAACTTTATTTCAAAAATTATTTTTAGACATTTTTTTGGCCTATTAGACCATTATTTGTTAACAACACATAGGTCCAGCAAAAGATCGACCCAAAAGTGAACGGCCCAGCTAAAAAAATGATTTTGATCCTATCTAGAAGCTTTCAAAATAATATCACATTGGTCCACACCTAAGTCAGATATGGAAACCTATGGTTTTACATTTGTGTCCAACCTTTGAGCTCAGATGAAAGCTCTGGATCTTCGATGATGGTCTCTGAAATGTGATCTTCTTCTAGTTGGTGAGTGTTTCATTCTCCTATGCATGTTCTTCCTTCTACCCGCTCATTAATAAGTTCTCCTTGATTTGTAGCAGTTGTTGTAACATCTCTTAAGAGATTTTCCTGCTTTAAATCCATAAGGATCTTCTATTTATAGTTGTCTATCTATCGGGTGATTTCTCTGAGAGTGTTCCTCTTTTGGATCTGGCAGATCAGAGAGCCTTTTATGCCAATGATATGATTTATCATTTTTCTTTCTGGCTACCAATTTAGCTTAATTTACTTACTCCCCCATAACTTATGTAATGTATTTGACATTGTAGTTTGAATCTTTGTTGAAGCATGAGTTGAATCCTTCTCCTATGTATTTAGTGATGACCTTGTGGTGTATGACCATCCGATAAAATAGAAAAATCTTTGTTTTCATAGTCTTATGATCATGTATTCCTCCTCTTCCCTAATGTTCTAGTTTATCTTTTTAATTTTCATCCTCAAGTTGGGTATTTATTGCTTGTCCAAATTCCAAAATAAGTTTTGTTTTAGTTGGTAATGTTGTAAATGTAGTAAAAATGATTCTTTCTTCCTTACCAAAAGCTAGATTAGCAGTGTAATCTACTAGTGTGTTTACTTCTATGTAGATGTGTGTAAGCATCACATGTATTATTTGTGCTAACTTAATGAAAGTAAATTTGTTATGTGCCATGGAATCTCCCAGTCCCCTAAAAGAATTTCAACGAGAACTAGCAAATTAGTTTCCACTTCCCTTGAAAATCCCCATAGAGATAGAATGGTATATAGCTTTCGTGATAGCCTTTTTCTCTGCCTCTATATTTTTAATTTCACGAACTTCCTCTCCTTGTGTATACACTAAATCTCTTTTATGATTCTTATATAGTAACCATGGAAATTACCACCCGGATTTCCCTAAGATGCCCCATCTACATTGCATTTTGGTTGTTTTTTTGGTAGCTTCTAACTAACAAATAGATATTAAGGCTTGAGTTTTTACTTCTCTATTGTCAAGACCCAAGGTACCCCCTAGACGTGACATGGCGTACAAGACTCCGAAAGGCCTCATACAAGACACTTAGCATACATACATACAAAATCATAGAGATTAAGAGTTCAAAAGACAATGTCATATCAAAGCTTTTAAGAAAATAGCGGAAATCTACATCTCATGTCTCAAAGCCAATCTAACATAAGAAAAGAAATAAGGTTTGGGACGTAACCCAATACATTGCAAAAATAAACAAAACATAAAGGTAAGAATAACTAGACTATATCCTCGAATGGATGAGGACTCACCAAGTCTTCACACTTCTTCTACTAAGCTCTAGCCAAGAGTGGATGGAGAATCGCTACGCCCTACATCAACAAGTCAATGTAGGCAAGAGTATGCGTTAGTACAACCAAGTACCACGTATGATAGAATTGCACGAAATCATTTAAAACATTCTAAAATGGGACATTTTCATAACATGCAATGACCAAGCGAAACATGATAAGGGTTAGAAAACAAAAAACATAAACCGTGGTCAATACAAGCTAAACATCTTTACTTCACTTGAGAGATATCATATCAACACTTTTGTTCATTAGTTGTGGGGAATAGCGTTAACCGACATATAAGACCATGTGAGCTATCAACATGGAATCCGGTGTATAACTCCACACCGATAGGGCCATCCTACTTGAAAAGGTAGGACCCTTTACTTAACATATAGCTTACGTGGATCCACTAGCTAGTGTCTATCATAGACCATCATCCTATGATGGCACATAGTTTATGGGACATGGGTAATCGCCACTTGTCCACTCGGTGCTAAGCATAATTCCCACGGATTAGACATAGTTCAATTATCATAAGTAGACATGGGTAGTCGCCTCTTGTCTATCATTAATCAAAAGTTCATTGTAAGTAGACATGGGTAGTCGCCTCTTGTCTACATTAGGGAACATGGGTGATCGCCTCTTGTCGCTTCATTAAAATAGCTCCTTAAGAACATGGGTAATCGCCTCTTGTTCGTTTCAATTCATAGTGAGAGCATTACGTGAGAAACCCTTTCACAACTCACCCTTAACATCAACATATCATAGACTTTGACGCTTCAATCTCAAAGCACCCTTAATTCATTATTAAATTCATATGAGACATGCATAATTTCATAGACTTCATTCTTACATATTTAATCTTGATCATAACTTGCAAATCATATGGTTCACATAGCTTCATGAGAATCTCTCTTAATTCATGCAATTCAAAGCAAACTCATGCTTAGAAAGCCATAGATAAGTCGATTTGACCATAATTGAAGGAACCAACATAATAGAGTAAAATCATAGTTTTTGATTAAATATGATTACTTTCATAAAACCATCACTAGGTCATTCATAATCTCATTCATGAAAAGTCTTAGCTTAGGAATCATAATTCATGCATGGATTCATAGAGATTTCACATAATTCATCACTTCATAATTCAACCCACCAATCAAAACACAATTTCGAAATTGGGGGAAAATTGGCATGGGTTCATGGGGATTCATTTAAATTCATGAAATTCATCTCAATTCATGCTTCATCATTCATAAATCAATCAATTAAATCAACATTACAAAGAACCCATAACATGGAAGAAAACCCCTAATTCAATTGAGAACTTCTAACTTGAAAATTTGAGAATAGGGATTCCATGGAGGAAAGGGCTCCATGGATGAACACTATCATACCTTAGGGTCTCAATTCCTTAAGCAATTTGATGAAGAAAGTTTGATTTCTTGAACCCTAGGTTGTCTTCTCCTTCTTCTTCTTATATCTTCTAGAGAGAGGAGGGTTTTGGGGAATTTTGTAAACGGATTGGAAAAGGTAGATTTTAGGATTGAATAGGCTTATATAGTGTTAGGGAATGAGGGGAACCGACTTAAGAGTAGTAATAAGTCATTGGGTGGAAAGACAAAAAAACCCCTTTAAAAATAACTGACAGGCCCATAGATGGTCTGATCTACGGTCCGTAAGTCCACCTACAGACCGTCGATGGTCATCCGTCGTTGGGTTCAGAAACTGTCAACCTGGAACCTGCAACGATGGGCCCCATGTACGGCTCGTAGTTCAAACGACGGACCGTACATGGTAACCGTAGGTCAGGACTTACAGCTTAAGATTTTGACTAAGTCTGGAGGGGACCTACAAGACCTACCTACGACTCGTTGATTGGACGATGGGCCGTCGTGGCAGGCCATCGTTGGGGTTCTTAAACTTGACATTTTGAAAACTTTGGATTGCCACTTACGGTTCCCACCTATGGGCCGTAAGTCAACCGACGAACCGTAGTTGGCTTCCGTCGTTACTGGCAGCAACCCAGAAAATTCAAAAAAAAAAAATTCCACCCTCAAATCTGGTGTATTACATTAGCTCCCCCTTGGGAACATTCGTCCTCGAATGAGAATCAAGACATTATAAGAAGGGTAAGAACAAGAACTAACAACCCAACCTAGAATGTAATCACATAAATGCACATATCTGAGGAGGAAACATCAACTCCAAGCTAAAGCATGTTCAACACATCATTTCATGAAAACTTTATGCAACTCATATTCAATGCACATAATCATAGAGAAATCAATCAAGTTCATACGCAACCTTACTAATACGTCTCAAAATCTGATATGGGCCTACATAACAGGGGCTTAGCTTCCCTTTCTTCCCAATTCTCATTACACCCTTCATGGGTGAAATTTTCAAGTAAACTCAATCATTTACATCAAATTCTAAATCTCTCTTTCTAACATCGGCATAGGACTTTTGTCGACTTTGGGCCGTTTTCAACCTTTCTCTAATAAGCCAAACTTTCTCCATAGCCTCATACACCAACTCGGGTCCTATCAAAGCAACTTCACCAACTTCGAACCAACCTATAGGAGATCTACACCTCCTACCATAGAGAGCTTCAAGCGGAGCCATGGCAATACTAGAATGGTAGCTATTGTTATAAACAAACTCAATTAAAGGCAAATGATCATCCCAATTACCCTTGAAATCAAATACACATGCTCTCAACATATCTTCCAAAGTTTGGATAGTACGCTCCGCTTGCACATCGGTTTGAGGATAAAAGGACGTACTAAGCTTAACACGGGTACCAAGACCCTTTTGGAAAGATTTCCAAAATTGAGAAGTAAATTCTGCACCACGATCAAAGATAATGGATAAAGGCACTCCATGCAATTTAACCATCTCTCTCAAGTACAACTTAGCATAATCCTCCGCCGAATAAGAAACTTTGACTGGAATGAGATAGAGTGATTTCATCATACGATCCACAATAACCCAAATCGAATCATACTGTCGCCGGGTGCGTGGTAAACCAATAATGAAGTCCATATTCACATCTTCCCACTTCCAAGTAGGAATACTAATATCTTGGGTCAAACCTCCCGGCTTTTGGTGCTCAACTTTCACTTGTTGACAATTAGGGCATTCAGCCACAAACTCCACAATATACTTCTTCATCCCATTCCACCAATAGACCTCTCGTAAATCACGGTACATCTTGGTAGCTCCCGGGTGAATGGAATATCGAGAACTATGGACTTTCGATAAAATTTGTCCTCTTAAGTCATCTACATTGGGAACACACAACCGACCTTGGTACTGAAGTACACCATTCCCCCTTGGGAGAAAGCCTCAACGGACTTTTTGAGCACCGCTTCCTTCAACTCGACCAAGTTAGGATCAATATCTTGTTTAGCCTTCACATCATGCACAAAGGATGATTCGGACCCATTATGGACCATAACACCACCCTTAGTGGAATCAACCAACCAAACACCCAAGCGGGCCAACCTATGAACATCACGAACCAACTCTTTCTTACCATCCTCAACATGAGCAACACTACCCATAGATAACCGACTAAGTACATCCGTCACCACATTAGCCTTACTGGGGTGATAGAGAACACTCATGTCATAGTCTTTTAACAACTCAAGCCACCTCCTTTGGCGAAGATTTAGGTCTTTTTGTTTAAACACATATTGAAAACTCTTATGGTCGGTGAAGACGTCAACATGCACACCATACAAATAATGCCTCCAAATCTTTAAAGCAAACACAACAGCCGCCAATTCTAAATCATGAGTAAGATAGTTATTTTCATGTACCTTGAGTTACCTTGAAGCATAAGCAATGAATTTTCCATTTTGCATAAGAACACATCCTAGCCCAATTCTCGAGGCATCACAATAAACCACAAAACTATCGAACCCTTCTAGTAGAGTCAATATCGGAGCCGAAGTAAGTCTATCTTTCAATTCTTCAAAAATCTTCTCACATGCTTCGAACCAAGTGAACTTAACCTTCTTTTGAGTCAAAGCCGTCAATGGGGAAGCAATCGAAGAAAAACATTCAACAAACCTCCTATAATAACCGGCTAGACCCAAGAAACTACGAATATCCGAAGGTGATAGAGGTCTAGGCCAATTTCTAACCACATCCGTCTTCTTTGGATCAACCTCAATACCTTTACCGGAGACAATGTGACCAAGAAAAGCCACGGACCTTAGCCAAAACTCACATTTACTAAACTTTGCAAAGAGTTGTTGGTCCTTGAGGACTTGCAAGACAATCCTCAAATGATCGGCATGCTCACCCTCACTCCTTGAGTAAATCAAAATATCATCAATAAACACAATCACAAATATATCAAAATATTGTCTAAACACCCTATTCATCAAGTCCATAAACGCGGCTGGAGCATTTGTCAACCCAAACGACATCACTAGGAATTCATAATGGCCATATCTAGTCCGAAAAGCCGTTTTTGGAATATCATCTTTCTTTACTCTCAATTGGTGATAGCCCGAACGAAGGTCGATCTTAGAGAAGTAACTAGCCCCTTGAAGTTGATCAAACAAGTCATCTATTCTTGGAAGAGGATACTTATTCTTAATAGTAGCCTTATTCAGTTGGCGGTAGTCAATGCACATACGAAGTGAACCATCCTTATTTCTTACAAACAAGACCAGAGCACCCCATGGAGAAATACTTGGCCGGATGAAGCCCTTATCCAACAAGTCTTTCAATTGCTCCTTTAGTTCCTTAAGTTCCGCCGGAGCCATTCTATAAGGAAGAATAGAGATAGGTTGCATATTCGGAAGAAGGTCAATACCGAAGTTTATTTCCCTTTTGGAAGGAATACCGGGTAAATCATCGGAAAACACTTTCGGAAACTCATTAACAACGGGGACCGATTGAAGAATAGGGATTTCGGAATCTATATCCCTCACCCTAACAAGATGGTATATGCAACCCTTAGAAATCGTCTTTCTAGCTTTAAGACAAGAAACAAATTGACCTCTAACCATAGAATTTCCCCCCTTCTACTCTAGGATAGGCTCATTTGAAAATTGAAACTTGACCATTCGGGTCCTACAATCAATAGAGGCATAACAAGAATGCAATCAATTCATCTCAAGAATAACATCAAAATCTAATGTTGCTTCCAATTGCACACGCAAGTGTACGTGGTCGCAAAAGTAATAAGTGGCTCTTTAAGAACTGGAATATCGAACCCACAGAGACTTGTCAATTAACTATTTACTAAATTATACTAGTCTAATTATTTATTTAAGAGTGTCAAAAGAAATAAAAGAATGCAAAAATTAAATACTAAGATTAACTTACAGTGATTGGGACAATTCCAGGGCTGCAACATGCATAGGGTATCATGTATCGCATCTCATGTAATGAATTAACTAAGGTTATCAAATTACTGATTTACAGGGTTGATTTTATGATCATGATCTCTCGACCTCTAATCGCCTACTCCAACTAGCTGTCTAACTACATCGTTGAGCGGGGATAGGCAGCCCTAATTGGCGAGCATTTATATTTCATCATGTTTCGTAACCAAGCGAGGTGTTCGTCCAGACGTCACTCCTGAACACGAATCTAAACAAAGTTAGAACAAACTCTTTGCATTCTTTGGTCTATCTACCTCTTTATCTCTCGAGTCCAAGAATAGACAATAGATTTATTTCTTTGGTGATCAAGCATGAAATACTAAAACAAGAATACAAAAGTAATTTAAACGATAAACAACATTAATTCAAAATAATCGATGTTCAACAATTATCCATGGCTGCTAATACCTAAGAAAAAGAAGAAGAAAAGAACTCTAAAAGTATTGACAACTTTTCCTTTCAAAGTGTCTTCCTTAAAAAATATCTCCCAATAATTATTTCTATGGACTATTTATAGATGTAGAAAACCCTGAATAAAATAACTGAGTCCAAAACAAATTAGGAACCCAAAACCAAAACGGAATTGGATTCCTACGTCCGCGTGAACACTGCCCAACCGTCTTCATGCTTGATGCTGCTGATTGACACGTGGAACCTTGCATATTTGCAATTCAATTCAACTTCTCTTTCTTTATATTATATATTATTATATTCAATTTAATCCATTAAGCTGTCTGCTTGATTTTCCTTCTAGAATCTTCTATTTTTAATTCGTTTTAGCTCCAAACTTCTTCATCTTCCCACCAATTTAATCCTACAAATAAAATACACTATTTAGCATAATCCATAAAATCCATGCTAAAAAAGGACAAATATAAATAATAAATATGAGGCAATTAATGATAAGAAAATATATTTTTGACCTCAGATCAACACCCTACACTTAAACTTTTGTTCGTCCTCGAGCAAACATTAAAGTTCATCTCAAAAATCATACTAGGAAGCCATCACTTTGGTTGATACAAACAATTAGGCCATATTGAAATTTGAAAACATCAAGTACAGTTCCCGCTCATTATGCAAGACATCCAAATAAACAACAAACCTCTAACCTCCTAACCTCAAGGAAAGACTCTGAACTCATCAAATTTAAGTTTGCTCACCTACTCTCATCAAAGAAAGTTAATAACATCACCTATCTATCATGAAACAAGTGCCCTCACAAGAAGAAATAGTCCACACACTCAATTCAAAAGATTGAATATAAATTAAGGACTTCACATCAAAGATCAAATCTCACACTCACCAATAAAATTCACATGTATGCTCAAAGAACCATATGCTTGCTCATTATGTACATCTCCACTAATTAAGCATGCTCGAATAGAATCAAATAGGACTTTAACGAGTTGTAATGTAGGCTAGGGGACGGGTATGAAAACTATATAATAGTGACTTACACTTCCCTAAGAACTTTGCATTTTTAGACTTCATCACCCATTATTTTCTTCTCTTTATTTTCAGTCCTCTCTTCAACAATTATTTCACAAGTAATTCTCATCATCTCAAGAATGCTTCAATCATTTTTTTTCTTTCACAATAATATATTTTTTTCTCAAAGAATTTTTTTTTTCCTTTTCATGTCACATTCTTTCGAATAGAGCTTTTTTCACCACTTTGTAGCCATCATTGATTTCTTTTTCATTCAACCACCCCTTTTCTTTTTCTAGATATAACAATTATAATCAGTCTATGCTACAGTGCTCAAGGAAGCAAGGTGCAAAAACTAGGGATTCAACAAAATAGTTAAGGGCAAAATATGGCTACCAACAAAAGGCTACAGGCTCAAAAGGGCGAACTAGTGATATAATATCTGAAAAGGCTAAAATTTACAAGACAAATCAAAGAAAGCCTATTATCATCTCCTAAACTGAGCAACACTTTTTATTTCGCTTCAATAACATGCATGGCAAGTTCTAGACTAAGATGCAAAACATGGAATAAACAAATTCTCACCACACATGGCACAAGTATCAATCAAGATGAATCAATTCTACTTCTAAGAGAGACAGGGTCATAACAAACTACAAAATAAAATAAGCTATATACAAAGTCACAACCATGAGCCTTGGTGTCAAAGAGTCTGGAATTTCAATAGCAATAAAGCATTCACAAGAAAGTATTATTCAAAATTAAGCCTAAATAGCAAGTATCACACAACTCAAAAGGGTCTTTTCTTTTCTCTAAAAAAAAATAAAATAAAAATTTACTCCCTATCAGTTCAAAGGGACTATCCTCAGGAAAAGTACCGAAAACAAAAGCCGAGGAACCCACCTAAAAATACAAAAATTCTCGATAAAGCAGTAAAAACTAGGAATTCTTTCCTCCACCCCACACTTAAAAAGATGTTATGTCCCCAAAGCATCAAATAAAATTTAAAACAAGGGTTAAGACAACTCCCTGAGGCCTCTAGGCCTAGCTAGTAGCATGTTCTCTTAATTTTCATCAAGGGTCGTCACCCCACCCTTAAGCTCAAACCTGCTCCTTAGCTCTAAATTCTTGGGTACTCAGACTTCCCCTAATCTGCAAAAACAAGACCAAAAGAAAAGAAGAAAAAAAATGACACTATAAAAAAAAAAATAAGAAGCTACACTACCATTTGGGTTGCCTCCTAATAAGCGCCTAATTTAACGTCGCGGCACGACCTAATTAAGTTCACCACTTTTCTTTCCACTTTGAACTTATGAATTGTACCCCTAACTTTGCATCAATTTTTCTGCTCCTCTCTAGGGGCGGTGGTATAAAGATAAAAGAACCAAGTAATAAATGTCGCATCTTGCACTTCTTGGCCCTTATGTGAGGAATGTCGTTTTGTCTATGTGGATTAGAAAATTTTAGGATGTCGGGGCCTTGTTCCTCATCTATAGTCAAGTGTTTTGAATGAGATCCAAACTGCCTCAACTCCAAAGCAACATTATTTACAACATTCTCACTTTTGTACTCTTTCTCAACATTGACATTAAGGAATAAGGTATAGTTGAATGGTTGGAATTCCTCTTTTTGCTCCACTATCTCCTTCACATACTTGGTGTACTTAGGAATTCCCTGCAAAATATCAACCAAAGGGAGATTAATGTGAACTTGTTTAAGGAGAGACAGAAACTTACCGAAGCATTCGTCCTCGTTCTGCTTTTTGAACTTTTGAGGAAACAGAGGGGGTGGTTTTATTTGAGGAACAATCCTCTCAACATTCGCATCTTTAACCACTTTTTCGAGTTTCTTTTCTTCTCTCACCACCTCAGAACTTCTCTTCTTTGGAGCTAGTTTTTCCAGTTGTAATCAACTCCTTGTGCTCACCGCATTCAGTTGCCTTAGGTTAGGATTCGTGTCACCCGGAAGACCTCCAGGAGGACGCACATTAACTGCATTAGCCAATTGTTCGAACTGCCTTGCCAGACTTTTCTGTGCTAACTGGGTGCTTCTCAACTCTTCTCCCAATTTCCTATAGTGTTCTTCATTTTTGTTGTTGATTTCTGTACTTAGCTTTTGGAACAGCTCCTCCTTAGTCATGCCCCCTTTCTTCGCACCTTGATTATTTGGCTGTTGAAATTGTTGTCCATTACCTTGTGGTCTGTATTGGTTCTGCCCTTGAGCCTGATTTTGGTGTTGATTCTGATTTCCACCCCATGAGAAGTTGGGGTGGTTCCTCTAACTTGAGTTATACGTGTTCCCATAATTCTGCGTACCTCCACCTCTTTGGGCATTCCCCACTTCATCACCCCTGTCAACATCACAGATAACAGAAGAATCATAATAGGGGGAAGGGGGAGGGGAATAAGAGTTAGGACGACCATTCCAATGACCAAATTGACCACCACATATATGACAAATAGAACACTCGATATCCAAGTGGGGTCCATTACAATAATTACAAGGATATTTCTCACCCAATCACGATTTATCCCAATCAGTCATATCAATAGGAGTACCAAATTATTCAAAGGAAAAAAAATTTAATTGTGTAGAAAGAAAAAAAAATTGACTAAAAAAATTAAAAATAAATAAATAAATAAAAAAGAAAGAAAAAGTATAACCTAGAAGAATAGTTAATTTCTAAGTCCCCGGCAACGGCGCCAAAAACTTGTTGCTTCCAATTGCACACGCAAGTGTACGTGGTCGCAAAAGTAATAAGTGGCTCTTTAAGTACCGGAATATCGAACACACAGAGACTTGTCAATTAACTATTTACTAAATTATACTAGTCTAATTATTTATTTAAGAGTGTCAAAAGAAATAAAAGAATGCAAAAATTAAATACTAAGATTAACTTACAGTGATTGGGACAATTCCAGGGCTGCAACATGCATAAGGTTTCATGTATCGCATCTCATGTAATGAATTAACTAAGGTTATCAAATTACTGATTTACCGGGTTGATTTTATGATCATGATCTCTCGACCTCTAATCGCCTACTCCAACTAGCTGTCTAACTACATCGTTGAGCGGGGATAGGCAGTCCTAATGGGCGAGCATTTATATTTCATCCTGTTTCGTAACCAAGCGAGGTGTTCGTCCGGGCGTCACTCCTGAACACGAATCTAAACAAAGTTAGAACAAGCTCTTTGCATTCTTTGGTCTATCTACCTCTTTATCTCTCGAGTCCAAGAATAGACAATAGATTTATTTCTTTGGTGATCAAGCATGAAATACTAAAACAAGAATACAAAAGTAATTTAAATGATAACCAACATTAATTCAAAACAATCGATGTTCAACAATTACCCATGGCCGCAGCCCCAGAACAAGGGTCTTTAGCTACTAATACCTAAGAAAAAGAAGAAGAAAAGAACTCTAAAAGTATTGACAATTTTTCCTTACTAAGTGTCTTCCTTAAAAAGTATCTCCCAATAATTATTTCTATGGACTATATATAGATGTAGAAAACCCTGAATAAAATAACTGAGTCCAAAACAAATTAGGAACCCAAAACCAAAATGAAATTGGATTCCTACGTCCGCGTGAACACTGCCCAACCGTCTTCATGCTTGATGCTGCTGATTGACACGTGTAACCTTGCATATTTGCAATTCAATTCAACTTCTCTTTTTTATATTATATATTATTATATTCAATTTAATCCATTAAGCTGTCTGCTTGATTTTCCTTCTAGAATCTTCTATTTTTAATTCGTTTTAGCTCCAAACTTCTTCATCTTCCCACCAATTTAACCCTACAAATAAAATACACTATTTAGCACAATCCATAAAATCCATGCTAAAAAAGGACAAATATAAATAATAAATATGAGACAATTAATGATAAGAAAATATATTTTTGGCCTCAGATCATCTAACATATCAAGTTCTACAAGATCAACATGAGTGACTCTATGAGATAATGAGACGAGGCAATTTCTGTAGACTCTCTTAGCCACAATAGACTCGCCAATCGGAGTAGAGACATGGAAAGAATCTAGCAACACACTCGGAACAATATCGAACCTCATAGCCATATATGGCGTCACAAAAGAAAAGGTAGCACCGGGATCAAGCAAAGCATAAACATCAAAGTGAAAGACTTTCAACATACCAGTAACCACATCGGGAGAACCCTCTTGCTCATGACGAGCTTGAAGTGCATAAAACTGGTTTTGCTTTTGATTCCTACTAGAACTTGATGGATTTTGAGGTTGAGTGTGTCGACGGTTATCCCCTTCATTCTTAGCTACTAAGGGGCAATCCGTTATATTGTGATCCATCTTGCCACAACCAAAACATGCATTAGAACCCTCTAGACATTTGCCCTCATGCTTTCTCCCACACTTAGCACAAGTAGTCAATGAAGACCCACCACCATTTCCTCCTTGAGGCTTAGGGTTAGACACCCTATCTTTGTTGGACTTGGGAGAAGCATTGGAAGAACCTTGACAGGAAAACATTTGTCAAAATCTAGGACGACCATGTCCATCCGACCTTGAATGTGAAAAGTTACCATCATCGGTCCTAGCCCTCTTTGTCTCTCTAGACTTTTCCTTGAGCTTTTCCTCTTCTATTTGTTGAGCATACACCATGAGATGAGAAATGTCCATGTCATTGATGAGCATAGCGGTACGGCACTCTTTAACCAACATTTCGGACATTCCCGAGATGAATTTACTCATTCTTGCCCTAGGATCGGCAACTATGGAAGGAGCATATCGGGACAATAGTGTGAATTTCAAAGCATACTCTTTCACACTCATGCTTCATTGACGAAGGTTGATAAATTCAAGCACCCTTGCCTCCCTCATCTTAAGGGGAAAGAACCTATCAAGGAAAGCAACCTTGAAGTTCTCCCAATCAAGAGGACCCTCATTAACCGCCCTCTCACTCTTCCATTGGTTGAACCAAACTTGAGCAACACCCTTGAGTTGATAAGCGGCCAACTCCGCCTTTTCCTCCGATGTCACCCCCATGATCATCAATACCTTGTACACTTCATCGATGAACTCTTGAGGATCTTCCTACACCTTAGAACCATAAAATTCCAGAGGGTTCATCCTTGTGAAGTCCCTTACCCTAGATGCCGCTGTATGCACATTTTGGTTCATGGGAGCCACAACCTCTCTATTGGCTTGAGCCGTCACGGCTTGGGCCAACACTTGGAAAGCAGCCCTAAACTCCGCATTAGATACTTGTTCAGCCAAAGGGTCGATTGGAATTTGTGGAGCTTGAGGAGGAGCTTGTTGATCCACATTCTCTCCTGCATTTCTTCTAGCATAAGCTCTTCGGGTAGCCATATCCTGAAATGCATAGGATAGGGATTATGAGAGAGACATATAGAGTTAAACTCTATGGCACGACTTAGGAATAATGAAAGAAGTGAAGTTTCTTAAATGTCTTATAGCTTCTCATTCATAAATGTGGCGCGCTTCACACTCATGAACAAGACTCTACTCGACGCAGCTTATGAGACATCATAGGATCTTTCTAAAACCTTGCGCTCTGAATACCAAGTTTGTCACGACCCAAGGTACCCCCTAGACATGACATGGCGTACAAGACCCCAAAAGGCCTCATACAAGCCCCTTAGCATACATACATACAAGATCATAGAGATTAAGAGTTCAAAAGACAATGTCATATCAAAACTTTTAAGAAAATAGCGAAAGTCTACATCTCATGTCTCAAAGCCAATCTAACATAAGAAAAGAAAAAAACTTTGGGACGTAACCCAATACATTGCCAAAATAAACAAAACATAAAGGTAAGAATAACTAGGCTATGTCCTCGAAAGGATGAGGACTCACAGAGTCTTCACACTTCTTCTACTAAGCTCTAGACACGAGTGGATGGAGAATCGCAACGCCCTACATCAACAAGCCAATGTAGCCAAGAGTATGCATTAGTACAATCAAGTACCAAGTATGATAGCAATGCATGAAATCATTTAAAACATGCTAAAATGGGACATTTTCATAATATGCAATGACCAAGCGAAACATGATAAGGGTTAGCAAACATAAAACATAAACCACGGTTAATGCAAGCTAAAATTCTTTACTTCACTTGAGAGATATCATATCAACATATAAGACCATGTGAGCTATTAATATGGAATCCGGTGTATAACCCCACACCGATAGTGCAATCCTACTTGCCAAGGTAGGACCCTTTACTTAACATATAGCTTACGTGGATCCACTAGCTAGTGTCTATCATAGACCATCATCCTTTGGTGGCACATAATTTATGGGACATGGGTAATCGCCACTTGTCCACTCAGTGCGAAGCATAATTCCCACGGATTAGACATAGTTCAATTATCATAAGTAGACATGGATAGTCACCTCTTGTCTATCATTAGTTATAAGTTCATTGTTAGAAGACATGGGTAGTCGCCTCTTGTCTACATTAGGGAACATGGGTGATCGCCTCTTGTCCCTTCATTAGAATAGCTCCTTAAGAACATGGGTAATCGCCTCTTGTTCGTTTCAATTCATAGTGGGAGCATTACGTGAGAAACCCTTTCACAACTCAACCTTAACATCAACATATCATAGACTTTGATGCTTCAATCTCAAAGCACCCTTAATTCATCATTAAATTCATATGAGACATGCATAATTTCATAGACTTCATTCTTACATATTTAATCATGATCATAACTTGCAAATCATAGGGTTTATATAGCTTCATGAGAATCTCTCTTAATTCATGCAATTCAAAGCAAACTCATGCTTAGAAAGCCATAGATAAGTCATTTGACCATAATTGAAGGAACCAACATAATAGAGTAAAATCATAGTTTTTGATTAAATATGATTACTTTCATAAAACCATCACTAGGTCATTCATAATCTCATTCATGAAAAGTCTTAGCTTAGCAATCATAGTTCATGCATGGATTCATAGAGATTTCACATAATTCATCACTTCATAATTCAACCCACCAATCAAAATATAATTTCGAAATTGGGGGAAAATTGGCATGGGTTCATGGGGATTCATTTAAATTCATGAAATTCATCTCAATTCATGCTTCATCATTCATAAATCAATCAATTAAATCAACATTACAAAGAACCCATAACATGGAAGAAAACTCCTAATTCAATTGAGAACTACTAACTTGAAAATTTGAGAATTTAGGGATTCCATGGAGGAAAGGGCTCCATGGATTAACACTGTCACACATTAGGGTCTCAATTCCATAAGCAATTTTATGAAAAAGCTTGATTTCTTGAACCGTAGGCTGCCTTCTCCTCCTTCTTCTATCTTCTAGAGAGAGAAATATTTGAGAGAGGAGGTTTAGGGGAATTTAGTAAAGGGATTGGAAAAGGTAGATTTTAGGATTGAATAGGCTTATATAGTGTTAAGAAATGAGGGGAACCGACTTAAGAGTAGTAAATAAGTCATTGGGTGAAAAGACCAAAAGACCCCTTTAAAAATAACTGCCAGGCCCCATCGACTGTCTGACCCACGGTCCGTAAGTCCACCTACGGACCGTCGATGGTCATTGTTGATACCAAATTTTGGTATGATATTTTCCAAAGTTAATATTTTTAAATATTTTATTTGTTAAATAGTTCAAAATACATGTTTTACAATTTTAATGTAATTTGTTGATAATTATCCTTATTTCTCAAAATATTAGGATTTTTATCAGTTAATCTTATTTAGATTATTTTTAGGTCACAACCGGTTTGAATATGTTCAAATATTTGCTCAGTTTGATTAAATCATTATTTTTGTTAAATTGCATTTTTTATATGTCGTTGGTTACATTCATTACATTTTTAATATTCATTTTATTCTTTACATTTGCTAATATTTATTTTGATATTTTTGCACAATCTAAAAATATATCCAAATATGGATAATATTTCATACACAAATATTTTATTAACCGTTGATTTTAACCTACGATTTTAAGATGGTGATATTGTACTATTGGTGATTTTCAATTTTCTATTTAAGCAATAACTTGATCATTAAGTTAGGGGGGATGGATAAGATTTTAGGGATAATTTTTATATTTTTAATATATAATAAATTTTTTTAGTGTTCATAATTTTTCGGTGACAAGCTCACCGGAGTTTCGCAGGAATCTGGCAGTCCACCACCCAAAATACCCCATTGTTCCATCTTTTTCCTCTTTTTCCGACAACTCTCCTCCCCTCTTTTGCTTCTTCCCCAACCAACCACCAAATCCACCGGAACACCACCCAAACCACCGAAACCCCACTTGAATCTACCGGAATCCACCAAAATCCAACCCATTTTCCGATCAGATCCCAAAACCCCCCCGAATCAGCCAGAAAGAATAGCGAACCAGAACCCATTTCCATTCCCCCATTTTTTCCGGCGAGCTCTGACCGGAACACCACCATAACATCTCCACCTTGTTGCCACCATCGCGACCAGATCTCCTCCAAAATCTGACCCAACGTGACCCCTAAACCCCCACCAGACCGCCTCCTAAAACAGCCACCCGAAAACCACCACTACAACCTCCCAAACTCCATTTCCGGCTAACAACCTGCAAACAACAACAAAAACAGCAGCTCAACGAAACAACCTCCAACCCACAAGCTCACGAACGCACCGTCGCATCATGGACGAATCAGATCGAGCTCCAATGGAGCAACCACGCAGCGAGCTCAAACTCTACCACCACGAAGCACCACGAAGCCTCCAGCGAGCCAAACCGCGGTCCCGAAGGTCTCAGATCTGATAAAAATTCTCATCGAGGAATTGTCCGTTACCTCTCCGGCAAAATAACTCTGTTTGTTTCCGTTATGACCCTTTTGACTTATTATTTATTATTATTACTTTATTATTCTTATTATTGCTATCCTTTTTACATTAAAGGTGTATATTGTTGAGTTATTTAATTGGTATTATACACAGCTTCTTTTGATGTGATTTATTTTATTATCTATATTATGCATTATTCTCTTTTTAGTGTTTAGTATTTCCATTTCTAGCTATTACCATAGGCTAACAGTGCATGGTCTATACTTATTTTTAATGGTTGTTGTTATTATTTTGTATTTTTGTTGTTAAACATGTTAAGTGGATTTTATTTTGTTCATTATATTGTGTTATTTTCGGTTGATTTCATCTTTCCTAATGTATCTTTTCTTTAATTAGTTTGTTGTTTTACTTCTGTTCACATATGACTTTTCCAGCAATTGTATTGCTACGTCATCATCATTATTTGATTATTATTATTTTGGTTATGTTGTTACAGTTTGATGTTGTTAATATTATTATGTTATGTTGTTATAGTTTTGTTGTCATATTATTGTTGTTATCATTTGTTATTTAATCAGTTATGTATTTATTAAGTTGATTTTGTTTAGCCCACTGTGATTTGGTATTTTTGTTGATTTTATTTTTTCTATTGTATTTTACTTTATTTTGTTACTTTGTTGTTTTATTTTTATTTACATATGACTTGCCAGTGAATTGTATGGTACATTGTTACTTATTTTATTATTGTTGTCATTTTGTTAGGCTGATCACCGCTCAGATATTATACATTATCTTTCACTTTATTATTATTATTTTTTTCAGTTTCATGTGATTTTATGATGGCCGATGAAAAAATTATCGTCGATTTCCAAGGCCTTCCGTGTTCATAAGACGGATTTTTATTTTTTAGTTATTATTTGATTCATTTATTTTATCTATATTTATTTATTACTAACACTTTTACTAAGTGTCTTTATAGGTACCGGAGTTGCTTTCCAAGGAAGCTATTAGAATAAAATTCGAATAATATTTTTATTCGTTATTGTGTATATTATTAACGTTAGGTAAATCTTAGGCTGTTTTTTTATTATTATTTTATTTCATTATTTGTGTATATCGCGTGTTTATTATACTTGTATATTGTTTTTATCTCCTCCTCAATTTGAAAAAATGAATTCAGTCGGGACCCACAGTTTTAGATTATGAAGGATGCCTAATACCTTCCCTTCGGAATAACTTGAACCCTTACCTAGAATCTATTGGTTTCATAGACATTTTTTATTAATTGGTTTCCTAGTTTTCCTAAAATTAGGTGGCGACTCCCTTTCCCTTTATTTCTTTTAAATTCTTTTAAATTTGAACTAGTTATTATTTTTTGAGTCACCGCGACGTTGCTCCTTTTTAGAGATGTCAACAGTCATCCGTCATTGGGTTCAGAAACTATCAACCAGGACCATGCAACGATGGGCCCCATGTACGGGTCGCAGGTCAAACGATGGACCGTACATGGCAACCGTAGGTCAGGACTTACAGCTTAAGAATTTGATTAAGTTTGGAGGGGACCTACGACTCGTTGATTGGACGACGGGCCATCCTGGCAGGCCGTCGTATGGGTTCTGAAACTTGACATTTTGAAAACTTGGGATTGCCACTTACGGTTCCCACCTACGAGCCGTAAGTCAACCGACGAACTGTAGGTGGCTTCCGTCGTTACTGGCAGCAACCTAGAAAATTCAAAAAAAAAAATCCATCCTCGAATCTGGGGTATTACATCTATGTAATCCACAATTTCTGGCCAACTGATAGGATTTTGTTGTGGTTGAGGGTATGAAATCTTCACTAGTTTTCAAATATTAATGTTTACATTGAAAACTAAACTATTGTAAAAGACAGTCTTCCCATTACTTTGACTATTTTCCTAATCTACAAGTTCCACATAATGATGTATAGTACCTGAGATAATTTTAATCTCTCATAATTAAAATTTTCAAAATTAGCAAACAAATTTCATAGTCTTAAGACTATGGAAGAGGTTAGAAATAAGTGAGTCATGATCTCTTGTTTAGAATTTTGACAATACAAACATTTTGTGTACAATTGAATCCACATATTTTGTATAATAATATTCATTGGAACACCATATTTCCAAGCCCTCTATACAAAGAAAGTAATTTTGAATGGGACCTTCTTTGCCCAAATATACTAAAAGATCTCTTGTGGTTTAATTCCACTTTATGTCTAATGTATTTCCAAGAGCTTTTTAGTGTAAACTTTCCAGTAGTTTCAAATATTCATAGTGGAAAATAAATAGGCTTATCTTTATTGGGAGGTGGCAAGTCCTTAGGATGTATTGCACATATTCTTCTAGTAAACATTGCTTTAGCTTTTGAACAATTCACCTCTTAATATTAGTAAGCAAACAAGTTTCTACTTCTTCTTCCTTTGCTTCTGGTATAAGATGATACAACTCTAACTCTCCTAGAGTTGTATAGTTATCAAATAAAAAAGTAGAATTATCTTTCATAATCTGCCACCCAATATGGGGTTCCATATGATAACATTTCTCCTTGCAACGATTGAATTATACTACCTACCTACTTGGTCATGGTATCATAATGCATTCAATCTTTCCTTATTCTTGTTAAAGCTTTCATTTTGAATACCACCTAATGCACTATGATGCAAATTAAAAAACTTTTGTCTAAAATTATCATTTGACTAGAAGCAATTTCATATTTCTTGAGAACTCGTGATATCGTACAAAAATAATTACATGTCGAAGTGTAATTTATTTGTAATATTGTTAGTGATGTGTGATATTATGTAACAATGTAAATTAAATTGATATAATATATTTAAATGTGGAATTCATCGAAACAATACACTACAATACAATATTCTAGTTTTCTTAAGGCATAAGAACTCAAAACTTAAAATTTGGCCGAATTTTTAATACTGAAATTCATAAATTGTAGTTAGCGACAAAATAGTTTTAGTACACCCTTTGTCATTGGAAAAAGGGCCTGCCACTATTGATTCAGACTATGTAAATTGTTCTCCCGCCGTACAACTTTCTACTTATTGTTCTTAACACTCACACACACATGCTATAGTCATATTTGTTGAGCATTTTTCTGAAAATTTCCACTACCTATCTTTGTAGAAAATCATGCTTTGTTCTTGTGGATGATGATGAAAGACAAGAACAGAGCATCATTTTCTATAGATATAAATAGTTGAGATTTGTAGAAAAAACTCAATAATTGTGACTAGAGCGTGTGTGTTTGAATATTGAAGACAATGAGAAGGATTTTTTGTAGTGGGAAAGCAATTTTTATAGCTGAATCAATAATGTCAAGACCTTTTTGTTGATAACAAAGGGTGGAAGAAACCATTTAGTCTTAAACTAGAATTTTTAACTTATGTACCATATTGTAGTGCATTATTGGGATGAATTCAACGTTTGAATATTTTATATCACTTTTATTTATATCATTACATAATATCACATATTTCTAAACTAATGAATAAGTTTGCACTATTACAAATAAATTACACATATACATGTAAATATTTTTGTATGATATCAATATATGTAAATTAAATCTTAAACATTTATTCTTTTTATCGTGTTTGGTCTTCCTTTTTTAGTTCATGCCCACTCTGAAGTTCTCACTAATTTTTAGTATTTAAGGTATACATAATAACAATATAATGATTCGATAGTTGGTCAATTAATTAGTATATTTACTAGGCTATAAGTTAATTCTTATTTTAAAGGTTATCAATATTTACTTTATCATAATAGATCATTATTTAATATGCTTACGTCATTTGTACATAGAATTTTAATTTTAATTTTATATTTACTTTTTCCTATTTCATATTCACTATTATTATTCTCTTCTTATTGTTGATTATTTTGAGGTCTCACAAACAACCAAACCTACTGCATTCTCTAAAATGTATTTGCTATATGCATGCAACAAGATCAAAATTTTCTTTTTAGTGTCTTCTTTGAAAATATGAAGCAGTGCAACACTATTTTGATATCATTATATAAACTTACAAATATTTTGTGTTAGATTTTCTTATTATAATTTTATATTATATTGTTTCTTCAAAAAAATTATAGGTTATATTCTTACTTTATAATCTATAAATATGACAATGTTCCCATGAATAGGAATTGCTTGAACAAATCGATTATAAAATAATAATTAATAAATTTGCATTTAAAAAACCTAGAAAAGTAGAATCCAAATAAATAATATATGATGATCTTTCCTTTTAAAAAAAATAGGGTCTCTCTTTGGTGTTTTGCTTTAGGCCCCCAAAACTGTTTAACCGACCCTATTGCACTGTCAATCTTATGCCAGCTTGCTTCCATTCTCTTGCTTGGTTGAACATTACCTCTTACTCAAGGAATGCAATATTGATACTTTTTATTCTTGTTTTCTATCATGTATTCATGTTAACCCCATAAATAGTGTGTAATGACCCTAAGGGTCAGTTTATAATTTTCGTTGATTTTCTTCTCTTTGACCCTCCCCATAGTATTAGATTGATATTTATGATTGTGGAGATCAGTGTGTCAAAAATTTCCAAGGTAAGTAGGTGTGTCTTGGGGAAGGTTTTTAGTTTTAGAAGTTTCAAAAAGGTTAACATTTGTTGTTGGTGAGGTCTAATCAGAGTATTGATTATTTCACTATGTTAAGACGATAATATATGGCCTTGTTAGAGCAGCATGGTTTTTAAGAGTGTTTTGGAGCTTTGGATGAATTTTAAGTTTTCTTAATTTGAGCTAACCACAATCAACATTTGTTCAAGACATTCTCGGAATAATGATTTGATGATTTCAACATGTACAAAATATATTTATTCATCTATTTGCCCTATTTATTTGAGTTTTGAGGGTTCATTTTAGAAGATGGGTTGTTCTGATACATGTTGTATCTGGTACAATCACAATGATGACCTTTTTTCTGCTTCATCAAAGATGCTTTTGCAAAGTCCTTTTCATTTTGGTGATCTTGAGGGGACAATGTTGTTCTCTCCTCTATGAGGTTTGTGTCAGATGAGCGACCTTTTCCCTACAAAGATTTTTCTTCCCCAGCAAATGGTGCACTACGCAACTAGTCTCACATCAAAGAGGCTTTGTCCGCATTTACATTATTGTGGTTGTGCACACTCTTCATACTTGCAAAACTGCTCCTATGAGATTATTAACTTATGTGAATCCGTGAATTGTAAGTGCCTTTCACCATTGTGAGATTTTCCCACTATTGAGAAATCTCAACTGTGACAAAATCTCCGCATCTGCTAAAATTACTATGTTGAAATAGTGAATTTTTCCCAACTCGATTTCACTTTCCCAAATTCAATTTTGAAGTTTTACAAAACTAATTTAGAAGATTTTGTAGGAATGTTTGAAGATTCTTCACGGGGGTAAGTTCTAACCTTCCATTTGAGTATTGTCTGATGATTCATCATTAATTTTATCAAATTATCATATATAAGAGTGGATATTTTGGACTTTTCTCCTAAGTGTATGAAGGATTACATGCTGATTTGAGCTCTATTTTTAATAACATATGAACTCATTATCATATGAGTAAAATGATTCTGAAAAAAATTCTAGTTTCTTTGTAGGATTCTGAAGGTTAATTTCTTGACCCAAAATTGTCTCAAACTTTTACATTTAAGTATGGGTATCAATGGACTCATATTCACATATAGACCATATTTTGGTAGATTTGGTGTGCTCCAAGGCCTCTCAAAACGGGGAAGAATGTAGTGTGATCATTGGTGGCTTATGATTTGGCATTAAACTAGGTTATGACTTAGCTTGGGTGTGAGTTTATTATGTAAAATATGTTATGTGTTGAGTTAAATATTGTGTTAAAATAATTATTGCAATGACTTTTATATTGTGACACCTGAATGGTGATTTTAGCAAATAAACTGCTTGAGAGTTTGAGATATTGGATTGTACATGGCATTATTACTTGTTCCATACATCATTATCTTTATGAGGGATTTTTTTTCCATGATGGGAACGGTATGAATAGTAAAGTTGTTTAAAGAGAAAGTGTGGCCTACGAGCAAGATTGAGAAATCGATTATTTTGAGGCTTGTAGCCTAAGAGTTGAGGAATGCATTGTATACATACTTGTTGCATTCCCAATTAACTTTATTTTTTTGATCATCCATACTCATACATCGTCATGGATCACAAGAATTGTACTCTTTAAATGATGTTTTGAAAGTAATTACTGATTCCAGTACCTGTTCGAGTCCGGGCATGTTATATTATTTAGTCCCATTTTGAGTTTGAGTTTGAGTCTAAGAAGGATATGAGGAAGTCAAAATTTGAGTTCGGGCATGATATATGAATATTCTAATCCCCCATAATCTTGAGTGTATTTACGCATTCGAGCGCCATATTTTCCCCATAATTTAGTTAAGTTATGAGGATAATCTTCTGTTTATCAATGCATCTAGCCATAATTATTTCGAGAGCAAATATGTATGATTAGATTAATTTCAATCTAAAAGCAACAAGCTTTTATACAAAAGATGGAATTAAACTAAAGGCGAAGCATCCCTGACTTATATAAATCCAAGACTAATTTAAGAAGGTGGTCCACGATGTAGGGAACACACCTCAAATCGGCCCCTGCATCACACCTATTGGGAAGTAGATTTTGCGAGGTAAAGTTTTTGATTTTCTGTGCTTTTCCTAGTTTTATTTGAGCTAGGCACATCCGAGGTGTTGTAGGAACAGACTCGGTGAACTGGAAAAATGTAGGAGATAAAACATCAATCTTCCTCTTCTTATTCTTATTTCCTTGACCACCTTTATTCTTTAACAGATGAATCACCTTGCCTGAATTCTTTTCCTCATTAGTAGGGCGCTTGACGACCCTACATCATAGCATAACCAGGTGACAAATGATAGAAACACAATGCTCTTGGCCCTCCCCTGTGAAACTCTACCATCTGATCCACAAAAATCTGACCCACATTCACCTCAAAGCCATCCATAACCGCGTAAATGATGATGTCTCTATCCAAGGTAACCTCGGTATCATGAATCAAGGGCACTATCCGAGCACAAATGATAGAAAGACAAGACTTGATATCGGCGGTTAACTCATATGAATCAATCCCTCAATTTAATTCAAACAACTCCGGAGGCACCCCAACATGCAATTTTTCAATAAGCCATTGATTTCCCAACTCCTTATATCAATCCTTGAAATCCTTATTTTCAGTAGTCAGGAGGCCATAGATTGTATTTATAACTTTGGGGATAAAGTTGATTTGCACACATCGGACGGTAGTCACGCGGCCTCCCCAAATGTTGTTTCTAGTGCATTTGCATAGAACTCCCCAACCAAGGTGTGGTAAGCCTTGATAGGCTCGGTGGCAAAGCAAATCCATTTACTAGACTCAAACTGTCCATAGAAATCTGGCATCCCTTCCTCAAGCTTCTCCATACATATGCCTTTTCTTTCACAACGGCCCGCCTCAAGTATTCATCATATTTTTAGGCATATTGGGCAGACAAGAATCTACTTGCATCAAAGTAGTCCTCCTCCTCAATTTTTGGTGCAACTTCGTGATCATTTGAGGTAGTGTTGGAAGTCATTAGATGCTCAAAATACCTACAAAAGAATCCAACATGATAAAAGTGTTGGAAATCTTACTGAAAATAACTTTTCACAAACACCTATAGAAATTCTCATAGCTTGAGGCGTGTCGAAAGACGCTGTCCTTAAGGATATTTCACCCGATATATGTGTATCCCTCAGGATTCAACAAGCTCTTCTAGTTTAAAATTAGGAGACAAAAACAAACAAAGATTCTTTTCAAAAACCCAGCACAAGAATATATTAATAAGAAGAATTGCTCTCTTGTCCTATCTCCCACACCATGAGTATAAGAATATTTATATTAAAAAATTAGTAACCTCTCTAATATATCAATGGTTGAAATAGTAAAAACCATAAAGGAACAATCAATGAATTGAAGGCAATTCATTTCATTAAAGAGACGTAGGCAGCAGCCATATTATGACCAAAATTAGCTAAAATATCAACATAATTGTCACTAATAGAGTACTATTTATGGAGAGGAAATATTTAGGACATAAAATAATATTATTTTCCAAATATAATAGGATATAAAATAATTCTTTTTGAGATATATAATAATATTTTTCCAACAATTCCCTACACATCTCAAAAGGAATATTAAGGAATAGAATGAAATAAGAAGTTTTGCTGGGTTTTCACATATAAGTCTAATGCATCAAATCTGGTGTCCGTAGACTATGATCCAGACCTAGAAAAAACAAGATTAAACTTATAGAACAATTGGTGATGTTTAGAACTTCTATGAACTATTAATTATTTTGTAAGTTTCTCGTCTTATGCTATCACATTATACTCGCACAATCTTTGTTGTTATCACGGTTTTGCGCTAAGAGGCCATGCGCATGTCCTGGTATTCATGAGTGCTCTAGAAATCTGTCACAATTTCATAGAAGTGGCACCACTCCACACTCATATAGGTCCAATCATCAAGTGTATTTTGCAGAGCAATACACCACCTATAAAGGATATGATTTTTTGGATTAAGAGCTTAACTCAGCCTCACTTTGCCTTGCAGACTGTTGCACTATATTCACACATCATAGGAGAGACATAATTTTAAAGTGCTTACTTGATAAACTAATGACTTGTTATTACCCATATGAACCTAATTCATAGGATCTCCAATCACATAGGTTGAGTTACCATCATTGTTGATCTTATTAAATGACAGAGAGTCTTACTCCCCTCGATGTTTCATTTAGTCAGTGAATTGATCAGATTCACCTCTGACTACACATAATTTATTTACGTAATTACTTTAATCTCATAGCAGCTGCTTTATCACACTATATCTCAACACATGTATTTGATTTCGCCATTGAACAATTATTTTTCACAACAACTGTTATTCCTTGGCAATCACATATGGATTTTAAAATCCACTTACTATCATTGTACCCTTTAGTACAACAAAATATTCAGTTTATTAGGTACTATACTTGTGGTACCTCTCATGTATTACTAATGCATCAATAATCAATATCATATTCAATAACAATAACATAAAAAATATTATCACCTAAAAATTCAACAATATTTTATTAAAATTTTCAACTCTAACATTGCATTCAATCACATCACAACTTATTACCACAAATTTATATATGAAATATTTATTAGAATACAATCAAAAAACTTACATCCTATATTTCTTTTCTTAGAATCATATAGCACAATCATAAAAATACACCCCTACATTTCCAAATATTTCTAATAAGGTGATAACTTTTCTTTAACATTCATAAAAGATTTTTTTTTTGGTTCTATTCAAAACGAGCACAAAGAAAAATATTTAATATGAATATTGTTCCTCTAATAGTAAGAGAACATTCTAATTAAGATATAATAGAAGTCTTTCAAACACTATTCAAATAATAGTAGTCAAATATATTTTCTAGAAGAAACGTTTATCAGCTATCAAATTTTCTCATTACAAAAGTCATTCAGACAGTTCATTTATTGGAAGCTTACACAATATTTGTATTCAAAATTTATAATGACTAATTATAGTGGCTAGCTCAATTCTGCCAACTAATGTTAAGAATATTCAAAAACAATTCAAATACTGATGACTTATTAATAAAATACTAAAATTAGTAAAGCTAGACATGAATTTCAGAGATATCATCTTCTTCTTCTTCTTTTTTTTCCTTAAGCTTTATCTCAAATTTAGGCAACACAATATCAGAACTAATCTAAACAGTCTACATACCACACTTCATGACAAATGAATAGCATTACAAACACCAACATGACACTATGCAATGTTCAGAATTACAATATTATTGGCCATAAAAATGTTTTTTTTTTCATTAAAATGTAGTAACCCTGAAGGTCATTTTTTGGTATTTTTGTAAAATGACCGTTTTGCCCCTCCCGTGAGTTGCCCCGAGTCACTTTTGAAATGTTTCCAAGGTTGGTTTTGTGAAAGTTGTGTTAAAAATGAAGATTTTGAAAAGTTTTGATTCTAAGGGCTTAAGTTGGCAATTTGTGGTTTTTGAGGTCATTCAGAGCTTCAGGACTCGGATCAGAATTCCGTCGATTCCATCAGTTCCGGAATGTGGTTTTTGGCCTAGAAGAGTTGACGGGGTCAGTTTTGGGGCTGTTTCGTGGATTTGAGGTCCTAAGTTGGAAAATTGTGGAATTTTGATCATAGGGTTGACTTTGGTCAATATTCGGAGATCCGATGCTCGGATGTCGATTCCTACAACTCCGTTGGATTCGGGGGATGATTTTAGGCGTAGGGGTGGCCTTGGTTGAATTTTTAGAGGTTCCGAGCTCGTTTTGAGTTGTTGAGGCTTGAGTTAGTTTTGTTGTGTTTTATCGGGTCCCGAGTCAAGGAGACCTCGAATCCAAATTCTGACAGTTCCATTAAGTCTGAAACGTCGAATTTTGTAGGGTTGCATATCTGGTTTGCGTGCACGGGGTTCCGATCGAATCCCGAGGGTCCATTCGGAGACATGTGAAATTGCTATTTTGCTGCTATTTGGTGCCAGGCCTTTGGCCTCCGCGTTCGCAGAGGGTTGTTGACCGCATTCACGAAGGGTGAGGCTGGTGGCCTCCTCGTTTGCGGAGTTGGGCCCACGTTCGTGGAGTATGGGACTTCAGTCTTGAGTTGGGGTCCGCGTTCACGGATTGTGGTATAGTTGGTCTCTGCATTCGCGGAGTATGGTTTTTCTGGTCTCTGAATTCGTGGAGTTAGTGGTCCGCATTCGCGGAGGTCATTTTTATGCCTGGCAGTGTAAAGTCGGGATTTTACCCATTTTCACCATTTCCAACTTTGTGAAGTTTGGAAGGCGATTTGAAAGAGGAATTTTCGTGGAAACCTTGTGGGTAACTGATTTTAACCTTGAACTTTGATTACCCAATGTCTTAATCATGATTTTGAATTGGAATTTGGGATTTTCAAATGTGTTTTTGGTTATTTTGAAAGAACTTCGAAAATTTGATAAAATGGAAATGGAGGGCTATTTTGAGCTTCCTTTTCAAATGGGGTTTTCAACATTGAGTTCCTATGGTAGTGAGGATGATTTTTAAGAAAGAAATCCCGGATTCAAATCTCGTTTTTGAAATCAAATTTTTGGGTTGTTTTGATTTTTCTTTCCGAATTTCGTGTTCTTGGCATTGTTAGACCCGGATTGTGATTGGGTTTCACTATGTGAATAGATTGTGTTGCTTTGGATTGCTTACAGAAGGGAAAAGCTCCAATTGTTGATTGATTTTGATTCGATTAAGGTAAGTGAACTCTTAAAACCTTGTAAATCTTTTAGAATTTCGACTTCCGTACTTGATTGCGTTGGGGAGTAATGGGATCGAGGTATTGGGTGAGTTCTTGCATGAATCAATCTAATAAAGACCGGTAGGGTTAATAAAATGGCTTGTATGCTAATGTGATAGGCTAACGTGTGATTGGGCCATGGACTTGATATCATTGTAAGTTTGATGTATTGCTATGATAGTCTCGATGTGATTATGAATGTGTTGAATATGTCTTTTGCTCATTGTTGATTATGGGACTAGACTTGAGAACTCTTGTTAGCGATTGACCCTACTTGTGATGCAATGAGTAGAGAAATGGAGACTAGGCAATTGACATCATTGATATGTTGTGGATATTGAGATTTTGACTATTGTTGTTGATATATTGATGATAGTGTGGCGTGATTTGCATTGATATGAATTGCGTTGTGATTGTGAACACTATCATTCTTCTCATTATTTGTGTGAACATTCTTGTCTGTATTGGTTCTGGAAACAATATGATGAGGCACTTGATGATATATGCCAATGGGAAATGGTTGCGGCGGATACGTGGTCCATGTGTGGCCAATGATGACTTATGCCGATGGGAAATGGTTCCGGCGAGAGATGATTTATGCCGATGGAAAATGGTTCCAGTGGATACATGGTCCATGGGTGGCCCCCATGGGTACTGGTCAGAGATTCAGCAGTTGTGTATCGTAGGACAGACATGCATTCTATACTTGGCATTGCATCGCATTGTATTGTCTGATCCTTGCTTTTGTGATACTATGTTGTACCTTATGATTTTTAGACTTACTTGTTGATACTGAGTTGAGCTTCTTTGTTGAACTGTTGTAGACTTGTATCATTCGAACTGTGGATTGGAATTCTATTAGGTTGGGCTGAGTTTCTGTCCAGGTTGTAGTTATTGGAGGTTCGATTGGAAGTCAGGGCTTTGTGATTCTTTTAGATTTGCTTCGTTTTATTAGTTGATTTGCTGGGTACCGTGTTATTTGGTACTCACCCTGCTTCTACACTTGTGAAGGTTTCGAGCCCGGACCGTGAGCTAGATTTTCCTTCTTCCTTCCCCAAGGCTTGCTAAGGATACTTGAGAGGTAGCTGTTCGATGTTGGTGAACTCTCTTGATCTTTTACTTATGTTTGTTCTATTTAGACATTGAGACTTGAGGTTTTTCATTTCAAATTCTGTAATAAAGGCTTGTACATGTGACAACCAGTCTTGGGTTGGTTTTATAGATGAAGTTTTCCACTCTTAGCTATTTCTTTCATTATTTATGTTGTTTTCTTTCGCTTATTAGGTTTTAGGTTGACTTTTCCTGGTGGGATAGGACAAAGTTCATCACACCCGGTTTTAGGTCGTGACAAATGGTATTAGAGCCAGGTTTCATAGGTCTCACATGTACAAGCCATGTCTAAGTAGAGTCTCAAGGATCGGTACGGAGACGTCTGTACTTATCTTCGAGAGGCTATGAAGACTATTAGGAAACTCCTTTCATTTCATTCTCTCTTATCGTGCGTGGTTCTATCGCTTGTGCTAAGTGTCGCATGTTGTTTTGGTAGATGCTGAGGACCAGAGCTTCAGTTTCGAGCGATGGAGGGAAGGCAGCAGTCGAGGCCCCAGTCAGAGGTCGAGGTATGGCCCAAGTTGGAGGTCGTTCTCGTGGAGTGGCACGTCGTAGAGATCGTGCCCGAGGAGCAGCACCTGCTAGAGGTCGTGGTCGAGAGGCTTCTCCAGAGCCATAGATTGAGGTTGGCCAGGGTCAGGTCCCTCCAAGATTCTCAGCACCGTTCTTTCAGGAGACCTTATTGAAGATGTTGGGAGTGATGGAGAGTTTTACTCAGGGTGTTGCAGGCACGCCTCAGGGTTCATAAACCAGAGCAAAGGCACAGACCCCAGAGCAACATTAGGGTCTGGTTGTTCAGGATTTGGTGGGTTAGCCACATTGGTTCCCGCGCCAGCTGTAGGTGCACAGGATGTAGTTTTGACGGTGGAGGATCAGAAGTGCTATGAGAGGTTTCAGAAGATGAGACCACCCCTGTTTCAGGGTGGTAAGAGTGAGGAGTGGTGGAGGTCTTGGGCGGAGTCCCTGCCTGTGGATTCTCCTCCGGTTGAGTGGGATGCTTTCTCCAGTGCTTTTCGTGACCATTTCATCCCTTGGAGTGTGCATGACGAGAGCAGGCTGAGGTTTGAGGGTTTGACTCAGGGTAGCATATCGGTCGCGGAGTACGAGGCACGTTTCTGTCAGTTGTCTCGTCATGCCACGTCTGTGATTCCTGATGAGGAGGAGAAGGTCCGCAAGTTTGTGAGGGGTTTAACTTTCTCCATCAGATCGTATGTGTTCAGATCATCCCGTGAGGGTGCTTCCTTCTAGTCCATCGTGAGTATCGCTAGAGAGGCATATTTGATGGTTCGAGAGGAGTTTGGAGACTCGAAAGGACTCGTTCTAGTGGTCAGTTTTCTGGTGCCTTGCCTAGAGGCAGGGGTTCTCATAGAGGTGGTACTTCTTTCTAGCGTCAGAGGCCAGTACATGCTTCCATGCCAGTGGCCGAGGGGGGACAGTTGTACCATGAACTCATGGTTCTGGTCAGGGAAGCCGTGGTATTTCATCTGGATCATCACAACATATCACTGTTTCGAGGTCTTGTTATACTTGTGGGGATCCGGGTCATCTAATGCGATAGTGTCCTCTTCAGACTCATTTAGGACCCCATCGTACTTATTCTGTAGCTCCAGAGAGAGATTCAGTGCCTCTAGCTAGAGGTCAGGGCAGGGGTCAGTCAGCTGGTAGGGGTGGTAGAGCATCAGGTGGTAGAGCTGTGGCTCAGCGTGGAGGTAGAGTTGCGACTCCGACTGATGGTGGTAGAGAGGCTCAGTGTTATGCTATTCCGGGGAGACCCGAGGCTGAGTCTTCTGATGCCGTCATCACATGTATTGTTCCAGTCTGTCATCGAGATGCTTCTGTATTATTTGATCCAGGGTCTACTTTCTCCTATGTGTCTGCCAACTTTGCATCTGAGTTTGATTTGGTATGTGATCGTATGCTTGTGCCTGTGCATGTTTCTACACCCGTGGGTGAGCCCTTAGTGGTGGATCGAGTGTATCGATCCTGTCCTGTTTCTTTGGCTGGGTATGACACTTGGGTAGACTTGATTATTCTAGGGATGGTAGATTTTGATGTTATTTTGGGTATGGACTGGCTTTCTCCATATCATGCGATTCTGGATTGTCATGCTAAGACTGTCACTCTAGCGATGCCTGGTGTTTCGAGGGTAGAGTGGAAGGGCACTAGTGGTTCTTACCCTAGTAAGGTGATTTCCTACATTCAAGCTCAGAGATTGATTGACAGAGGGTGTTTGTCCTATTTGGCCTTTATTCGAGATACTAGTGTTGAGCCACCTCCCATGGAGTCCATTCCTGTGGTTCAGGAGTTTGTTGATGTGTTCCCTAATGATCTTCCTGGTGTTACTCCGGATAGGGGCATTGATTTTGCTATTGACTTGGAGCCGAACACTAAGCCTATCTATATTTCCCCGTATCGTATGGCTCCGGCTGAGTTGAAGGAGATGAAGGATCAGTTACAGGACTTGTTGAGCAAGGGGTTTATTTGCCCTAGCGTGTTGCCTTGCGAAGCACCGGTCCTATTTGTTAAGAAGAAATATGGCTCTATGAGAAGGTGCATTGACTATAGGCAGTTGAACAAGGTAACTGTTAAGAACAAGTATCCTCTTCCTCACATTGATGATTTATTTGATCAACTTCAGGGTGTGGCATTGTTCTCTAAGATTAATTTGAGGTCCGTCTATCACCAGTTGAAGATTAGGCCATCTGATATTCCCAAGACAACTTTTCAGACTCGTTATGGCCACTATGAGTTCTTGATGATGTCGTTCGGGTTGACTAACACCCATGCGGCGTTTATGGAGTTGATGAACGGAGTATTCCGTCTTTACTTGGATTCCTTCGTGATCATATTCATTGATGACATTCTAATATATTCCCAGACTGAGGAGGTTCACATCCGTCATCTGAGATTTGTACTTCAAACTTTGAGGGAGCACAATTTGTACGCCAAGTTCTCTAAGTGTGAGTTTTGGCTTGAGTCTGTGGGTTTCTTGGGACATGTGGTGTCCAAGGAGGGAGTTCGGGTTGATCCAGCCAAGATTGAGGCAGTTAAGGATTGGACGAGACCTACTTCTCCTTTTGAGATTCAGAGTTTCGTGGGGTTAGTAGGCTACTATCAGCGATTTGTGCAGGGTTTCTCCACCATTGCAGCGCCATTGAATCGATTGACTCAGAAGACTGTGGATTTTCATTGGTCCGATGAGTGTGAGGCAAGCTTTCAAAAGCTCAAGGCTTTGTTGACTTCTGCTCCTGTGTTGACCATGCCTGAGGAGGGTGTACGTTTCACTGTTTATTCTGATGCCTCTGGAGTTGGTTTGGGAGGTGTATTGATGCAGAAAGGGAAGATTATTGCCTATGCTTCTAGACAGTTGAAGACTCATGAAAAGAACTATTCTACTCACAATCTAGAGCTTGCCGCGGTGGTGTTTGTACTTAAGTTGTGGCGGCATTACTTGTATGGGGTTCATTGTGAGGTCTTCACCGATCATCGGAGTCTTCAGTACTTTTTTAGTCAGAGGGACCTGAACTTGAGACAACGCAAATGGCTTGAGTTACTGAAGAACTATGATATGACCATTCTGTACCATCCTAGGAAGGTCAATGTTGTGGCCGATGCTTTGAGTAGGAAGGCTCCTAGTATGGGGAGTCTCGCCGTGATCAGTGTTGGTATGAGGCCCTTGGCTAGGGATGTTCAGAGGCTAGCCAACAGCTTTGTCAAGTTGCAGGTATCTGAGGAGAGCGGTGGTTTGATTGCGTTCATTGAGGTCTGTTCTTCCTTAGTTGAGCAGATTCGTGAGCGCCAGTTTGAGGATGAGAAGTTATGTCTCATTCGAGACAAGGTGACGTGAGGTGAAACCAAGGAGGCTGCACTTGACTTCGATGGAGTTTTAAGGATTGGAGGTCGGATTTGTGTAACCAAGGTGGGTGAGTTCATTAGATTGATGCTAGAGTAGGCCCATTCCTCTAGATATTCTATCCATCCGGGGACAGCGAAGATGTATCATGATCTGAGCCAGCACTACTGGTGGTGTGGTATGAAGAGAGATATTGCGAACTTTGTGTCTAGAATATCTAGAGGATCAATTGTGACTGTTCCTCAACCGACGCATCGCTTCACAAACTGAATAACGCCACAATTCTATATAAAGATCTTCCATTGAGAATGGAACCATTATCGTTATAACTTTTACCACCTTCCTACTAATCGCATATATATTCTCCTTAGCAATTACCAATATGGCATATTCTCTTCTCTCAGAGTTGGATACAACGAGGGATGACTGGCTGGTTAGGGTCCACGTTTGCAGGTTGTGGGAATTTTAAAAAATCACACAAAACCAAGAGTTGATAAGTCTAGACCTGATTGTAATAGATGAAAAGGTAATGCAGCTTTGTTTATTTCTAAATATCACACAATGAATCAAAACTTATTGTGAAGTACTAACTAAATCCCTTCCAACAGGTTTATTTGATGCACGCTATAATCTGGAAAAATCAAGTCAACAGGTTCCGAGAGAAGTTGTGTGAAGGTTCTGCCATCATTATTAATAAATTCAAGGTTACCGAAAGTAGTGGTGAATATAGACCGGTTTCAACACCGGTCAAAATCATCTTCACGCCAATAACTGCCATCAACAAACTACCAGAAGATAGTGTTCATATCCCTGATAATGGTTTCCAATTTATTCAAGACGACATGATTTGTTCAAGAGTCAACAACAATGCCGTATTATCAGGTATCCTAATTCGTACCATACTTTAATTCTACATTCTCCTTTTACCATAATAAATATTACCCCACTCAACTTGCAGATGTGGTCGGCTGCTTATGCGGAGTCGGTGACATAGAGAGTGTTGGCTCAAATTTGCAAAAGCGAGACATTCACATTCTCTCTCAATCGTAATACTCTTTACACTTCTCATTTCAAGTGTACTTGGATACATACCCTTTTATGAGAACAATAAATTTAATATGGCCTTATTTATGCAATACATATTTTAGCAATACATTTTACAAACACCTTAGTTGTTCAGAGTATAATAACTTATATTGCTCTTTTGGCGGAGACAGGTCTGTGAAATAAAAAATCATGCTTTGGGACAAAATAGCGGAAAAATTTAACCCTTATAAATATCATACAGTGTCAGGCCCTCACATAGTCATTGTGACGGCCACAACCGTAAGAGAATTCCGAGGTACATACTCCCGAAACAAACCCAATTGCATTGTATGCACTCTGTATATATCTTGTATTTGAAAAGTGCATTTCCATATAACAGGAGAAGTCATATTTGCCACCACTGCAGCGAGCAGAATCTATGTTAACCTTCAAAATGACTGCACCACCTTATTGCTTCAAAAGTTCTTTTCCAAATCTGTCGGGGTATTAACTATTGCAAGTGCTCACACCAATAGCATTCCCATTGAGGAAGCGATGTTTCAAAATCGGATGACTGTTGCCAAGTTACTAGATTCAGATTGGAGTGCGGACGTACAACTAGTTACCTTACTAACCTACATATTATTTAAACATGAAAATTCAACTTCATGATTTAACTATATTGACCTGTTTTGAATATGTTAGGAATACACCCTTACAATAAGGGCCCTGATCAGTGGAATAGATAACTTCTTTGAATGGTATTACATTTCATGCAATTTCTGCCTGCGAAAATTCAAGCCTACAAATGTTGTTTATACATGCCCCTATTGCGCAAAACTATGTGACTTTCCTTTGGTGAGGTAAGATATAATTTAGCAATGTAACCCCATCTTATATATGTATAAGTGCGCGCTAACACATTATGTAAACATAGGTACAAAATACACATTCAAGTCAATGACGGCACTGGGGAGACTACTTTGGTCCTGTTTGATGGAGTGCCTGAAAAGCTGCTTGCTACTTCGGCATCCGAGTTGGTCAACAGGTTGTCATCAGTTCATACGGATGTACCCTCACAAATTCTGAGCCTTTCCGGCAAAGAGTTTGTTTTCAAACTGAAATTAAATGCTTCCAATTTGAAAGAGGGTCTTAAAAACTTTACAGTTACTACAAAAAAATGCTCAATTTATGGCGGTTAATTTGTGAGAGTTTTAAGGAATCCTACTATTAATTCATTTTGTGACGTTTTATTCTAACTCCCACAATAAAAATCTTTTTGTTGTGGTTTTATTATAAAGGTTAGAAAAACACCACAAGTTAGTATAATTTGTGGCGATTACCAACCCCCAAAAATTAATTATATATATATATATATATATAAAACTTAGATGCCAAATCAATAATCATATTTATTTTATTTGCATTCAAATTTTATTTAAGCTCTTGTAATGCTAGTTGATTTTTTAAGATAAAACATTTTAATTAATAGTTACTAGTTAAAAAAAATAAGGAAAAATAAAAAGGAAAGCTTGTCCCCACTTACTACAATTAAATAAAACTTTAAATCCAATTAAATAACCACCCCACCACCTTCACCATCCCCCTTCCCACGTACTACACCCATTCAATATCTCTTTTCCCTTTAACCCATTCATTAATTACATCACCCTCACTCTCTCTTCTCCTTTTTTTACACCATTATTTGATTCAATTCTTCTATGAGTGTTATTTTTGCTAATTAATTTGTTTCATTTGTAGGTTCTGCAAAGTGGAATAGATGGTAAATAATTTTTAAAATACAAAGGTAATTATCTATTCTATGGGTTTGATGATTCACGTTAGAATTTAAAATTTATGCTATTATTTTTATTATTATTATTTAATCTACAGGCATTTTGTATTTTGCAAGTTGTTAAACTTAATTTATTAATGCCTTATATATTTCAGGATCTGTTTGTATTCTCACTACATCATTAAATCCTCAATATTCTATTTTTCATTGATTTTTGGTAAGCCTTATTTTTTTTAAATCAAGATGTATAAAGATATATTTATATTAATATATGTTTATCTAATTATGTATGAGGTTTTCATGGTTTTCATTGTTTCAGCCTGATGCGAAGATTGAATAAAAGATTGGATGACAACAACTCAAATTACCAAATAAATGATGGAATTTTTTTAATGTTTATTTGATGTGAGTTTTAAAGGATTTAAAGTTTTATTGTTCAAGTTATTATATGCAAGTTTGTATTACTTTAATTTGACATTAATTTAAACTTGTAAAGCTTATTAATATGAGTTTGTTTAATGAAATTTGATTTGTATTAAATATGTTATTTAGTAAAATTATTTATTCATATTATTTTGAAGGCTTGATGTAATTCATATTTATTATTAAAATGATAATAATTTTGTAAGACTCCACAAATCAAACTATGTAAAATTTGATTTGATATCACAATATTTTAAATCCACACAAATTTAGTATTTAAAAAATTGAGATCATATTGTGGAGGTTCTAAGCAATTACAAATTGAAACAAAAAAACCTCCACAAATTAAATAGTCATTTTGTGGAGGACGTCATGGAGGTTTATTAAAACCACCACAAATATGCTCATGGCAAGGGTAATTGTAGCGTTTTTAAAAACCGCCACAATTCAATTTGTGGAGTCCATAAACTGCCACAAATTGACAAAATAACTCTCATAAATTGATTGTTTTCTTGTAGATGAACTGGAAGGGCTTTTCTATCATTAATATTACATTGTTACTCTAAGCAGTAAGAAGATTACCTCCAATCCCCTAGCACCGACCCACATGCAGTTCTTCCAACTGCGGATTCAATACATGAGGGAGAAGCAATCACAACTACGAACCACAATGTATAGAGGAATTTCACAAAAACCAACGTCCAATGATCCCATTTTGAAGAGAAGAGTTTGTACAAGAATACTCAAAAAGAAGAGAAGCATACACATAGACGATGATGAAGAAAGCTTTTCTCCCATCCAGACAAATGCAAAATAGAGCATTTTCTTACTTTAATGTAGCTACTATTAGTTCACCCAAGAAATAGTTTCTTTCAGGATATGTATTGACGTATGTATTATTAAGTGTAATAGTGCTTTTCACTACTCAGAATGTTGAAGACGATGTAGTTTAGTGAATGGAATTATGTAAGTTGTATTGTTATAACAAATGTCAATCAACAAGGTTTACTATATACTACATAATCTTTGAACGTAATTGAAATTCAGCTCACTCACATGAACTAACAAGAAGCTACTTGAAAGAGAAGAAGAAGAAGAAGAAGAAGACAAGAAGAAGAAGAGAGACTCTCATTGATCGATTTGTAAAAACTGACAATTACAACAGGAAGAGCTTATATATATAGCTCATGTTTCAGTGCCTTGACAACTAACTTTCAACTAACTACAAGAGAGTTTGTTATAACAAACTCAATACAAAGACATTTCTACCCTTACCATCTTTAACTACTTTTAACTACTAGCTTGTCAACAGATAATATCTCATTACTCCCCTTCAAGCTAGGAGGGGCAAAGATGTTCAACACTCCTAGCTTGGATAACAGATATTCATGTTGTACTCTGGACAACCCTTTTGTCAACACATCTGCAGGTTGTTCTTTTGTAGGAATGTAGTTTACTTTGATCAGGCCTTGTTGTAGTCTTTCCCTTGTGAAATGGCAATCAATCTCTATATGTTTTGTTCTTTCATGGTACACTGGGTTTGCAACAATTTGTATAGAAGCCTTACTGTCACTATAAACTTGCACTGGTAACTGAACTTCAACTCCCACTTCTTTCAGCATTCCAAGCAACCATACTAACTTTGAAACAGTAGAAGCCAGACTCCTATACTCAGCTTCAGCAGAACTCCTGGAGACTGTGTTCTGCTTCTTGGCTTTCCAAGACACCAAAGAATCACCTATCTTGACTATGTAGCCTGTAACAGACCTTCTAGTAAGTAGACAAGAAGCCCAATCTGCATCACAAAAGGCTCTTACCATTTTATTAGAAGAACTAGCTAATAATAGACCTTGTCTAGGTTCCTTTTTTAAGTATCTAACCACCCTCAATGCAGCATCCATGTGTGACTTCTTAGGTTGTTATAGGAACTGACTTAGAGTTTGAGTGCTAAAAGATATTTCTGGTCTTGTCATATTAAGATACAATAATTTTCCAATTAGCTTTTGATATGCTGCCTGCTCTACCAAACGATCCTCAGAAGCCTTTCTATTTTCCACTTGCTCATCATACTGTCTTGAAGTTAGTTTGACATTGACATCAATAGGAGTTCCTGCAGGTTTGGCTGCTGACATACCAATTTCATTTATAAGTTCCAGGGCATATTTTCTTTGATTCATCAGTATACCATCTGATGACCTAGTGAACTCAACACCTAGGAAGTATTTTAGCTCACCTAAGTCCTTCATTTTGAAAGCCTTTTGTAGTGACTGTTTTATTTCCTCTATCAACTGAAGACTACTGCCAGTGATTAGCATATCATCCACATACACAAGTACAATACAAACTCAAGTTTCTAATCTTTGAATGAACAAAGAATAATCATACTGTCTTTGTGTGAACTTGAGATTGGTGAGGGCTTCAGTCAGCTTGTGATTCCACTATCTTGGAGCCTGTTTAAGCACATATAGTGACTTTGTTAGTCTACACACCTTCTCCCCTTGACTGACAAAGCCTTGAGGAAGCTGTATGTATATTCCATCTTCTAAGTCACTATGCAGAAAGGCATTGAAAACATCCATTTGATGAATATGTCAATGCCTTGAGGCTGCAATAGACACTATAGACCTCACTGTCACCATCTTTACCACAGTGAGAAAGTCTCATTATGCCGTCTTGTTGGCTGTACCCTTTAGCCACTAACCTTGCCTTGAATATCTCTATTTCCCCAGTAGACTATTATTTGATTTTGTATATCCACCTGTAGCCTATAGGTTTCTTTCCATGGGGCAAATCAGTGATCACCCAAGTTTTGTTGTTTTCCAGTGCTTGTACTTCAGTCTACATAGCTTCCACCCTTTTGTAATCCTTAATAGCCTCTGAGTAAGTGGTAGGTTCTTTTAGTGCTGATGTAGCAGCAATGTAGCTTTGATAGGAATGGGTAAGGTGACTATAGCACATGTAGTTACACATAGGATACTTCACAGTGTTATGTGTAACAAAGTCCTGCATCCATAATGGTTTTTGTCTAGTCCAAGTAGACCTTCTATGTTCAGTTGGTGCACCAATCCCTTGAACCTCTTGAACTGGTTCTTCATGAATGTTATCAGCTGGAGGAAAATCAACAACATCAGGACCCTCTGAGAGATCAGGTGCTGCAATTATCTGATCACTTATGTCCTCAGACTGATGTGTCAAATTTGCAGGTTCCTGTCCACCTTTATTACAACTGGATGATACAGAAGCTTGTGGATTCATCTCTTGGAACAACACCTCTGACCCCTGTAGCATATCCTTAAACATTTTTTGTGTAGTAGGTTCTTTCTCTTGTGAAAAAGGAAACATATCTTCCCTGAATATAACATCCCTACTAACAAAAAATGTTTTATTAGAGAGATCAAATAGGACATATCTCTTTTGTGTTTCTGAGTACCCCATATGAACTGCTGACTTGGACCTTGGTAGCATCTATCATGTTCATTCAGACTCTTGGCAAAGCATAAACACCCAATTGATCTGAAATGAGACAACATTGGCTTACTACCATATAACCTTTTATAAGGAGTCTGAAAGTTAATCACACTACTAGGAATCCTATTAATAATATAAGTTGCAGCTAGCACACAATGCCCCCAGTATTTCAAGGGAATTTGTGCCTGAAACCTCAGTGCTCTTGTCACCTCAAGTAAGTGCCTATGCTTCCTTTCAGCAACCCCATTCTGTTGAGGAGTATATGGGCAAGACCTCTGATGAATACTACCCAGCTCTTTAAAAATGGTTTCACAGATTGAGTTGACAAACTCAGTACCATTGTCAGTTCTTATCACCTTAAAAGTCTTAGCAAATTAATTTGTAACATACTTCAGAAATACTTGTAAGGAAAAACCTACATCATATCTGTGTTTAAGTAAAAACAACCAAGTCATTCTTGAGAAGTCATCAACAATAGTCAAAAAGTACTTATTTCCATCAAATGTAGTTGTATTATATGGTCCCCAAAGATCCACATGAATCATATCAAAACAAGCAGAGCTTTTGATATTACTGGAAGGAAAACTCAGTCTTGTTTGCTTAGCATATGGACAAACTAGACACTTTACATTGACTCTCTTTATTCATATCAAATATCTTAGCTAATACTATAGATGACACATGACCTAGTCTTTGATGCCACAACTCCATATCTGAGGAGACTTGTGTGGCAGCCAATGTAGTAAGCTTTTCACCAGTGACATATTTGTGTGTATACAAGAACCCTGTCTCTTCACCAACCTCCTTCACCTTCCCACTGTAAAGCTCCTGGAAAACACAACAATTAGGGAAGAAGGTGACTGAGCAACCTAGTTCCTTAGTCAATTTGCTTACATACATCAGATTGTGCTTGAATTTAGGCAAGTAGAAGACATTGGAAATAACAATGCTATTTGATAAAGCACAAGAGCCCACATGAGTTACTTGAGTAGTGTCTCAATTAGGAAAGTATACACTCTTAGGAATGTCTAGTTTGGTCACTGATCCCTTAATAAACATATCCAAGTGAGAGACCATGTTATTTGTAGCACCTGTATCTACAATCCATACTTTATTATTATCAGAAACAAAGAATGCCTTACCTACAGTGTGAGCAGTAAGAGTAGCACTGTAGTCAGGAGACGTAGGTTCTAGCTTTTGCTGATAACCTTTGAGGATATGATCATACTGATCCATTGTAAGTGTACATCCCTTAAGTAACTGTTTGGCATCTAATTCAACTTGACTCACTTGTCTAGAGTGATTGGAACTTGAACTTTCAACCCCATCTAGATCAGTCTGAGAGAACGCAGTCTTTCTTCCCCATATCGGTACTTGAACATTGGTATTCAAACCATAAGAGAAATGAGCCTGACTAGAATTATGCGATCCAAATGAGATGACATCAGAGGGAGCTCCTTGAACTTTCCTTTTTGACTTGAAATTAGGTGGATACCCCATAATTTTATAGCAGAATTCCTTGCTATGACCTTTGCACTTACAGAAGTCACAGATCAACATTGAATTCTTCTTGAATCTCTGACTTACTCCTGAAGAACTACCTGTTTTAGAATACATAGCCACAAAATCCATACTACCAGAGTTCAGCCCCATGCTACTAATATGAGACACCACAACCTTTTGACTCTCATCACCCACAATCATAGCATATGCATGATTGATGGTAGGTAATGGATCCATCATCAAAATCTGACATCTGGCCTGATGATAGGACTCATTGAGTCCCATTAGAAACTGGTACAACTTTTGCCTATTCAGATGTAAGATAAAACCCCTAGATTTATCACAGTTACAACAAGGAGCAGGGACTAAAGCTTCAACCTCATCCCACAAAGTTTTGAGCCTTGTGTAATACACTGATACTGAATTGGTGCCTTGCTGCAGTGAGGCAATTTCTTTGTAAAGACTATAGGTTATAGATCCATCCACCCTATCAAACCTTTCCTTTAAATCATTCCAAACCTGTGCAGCACTAGATGCAAAAGCAATTCCACTCAGAAGACTTTTGGACACTGAGTTCATTAACCAGGATAACACAATGGCATTTACTCGATCTCTCCCATTGCCCCCATAATTCTTCACCATACACCTCCTTCCTATAGGATCCATCAACTAGCCCTAATTTGTTCCTTCCTAACAAAGCTAGGGTTATGGATCTACTTCATAAGGTATAATTCTCAACACCAAGCAACTGAAAGGAGATGATACTAATTCCATTTATATTAGTGGGACTAAGAAAGAGTGGGTGATTGTAGTCAATACCTTGTCCAGTGTTCTGAACTGGAGTAGATACACCAGCATTTTGTTCATTATTGAAATTCGAAGACAAATCATCAGCTGCTCTGTCAGTTGGCATGATGAACAATCAACAAAATTCCTTTGAAAAGAAGATACACAATAGATCACAAATTCCAGCTGCAATCGAGCTTAGATTTGCAAATTAATGAAAAAAACAAAATAAAAAACAGATGAATCTATGAATCACAGTAACTGATTCTATGATTCTTCAAACGAGATCACCTATCACAACAATTACTGCGAATGGCTCTAATACTATTAACGTAATTGAAATTCAGCTCACTCACATGAACTAAGAAGAAGAAGAAACTCTCATTGATCGATTTGTAAAAACTGACAATTACAATAGGAAGAGCTTATATATATAGCTCATTTTTCAGTGCCTTGACAACTAACTTTCAACTAACTACAAGAGAGTTTGTTATAACAAACTCAGTACAAAGACATTTCTACCCTTACCATCTTTAACTACTTTTAACTACTAGCTTGTCAACATATAATATCTCATTATGCTTCCTTCAGCAATTCAATGTGTGAGTGGTAATCATTAGCCACATGGGCGTTTTAAGAACATTCCCGATAAACACATCCTCACTGCGCCCTTCTTAATATATATGAAACACCAATTACACATATAGGACACTCTATAATCACAACTTCCAAGGACATAGCACATTCCTTAACTACTTTTAACTACTAGCTTGTCAACATATAATATCTCATTACGCTTCCTTCAGCAATTCAATGTGTGAGTGGTAATCATTAGCCACATGGGCGTTTTAAGAACATTCCCGATAAACACATCCTCACTGCGCCCTTCTTAATGTATATGAAACAATAATTACACTTATAGGACACTCTATAATCACAACTTCCAAGGACATAGCTCATTCCTTCCACAACAAATATACCATACCAACACTTGATAACCATGGATGACCAAACACCATTAACATCAATTGTTCCACCTCACACAAATCCATTGGCTTTCACCTTCAATCACAGTACCTTCATAAATGTTGCTGGAGAGTCGCCCAACACTACAAATCTGCATGCGTCGTTCATTCACATTGTGCTGGCAGTTAAGGGTCGATTATATTGGCTAAGGAAGATACAGGGGCTACGCATATGATCTTGGATGTCAAGCTCGCTGCAAAATGGGGGCTCAAGTTGGCAAAACAGTCCTTTCTATGTTCAGTCTGGCTCCAAATGTTGGTGAAACAATTCTTGTGCTTACACATCACACAAGCCCCTATACAACAAATTCTCCTACCAAGTAAACTAATTATTGGATACCAACGGAACTGGGAAATGAATCAATTACTCGAGTCTCAAAATTAAAATTGACTACAAAATCGGCATAATTAAATAAATTCATACCAATTTGAATTAATACCTTCCAATAAGAATTTTCGATGGCGTCGACATATTTGTAACGGTGAAATGGTATTATCTAAATAATCCTATTTTCAATTGTCTACATTGATCAGCCACTAATATATTTCCTTTCTCTATATTTATCTTTTCCAATATATGAGTAAACATTAAATTCATCTTTTGCGAGTGACTGGTGCGGGGAACGAGCTTATATAAACAAGCTACGCCAGAAACAACAATTTCCAGAGATTTTCCTTTTTGACAAGAAATGCCTATAGTTATAGTGCAGTCTTTTCTTCCTGATGTAAAGTATTGTGTAGATGTAGACCCTTGGATTATAACATGATAACATATATATAGCCCGATCAATTATGTTTTCCATTGAAAATTCAACCATTTACGTCAATTATTTGCCTCAGTTGCCTAATGTAGATGTCTTACACCCTGTAAAACGAGGTTCAAACACGACAAAGACTAATTACAGAATTATGGACGACAATACTCTATTAGATACATCCCATTAGCTCAAATATATAATCTTTAACTCTGTTTTTCGCCCACTTACCGCTAGGTCACTTTTTAAAAATACAGACCCACCTATTCAAGCCCACAAAATAATTATTAATAAAGCCCACATATTAAACCGATCTGATTCCATCGTTTAAATGACCTAGCCCGCCTCTTCTACAGAACAAGGAACAACCCTTGCCATTATCCCAACAAATGTGCCTTTTTACGAACCGGTGCATACAACCGTCACGACGTTTCCCAACAATTGTTACCGTTTACCAACCAGCGCATTGCTTCACACCCAGAATGCTAGAATCATATATAAATATCTACCGTCGACAAAGCAATCATTATCGCTCTAACTTTTTCCACCTCCCTATTATTCGCATATTAATTCTTCATAGCAATTACCAATATGGCACATTCCCTTCTCTCTGAGTTGGATACAACGAGGGATGATTTGTTGGTTAGGGTCCGTATTTGTAGGATGTGGGAATTGTTAGGGTCCGTATTTGTAGGATGTGGGAATTTAAAAACTACAAACGAAACAAAGACTTGATAAGTCTAGACATGATTCTTATTGATGAAAAGGTAATGCTTGTTTGGTTTTTTGAATACAAATCACATTCAATATGTACTTATTGTGAAGTACTAACTAAATTCCTCCCAATAGGGTAATTTAATGCACACGGTAATCTGGAAAAATCAAGTCAACAGGTTCCGAGAAAGGTTGTGCGAAGGCTCTGCCATCAATATCAAGAACTTCAAGGTTACAGAGAGTAGAAGTGAATATAGACTGGTTTCAACACAATATAAAATCACCTTCTTGCGGATAACTGCTGTCCACAAACTACCAGAAGAGAGTGTTCATATCCGGCCCGGAAAATGCTTTTCAATTTATCCAACCGGACATGATTCGTTCAAGGGTCAATAACAATACACTCTTATAAGATACCATAATTCCTACCATTATTTAATCCTACATTCCCCCTCTACCATAATTAATATTACCCAAACCCAACTCGCAGATGTGGTCGGCTGCTTATGCGGAATTGGTGACATAGAGAGTGTTGACTATAGTGGAAAAAGCGAGAGATCCAGATTCTCTTGGAATCGTAATACACTATAAACTTGTCATTACAAGTGTATTTTGATACATACCTTTTATGAAAACAATAAAATAATGTTGCCTTATTTATGCAATACGTATTTTTGGAGTTCATTTACAAACACCATATTGTTCAGACTCTAATATATTATGTTTCAATTTTGACGAGGACAGGTCTGTGAAATAAAAAATCACGCTTTGGGAGGATTTTGGGGAAAATTTTTACCCCTATTTATATCCTACGGAGTCAGGCCCTCACATAGTCATCGTGACGGCTACAACCATAAAAGAATTTTGAGGTACATATTCCGAAAACACAACTTACTTACATTTTCTTGCATTTTCTGCACTCTGAAGGTATCTTGGATTTGAAAAGTGTCTGTACACATAACAGGAGAAGTTAATTTTTCCACCACTGCTGCGAGCAAAATCTATGTTAACCTTAAAAATGATTGCACGACCTCATTGCTTCAAAAGTTCTCATCCAAAGCTATTGGCGTACAAACTATTGCAACTGCGCACGCCAATAACATTCCCATTGAGGAAGCAATGTTTGAACAAAGGATGACTGTTGCCGAGTTACTAGATTCAAATTGGAGCCTGGACGTACAGGTAGTTACCTTTCCAGAACTACCTACCATGTAAACATTACAAACCTTCTTCATGCTTTAACTGTATGCAACTATTTTAAATATGTTAGGAATGCACAGTTACAATAAAGGCTATAGTGTGGCCTTTTGTTAGATTGAATCTTTTGTGAAAGATTTGAAAGCCACAAATGTGGAAATTTGGTAGCCATATTTGTCAAAGGTTTGGTAGCTACATTTATCAAAGATTTGGAAGCCACAATATTTGATATATTCACACATTAAGATGTTGAATTTTTTGTATCTTCTGAAGACATCATCCATGACATCAACAAGCTCATTTTATCTCTATAAATAGGGAGGTTAGACATAAGTTGAAACACACCTTAAGCATATGAAAACATTTCATTGCTTTCTTTCCTTGTCTTTGCATTAAGAGTAATTTTGTAAGAAAGTTAGTGTTGTGAAACACTTGTGTGAACCCTTTCTTTGGAGTGATCTTGTGAGGTTATTCTCTTTGGGTATTTGGGATTAATTAGTGTTGTGAAACACTTATGTGAACCCGTTCTTTGGAGTGATCTTGTGAGGTTATTCTCTTTGGGTATTTGGGATTAATTAGTGTTGTGAAACACTTATGTGAACCTTTTCTTTGGAGTGATCTTGTGAGGTTATTCTCTTTGGGTATTTGGGATTAATTAGAGTATTTGCTCTAATTTTGTACTCTCTTTTGTACTCTTGTTGATATAGTGAAATTGCTCCTCTCCGCTTGTGGATTAGGTCACACCGACCGAACCACGTTAAATTTGTGTCTTCTTTATTTGCTTTACTTTCATCATTCTCAACTTACTATTGCCTTTATTATTATCATTATAACATAGTTTGGCTAAATTCTGCACTACACGAGTTCTCGATCCTAACAAATTGGTACTAGAGCCGGAGCTAATCGGGTTAATCTCAGTAGCCAAAAATGACAGTAACAAACACTTATGTTGAGAAATTTGACCGAAGTGCAAACTTTGGCATATGGAAATTAAAGATGGAGGCTATCCTAATTCAAGATGGCCTAGATATGGCACTAGAAGGAAAGGAGAAGAAGCCAGAAAATATGACGGACATGGAGTTTGCCGTCATAGACAAAAAGGCAAAATCAGGTATTATTTTAAATCTCTCAAATGAGGTTTTATGTGAAGTATCTGCAGAAACCACAGCCAAAGGCATGTGGGAAAAACTTAAAACTTTGTACATGAAGAGGACAGTGGAAAACAGACTTTACCTAAAGAAAAAGCTTTATACATTTCGTATGGTTGAAGGTACTTCTATACTCTCACATCTTGATGCATTTGATTCTATTCTTATGGCTTTGAGTAATATCGATGCTGAAGTTAATGATGAGGATCAAACCGTCTTACTACTTATTTCCTTACTCCAATCATTTAAGCATATTAGAGATACTATGCTTTATGGAAAGGATAATATCTCTTACACAGAAGTCAAATCTATCTTAAAATCAAAAGAATAGATAGATAGAGATATTACTGGGGAAAGTAGTGGAACCCACGGGGAAGGTTTATTTGTAAGAGGTAGATCTAATAAGAAAGAATCAAGTAGTGAGAGGTCTAAATCAAAGTCAAAGTTCAGATATAGAAATGTGGTGTGCAAATATTGTCATAAGAAAGGTCATATTATTTCTGAATGCTATAAGTTGAAAAACAAAGAAAAGCATAAAGAAAATAAAAATGAGCATCAAAATACTGACCCCGCTGAAGCAAGTCTAGCTGCTGATGAGTATGACGGAACAATATTTTTAGCTATTAGTAATAGTTTTAAATCTAACAATGAGTGGATTTTGGATTCGAGTTGTTCTTATCATATGTGTCCATATAAGGATTTGTTTACCACATACGAATCCGTTGGAGGTGGAGTAGTTGTCTTGATGGGAAACAATGCTCCCTACAAAGTTCTTCGTAAAGGTGCAATTCGAATCAGAATGTACGATGGTGTGGTAAGAACTCTCATCGATGTTAGATATGTTCCTGACTTAAAGAAAAATCTCATCTCATTGGGCACTCAAGAATCTCTTGGGTGCAAATACATAGGTGAAGGTGGAGTTATGAAAATCTCTTGAGGTGCTCTGGTGATCATGAAAGTACGCAGATCTGGTACGTTATACACTTTATTGGGATCCACTGTTACAGGTGCTGCTGCAGTTTCTACCCAACTTGATTTTGACATCACCAAGTTATGGTATATGCGATTGGGGCATATGAGTGAAAAAGTCTTTCTATCCTCAGCAAAAGAAGTCTTCTGTGTGGAAAAAGTATCGAGAATATGGAGTTCTGCGAACATTGTGTGTTCGGGAAGCAGAAAAGAGTCAGCTTCAAATCTCCAGCAATTCATCGAACAAAAGGTACTTTGGACTACATTCATTCAGATCTTTGGGGTCCTTCTTGTACCCCGTCAAAAGGTGGTACCAGGAATTGCTCGACATCGCACTGTGAGGATGACCCCTCAGCAAAATGGTGTTGCAGAAAGGATGAATAGAACTCTTTGGGAAAGAGCTCGTTGCATGATTTCAAATGCTGGATTGACAAACGCTTTTTGGGCAGAGGCTATTTCTACAGCTTGTTATATTGTCAATCGTGCTCCTTCTGCTCCTTTGAGCTTTAAGACTTCGAAGGAAATATGGTCAGGTACTCCTGCTAATTATTCTAATTTAAAATTTTTTGGTTGTCCTGCATACATGCATGTAAATGATGGTAAATTAGATCCAAGGACAAAAAAATGTATTTTCCTTGGATACGCATCTGGAGTGAAAGGATACAGACTCTGGTATCCTGATCCTAAGTCACCAAAATTCATAATAAGCAGAGATGTAACCTTTGATGAATCATCTATGTTGCACCCCAGAAAAGAGTCTTCTAGTTCTAGTATTATGAATAAGGAGCAGGGTATACATGAGCAGCTGGAGGTTGAACTTGGCATTCCTTCTAAGCCAAACTCATCAACCTTGGAGCAAAATACAATTGAAACTCCTGAAGTTGAAGCTTTAGAAGTTGAGCCAGAGGTTGTGACTTTTGAAGTTGAACCAAATGAATATTCTATAGCCACACACAAACCAAGGAGACAAATTCAAAAACCAGAAAGGTATGGAGATTATGTTGCATTTGCCTTTTCAGTTGTACAGGAAACTGAAGAAATTGGAGAACCATCAAATTATTCAGAAGCAGTTTCTAGTATTGATTCAGCCAAGTGGCTGATTGCAATGAATGAAGAAGTTGAATCTCTCCACAAGAATGGTACTTGGTCTCTTGTGAAGCCGCCGTCAGGTAAAAGAATTGTTGGTTGTAAATGGGCCTTCAAGAAAAAAGATGGAATTCCAGGGGTTGAAGATGCAAGGTATAAAGCACGATTAGTTGCAAAGGGCTATAGTCAGGTACACAGAGTTGATTTTAATGATATTTTCTCACCTGCAGTTAAACATAGCTCTATTCGTGTCTTGCTTGCCTTAGTTGCCATGTATGATTTGGAATTGGAACAACTTGATGTTAAGACAACTTTCTTACATGGCGAACTTGAGGAACAAATATACATGCATCAACCTGAAGGATTTGAAATTGAAGGAAAAGAAGATCGTGTTTGCTTGTTGAAAATATCCTTGTATGGATTAAAGCAGTCTCCAAGACAATGGTACAAGAGGTTTGATTCCTTAATGTTGGGTCATGGTTATTCGAGGAGCATGTATGATAGTTGTGTGTACTTCTGGAAGTTAAATGATGGTTCATTTGTATGCTTATTGTTATATGTTGATGACATGCTCATTGCTGCTAAGGATTTGACAGAAATTCACATTTTGAAAAGTCAGCTGAAAAGTGAATTTGAAATGAAAGATTTGGGAGCAGCTAAGAAAATCCTTGGCATGGAGATCGAAAGAGATCAAGGAGCCAATAGGCTATTTATGACCCAGAAGAAGTACTTGGAGAAAGTCTTAGAGAGGTTTGGCATGAAAGATGCTAAACCAATGAGTACTCCTCTTGCTGCTCTTTTTAAGTTATCAGTTGCTCAATCACCGCAGACAAAGGAAGAAGAGAGGTATATGGAACAGGTACCATATTCCAATGCCGTTGGCAGTATTATGTATGCAATGGTATGTACACGTCCAGATATTTCACAAGCAGTAAGTGTGGTAAGCCGGTATATGGCTTACCCTGGTAAAGCACATTGGTAGGCTGTGAAATGGATCCTCAGATACTTGCGAGGTACTTCAAACACATGTTTGGAGTTTGGGAGAAATGCTAACACTTTGGTTGGTTTTGTAGATTCTGATTATGCAGGTGATCTTGACAAAAGAAGATCACTAGCATGCTATGTTTTTGTATTGGTGGTTGTGCTATCAGCTGGAAAGCGACATTACAACATGTAGTAGCTTTATCTACTACCGAAGCAGAATATATGGCAGTGACCGAGGCAATCAAAGAAGCCTTATTGTTGAAGGGTCTATTTGCTGAACTCAGCTTCCACCAAGGTGGTATTATCATTTTCTGTGATAGTCAAAGAGCCATTCACTTGACTAAAGATTAGATGTATCGTGAGAGGACGAAGCATATTGATATCAAGTATCATTTCATATGGGAAACCATTGTGAAGGAAAGGTCTCTGTTCAGAAGATTAACACAAGAGACAATCCTGCTGACATGTTCACAAAGTCTCTTCCAGTCAGTAGGTTCAAGCTTTGTTTGAACTTGATTGGCATTTATGAAGAATAATTTAGCCCAAATGGGCTTTTGCGGAGAGAATGGAGCAAATTTACTATATTCACCAAACTCAGGCCAAGGTGGAGATTTGTAGTGTGGCCTTTTGTTTGATTGAATCTTTTGTGAAGGATTTGAAAGCCACAAATGTGGAAATTTGGTAGCCATATTTGTCAAAGGTTTGGTAGCTACATTTATCAAAGATGTGGAAGCCACAATATTTGATATATTCACATTAAGATGTTGAATTTTTTGTATCTTCCAAAGACATCATCCATGACATCAACAAGCTCATTTTATCTCTATAAATAGGGAGGTTAGACATAAGTTGAAACACACCTTAAGCATATGAAAACATTTCATTGCTTTCTTTCCTTGTCTTTCCATTAAGAGTAATTTTGTAAGAAAGTAAGTGTTGTGAAACACTTGTGTGAACCCTTTCTTTGGAGTGATCTTGTGAGGTTATTCTCTTTGGATATTTGGGATTAATTAGAGTATTTACTCTAATTTTGTACTCTGCTCCTCTCCGCTTGTGGATTATATCACACCAACCGAACCACCTTAAATTTGTGTCTTCTTTATTTGCTTTACTTTCATCATTCTCAACTTACTATTGCCTTTATTATTGTCATTATAACATTGTTTGGCTAAATTCCGCACTACACTAGTTTTCGATCCTAACAAAGGCCCTGAACAGTGAAATACATAACTCCTTTGAATGGTATTACATATCATGCAATTTGTGCCTGCGAAAAATCAAACCTATCAATGGTGTCTATACATGCCCTTATTGCGCAAAACAATTTGAATTTCCTTTGGTCAGGTAAGATATCATTTATCAATGTAACTGCTTCTTACATATGTACAACTGTCCCCTAACATATTATGTACATCTAGGTACAAAATACACATTCAAGTCAAGGACGGCACTGGAGAGACTACTTTGGTCCTTTTTGATGGCGTGGCTGAAAATTTGCTTGATACTTCGGCATCCAAGTTGGTCAACAGGTTGTCTTCAGTTGATACAGATGTACCATCACACATTCAGAGCCTTACCAGCAAAAAAATTGTTTTCAAGCTAAAATTCAATGCTTATAATTTGAAAGAGGGTCTTGAAAATTTTACGGTTTCAAAAGTTTTTACTCCAGATTAGGTGCTGGAAGAGTAGTACAACAATAAGAAACAATATCAGGTGAAGTAGTATAGTTTGTATCACTTTGTAGTTCAAATTAAATACTCCCATACTTTATTACACTTTCAAAATAAAAGCTACGCGAAGACTGTTAATTAGTAAGGCTTCACTTATATTATCGTCTACATCGTCTACAGGATACAGGCAAAGTGGAAGGTACACCTGAAAACAGTGATCGGGATGTAGAAGGATCTGAAAAAACACATCCTGATACCGAAGGTATTTCCATCTGGAAGAGAACATTTACAACTACAAATATCAAAAAGAGGAGAAACCTGATCATGCACAACGACAAAGATATCGCTGGACCTACCAACATAGATTCAACACTTGACATTTCAGATGAGGATGTGGTCATGTGGAACCGCCATACAACATTCACAAAAAAAGTAAGGTAAGGAAGTATAGATTGCCCCACTTTGGAGCTCATATTTAATGGACGTGTTCAATAATAAACTTATAAATAACAGAAACCCTTACACTGTTATTAATGTTTGATTTGTAATACATCCTCCAGGGAAAAGGACAAATGAATGAGAGAAGTGAACCCAACGACTGGAAAGCAGAAGGATCTAACACCGCAGAGTCTCAGGAACATGATCACAATGACAAATGTGATCCCATTTTGAAGAGAAGAGTTTCTACAAGAAAACTGAAGAAGAAGAGAAGCCTATACATAGATGACGACTATTAGAGTTACTTAACCTATTTGTACACATATTGTAATTTACTTATTCTTCTGTACCACTTATGTAATACTTAGATAATATTTTGTCAATATATAATATTCTCTACCTCCACATTGGGGGTTAGGTTTTCCACTCTAACATGGTATCAGCCTAATCTTTCCTACTTCTACCCTCCCGCCGCCGCTCCTCTCTCGCTGCTGCCTCCTCTCTTCTTCTTCTTCCTTCGCTTTTCCTCTCCCCTCTTCTCCATTCGATCATGGCTGCCTCCTCCACCAGCGATGCCACTCTTCCCATTGCCACTGTTTTACACATGATTACAATTAAGCTCTCCTCCACCAATTATCTCTATTGGAAAAATCAGATGCTGCCCCTACTTTCTTATCAACGCTTATTGGATCATGTTGATGGGTCCTCCGTAGCTCCTCCATCGTCTCTTCTTACGGATGGCAAAGAGGTTCTGAATCCTCTTTATGATGCCTGGCTTGCCATTGATCAACGGGCTGTCATTATCCTTAATTCTTCCCTTACGGAAGAGGCGGTCTCTGAAATTTTGGGTCTCACAACAGCCCGCCAAATCTGGGTTGCGCTTGAATCTGCCTATAGCAATTCTTCTGTTGAACGCGTCCATAATCTGCGCGATCAACTTCGTCAATTGGTCAAAGGTTCATTATCTGTTGCTGTATTTGGTCGTCAATTTAAATCCGTTTGTGATCAGTTGGCTGCCATTGGTCAACCTGTTGATGATATTGATGAACTTCATTGGTTTTTATGCGGCTTAGGAGCCTCTTTTGAGACTTTCTCCACTGCCATTCGTGCCACCAAACCGGCGCCTACCTTTCGCGACTTACTCTCACAGGCGGAGAGTCATGAACTTTTTCTCAAATCCCTTCATGGTGCCACATCCTCGCTGCCTGCTGCCTGCTGCCTTCACTGCCCAGTCGCCTCGGCAGTCCTCTCTCGTCAGCGGCCGTGGTCGCTCTAACAGAGGCGGTGGTGGTTCGGGTGGTCGTGGTCGTGGCCGCAGGCCCCCTCACTGCCAATTATGTCGTACTGATGGCCACTATGCAAGTGCTTGTCCCACTCTTGCTACCTTTGCCGCTCAAGCTGCCTCTCGTGACGCAAACTTGGCTCAAGCGTTCAATGCCCAATGTCATGTCACTACTGCTGCCCCTGATTGGTATGTTGATTCCGGGGCCACTGATCACATGACTTCGTCTTCACCAAGTGTTCCTCATGCTTCTCCATACTCCGGCAATGCTAACGTGACATTTGGAAATGGTACTGCTCTTCCTATCACTCATACGGGTTCCTCTACTGTTTCTAATAATCTGCACTTGCGTGATGTTCTGGTTGTTCCACATCTTGCCAAGAATCTTTTGTCCATTAGTAAACTAACACATGATAATCCGGTGGATGTTTTGTTCTCCAAATCGTTTTTTCAGATTCAGGACAGAAAAACGAAACAGGTTCTAACTCGAGGCAAATGTGAGAATGGGCTATATGTTTTGCATAATGAACATCAAGCTTTGGCGGCTACTACAAATTCAAGTTTGAAGGCATCTTATGAACTTTGGCATAGTCGTTTAGGGCATGTTGCCTTTGATACTGTTTTACTTTTACATAAGTTAGGTTCTTTGTCTGTTACTTCTATTTTACCCAAACCAGTCATTTGCTCTTCTTGTCAACTCTCTAAAGGACACCGTTTGTCATTTGATTTAAATAATAAACGATCTTTGCATCCTTTGGACTTAATACATTGTGATTTGTGGGGCCCTGCGCCTATTACATCTACTGATAACTATAGGTATTATGTGGCCTTTGTTGATGACTACTCTCGCTTCACTTGGTTTTATCCTCTCAAAACCAAGTCTGGATTTGCTGCTGTTTTGTCTGTTTTCATGAAGTTTGTGCAAACTCAATTTTCTCGAAAAATTAAGGTTTTTCAAAGTGATGGAGGCACAGAGTTTGTTAATCACACTGCTCGTCGACTATTTGAAGAAAATGGCACTTTTCACAGGTTATCTTGTCCGTATACGCCCCAGCAAAACGGCAGAGTTGAGAGAAAACACCGTCACATCGTGGAGACTGGTTTGGCCATGCTTTTTAATGCAAATGCTCCTACCTCTTATTGGGTAGATGCGTTCAGCTCCGCTGTTTATATCATCAATCGTCTACCTTCGAAGGTTTTGAACAACAAGTCTCCTTTTGAGCTCTTGTTTTCTGAGAAGCCCAATTATCGTACCTTCAAGGTCTATGGCTGCCGAGTATTTCCATATCTTCGAGACTATACAAATCACAAGTTATCTCCAAGAAGTCTTCCGTGCATCTTCATCGGTTATAGCTCTCAATACAAAGGTTATCGGTGTCTTGATCCGGCAACGTCTCGCATCTATGTTACTCGCCATGCTCGTTTTGATGAGCACTCTTTACCTTTTTCGGGCGTTACTTCATCAACGGACTTAAACTCCTTGCATCTCTCAACCTTTTTGGAGCCGTCTTCCATGCCGGCAGAATCCTCCGTGATCACTAGTTCTTCGTCTTCGCCAGCCTCAACGCATTTGCCTTCTCTATGTCCTCCTTGTTTGGATGGTTTTCACAGTGATAACCCGGCAGTATCCCAGCCATTACATGCTGCTCCGTCTGATGTTTCACCCGCTGCAGTGCCGCCAGTCCTTGTTCCTTCCACATCGTCTCGGGTCGGCCTTCCCTCGCAACAACCTGCTGCCCCATCTCTGCCGACTATGGCTGCCGATTTAGGTGATTCTTTGGCTCCACCTCAGCTCCCTGCATCAGTGTCCACTCCAGCAGTTCATCCCATGGTAACTCGGTCCAAGGCAGGCATTTTTAAACCTTCCACTCGACATCAAGCCAACTTAGCTCATCTTGAAACTCATCGCCTCTTTAGCGCTTTATTTGCTTCTTCTGAACCAAGAGGGTTCAAGTCGGCTGCTAAGCACCCACAGTGGATGGCTGCAATGCATGAGGAAATGTCCGCTCTAACTCAAAATGCTACGTGGACTTTGGTGCCTCGTCCGCAATCCAGTAATGTTGTTGGTTCCAAATGGGTTTTTCGCACTAAGTACAACTCAGACGGGTCTGTTGAACGTTTCAAAGCGCGACTGGTGGCTCAAGGCTTCACTCAAATCCCTGGCTTAGATTATTCCCACACCTTTAGTCCGGTGGTTAAGGCTTCTACGGTACGAATTGTCTTATCTCTTGCCGTTATCAACAATTGGAAGCTTCATCAGCTTGATGTCAAAAATGCCTTCTTGCATGGTCATCTGAATGAAGTTGTTCATATGGAACAACCCCCTGGCTTTGCAGACTCTCGGTTTCCTGATCATGTGTGTCGCTTGAACAAAGCGTTATACGGCCTCAAGCAGGCTCCGCGTGCTTGGTTTCAGCGATTAAGTTCCTTCCTTCTCAACAATGGTTTTACGTGCAGTCGCTCAGATACATCTCTGTTTGTTTTCAAACGCTCCTCCTGCATTATGTACCTGCTCGTCTATGTTGATGATTTAATCCTCACTGGAAACCGAACTGACCTCATGGTTGCGTTTATCTCTCGTTTACACCAGGAGTTTGCTATTAAAGATCTTGGAGCTCTCAATTATTTTCTTGGTCTTGAAGTGACCTATACTGATAATGGGTTATTTCTCAGCCAATCCAAGTATGCTCGTGATATCCTTGAACGTGCTGCTTTGCTTGATTCTAAGCCTGTGCACACCCCCTTAGCTCCTCATGAGTCCTTCATCACCGCTGGTGATCCTTTTCAGGATCCAACTCATTATCGGTCTCTAGTCGGAGCATTGCAGTACCTTACCATTACTCGTCCGGATCTGTCCTATGCAGTGAACCAGGTTAGTCAGTTCTTACAGACACCGACTGTTTTTCATTTCCAGTGTGTCAAGCGCATTCTTCGGTATGTCAAAGGCACACTTGCCTATGGCCTGTTGTTCACCAAGCCGCATAATGTCTCTATTCTTGGTTACTCGGATGCTGATTGGGCCAGATGTCTCGAAACTCGCCGTTCTACTTATGGCTACTCTATTTTCCTTGGTGGAAACTTAGTATCCTGGAGTGCTAAGAAACAACCGACTGTCTCCCGCTCCAGTTGTGAATCGGAGTATCGAGCCATGGCGAATACTGCGGCTGAAATTGTATGGATCACTCACTTGCTTCGCGAACTCCATGCCTTGCCTCCTGATCGCCCCACGCTGCTATGTGACAATCGGAGTGCACTCTTTCTCACACAAAATCCTGTGTCTCATAAGAGGGCGAAACACATTGATCTGGACTATCACTTCATTCGGGAGCTTGTGTCGTCTGGTAAACTCTACACTAAGTTTGTCCCGACCACGCTTCAGGTGGCTGACATCTTTACCAAGAGTCTTCCTCGGCCTCAGTTTGAATCTTTCCGCGCAATGCTTGGCCTTCGTCCACCACCGTTTCGCTTGAAGGGGGGTATTAGAGTTACTTAACCTATTTGTACACATATTGTAATTTACTTATTCTTCTGTACCACTTATGTAATACTTAGATAATATTTTGTCAATATATAATATTCTCTACCTCCACATTGGGGGTTAGGTTTTCCACTCTAACAACGACGAAGAAAGCTTTTCTCCCACCCAGACAAATGCAAAATAGAGCATTTTCCTACTTTAATGTAGCTACTATTAGTTCACCCAAAAAGTAGTTTGTTTCAGGATATCTATTGACGTATGTATTATTAAGTTTAATAGTGCTTTTCACTACTCGGAATGTTGAAGATGTAGTTTAGTGAATGGATTTATGAAAGTTTTATTGTTATAACAAATCTCAATGAGAATTTTCCTACTTTAATGTAGCTACTATTAATTCACCCAAAAAGTAGTTTCTTTCACGATATGTATTCACGTATGTATTATTAAGTCTAATAGTGATTTTCCCTACTCGGAATGTTGAAGATGTAGTTTAGTGAATGAACTTATGAAAGTTTTGTTTTTATAACAAATCTCAATCAAGAAGGTTTACTATATACTACATACGCTTCCTTCAGCAATTCAATGTGTGAGTGGTAATCATTCGCCTCATGGGCGTTTTAACAACATTCCCGATAAACACATCCTCACCGCGCCCTTCTTAATGTATATGAAACAGCAATTACACATATAGGACACTCTGTAATCACAACTTGCAAGGACATAGCGCTTTCCTTACACAACAAATATACCATACCAACACTTGATAACCATGGATGACCAAACACCCTTAACATCAATTGTTCCACCTGACACAAATCCATTGGCTTTCACCTTCAATCACATTACCAACATAAATGTTGTTGGAGAGTCGCCCAAGACTACAAATCCTCATGCGTCGCTCATTCACACTGTGATGGCAGTTAAGGGTCAACTATATTGGCTATGGAAGATACTGGGGCTACTCATATGTTCTTCGATGTCAAGGTTGCCGCAAAATGGGCGCTCAAGTTGGCAAACAGTCCTTTCTATGTTCAGTTTGTAAGATCAAAAGCACAGGCCATTGTGGCCCTGGCTCCAAATGTTGGGGAAATAATTCTTGTGCTTACACATCACACAAGCCCCTATACAACAAGTTCTCCTACCAAGTAAACTAATTATTGGATACCAACGGAATTGGGAAATGAATCAATTATTCGAGTCTCAAAATAAAAATTGACTACAAAATCGCCATAATTAAAAAAATTCATACCAATTTGAATTAATACCTTCCCATAAGAATTTTCCATGGTGTCGATAGCACACCCCCCCACCACCTCTACCCCAAAAACTAAATACTTTCGAACCCAAATATGGAATAACATATAATATCGCCAATGTCGAGCAGCAATTACAACCTGTAACGGCAAGAACACTTAAGGAAGTGAAAAAATATTTTTATCCTCTTTGGTAAATCGAAAAGGTGTGTACTTTGGCATAAACAGAAACTCCCGCATGTCTGCTTAATTTGTTGACCGTTACTTTTACCAAATTCAGTTTAAATTGCACCTCACTTTGACAGTATATTTTGGAACAGTACGAAACACCCAAAAGGTGTGTACTTTTGTAGATTAAGTCACTGACTCATGCCTCTTACTTTATTGAAGCCAAATATAATTAAATCACAGTACACAATTACTTATCCCAATTATAATTCTATTACAAACGCCTGCAATTACAACTGCAGAAATTCTATCCTACTCTTCCTCCCAAAAACACCATCCATTAGTTCACCATCTCAAACTTCATCAACAAACACAAGAGCAGCACACTATAACCGGGTGTGAAGCCGAATATTATGTCCCAGTGCGCAGGGTACTGCCATTAAATCACCACCATCACACAACGTGTTCCATACAACTATTGTAAAAGACGTGCAAGAAGAGGAGGCACAACAACGTTTCGTACATACTGGTGGAGACGACTTAATATTACCCAACTACATAACGAACGACCAATTCACCCACTACCAGTGTCGTTGAGCATCTCCATGCACGTCTTGAATGTATACATTAACACTAATACATTTCAGGTAGCCAATGTGGAATGCCATCTGAATCACCCGTAGAGGAAAGACGAACAGGCTCATTTTCCATGTATCAAGAGATTGGCAGCAGAAGAGTAATAATTGGCCAGAATACACGTACGTATCTTTTGCCTTGGACAACATCCACTTACCCATAACAGGTTATCGGGTATACAACATTACTATTACTGCATACAATACTTCCAATTGATTCTAAACTAAATTATGTGGCAGCTGAATATTCAACAACTTCAAAGTTGGGACCTCCAACATACAGCTGCCAACATTGTGGGGCCATCTTATGGTATGAGAAACGGACAGACAAAAGTAAAAATCCAAGACACCCGAAATTCACTTTCTGTTGTATGGAAGGCCGAGTACAGCTACCATTATTCACTCAACCTCCAATCTACTTCAAAAAACTTCTGGGCCCAGACTCGGGCAAACTGGGTATAAGTTTTAGGAAAAACATTAGAGTGTATAACTCGATGTTTGCATTTACATCCATGGGAGGCCGAGTAGACAAATCAATCAACCGTGTGAAAGGACCTTACGTATTCAGGATAAGCAGTCAAAATTACCATCACATTGGCTCTCAATTACCTGAACCTGGAAGAAACCCTCAATTTGCCAAACTCTATATATATGATACTGACAATGAGATCAATAATAGAATCAATAGTCTGATGCATAAGGAAGTTGAACCACAAATAGTTCAGGGAATATCTGAAATGCTTGATGAGCATAATGGTTTGGTCAAATCATTCCGTATGGCAAGGGATAGATATCGAGAACAACCAGAATCTGTATTTTGCCTGCGCCTCCTATCAGAAAGGACCAATGACGGCCAACAATACAATATACCAACGGCTTCAGAAGTGGCAGGATTAATAATTAGTGAACTTACAGATGCTAACTTTCAGCGCGATGTTATTGTAGAACATCGGAAAAATGGACTACAAAGAATCACAGATTTACATCCATCTTTCATGGTGATGACTTACCCATTAATACACCCATATGGCGAAGATGGATATAGGCTTGGAATTCGGTAGGTGGATGTACGTAATAAATCATTCACGAGGAACGAGTTGACCATGAGGCAATTTTATTGCTTCCGAATACAACAACGGCTTAATGAGGGACACACTCTTCTACAAGCTGGAAGACTGTTGCAGCAATACATTGTGGATGTTATATGGCAATTGAAGAAAAAAGATTTCGGTGTATCCGAAATAATAAAAAAAAACTAAGGGCACATCTTTTTGGTGGGTTGATGGATGCTATTGTTCGGGGAGATTCTGATTGTTCACGGGTTGGGAAAACTATTATACTACCTTCATCGCACACTGGTGGACCACGATATAGGGCACAAAATTATCAAGATGCAATGGTGATATGCAGGTGGGCTGGCTACCCAGATTTGTTCCTTACTTTCACTTGCAATCCAAAATGGCCAGAAATAAATGAAATGCAGCGCTTGATTTCACGAGAGAACGATGGTAGCCGGGTGGACATCATATGCAGAGTTTTCCAGATCAAGCTGTTTCAACTAATGCAACATCTTAAAAAAATAGAAGCCCTTTGGAAAAATTGTTGCATGTAAGTACGGTGTGTTACATATTTTTAATTACATTACAACTTAGTCACAGAATACCCAGCCGGAAAGAGATAGTGTTACAATAACACAAAATATGCATTCGAGGATACACACATAAATTACTTTAATTCACAACCATCCTAATCATTTAACTACACAAATTTATATTCAGGTATATATACAATTGAGTTCCAGAAAAGAGGATTACCCCATGCACACATACTGCTCTTCCTTCATGAAACATTAAATATGTTAGAACTTGAAACTATAGAGAAAAAAGATAAGCTTCAGCAACAAGGTTTTTATCATTCATTACAGATTTCAAAAGACATACACACATATATCTACATAAGCTTTTCCAAAGTTAGTAAAGGACCATACCTATCCAACCACTATTGACTTTCTTATAAAACATATTCCATAAAACAAGGACTACCTTTCCTTTACAAACTAAACATAATATTTAAAAAAGGAACCATTAAATAAAAAACTATCTAGAAATATCTTAACATTCCTCCTTTAGATTTTTCTTGGATACTCCCAACTTAACCCTTAGAACTTCAAATTTCCCCTTAGGAAGAGCCTTGGTCATGATGTCTACAATCTGCTGATCTGAGCTGCAATGAACAAGTTGAACTTCGCCATCCTTCTCTGCTTGCCTGATAGTGTGAAACTTCACATTTATATGCTTGCTACGACCATGTTGCACTGGATTTTTGGCCATAGATATTGCTGCCTTGTTGTCAACCTTAATGGCAATAGGTTCAATGTCATTTTGCTCCAGATCAAGTAGAATCTTTCTTAACCATAGAGCTTGATTAGTTGCACCAGCAGTAGCGATGTATTCTGCTTCTGCAGAAGATTGAGCTACCACCTCTTGCTTCTTTGAATTCCATGAGAACATGCCTGAACCAAGTGTAAAAGAAAATCGAGAATTGCTTTTCATATTATTAACGCTTCCTGCCCAATCACTATCTGAATAACCCATCAGTTGCCCTTGCTTTTCCCTTTTAAACCAAGTACCATAATCAACAGTTCCTTTGATATATCTCAACATTTGTTTAGCAACACCAAGATGAACTTGACTTGGATCTTGCATAAACCTTGACAGAAAACTTGCCGCGAACATGAGATTAGGTCTTGTTTCTGTCAAATTTAGCAAACTACCAATTAGACTTCTATAAACTGTTGGATCAGCCATGTCACCTCCTTCAAACTGCAAAATCTTTTCATTGTGAACCAGTGGGATCGGTACAGGCTTGCACCTCTCCATCTTGAACCTTTTAAGAATATCCCATGCATATTTTCTCTGAGAAATGAAGATTTCATCAGTAGCTTGATGAATCTCCATTCCCATAAAGTAACTCATTTCACCCAAATCTGACATTTCAAACTTGATCTCCATTTCTTGCTTGAACTGATTCACCATAGCTTCATTGCTTCCTGTTACCAAAAGATCATCAACATAGAGTGACACCACAAGCACATCTCCTCATTTAGCCTTCTTCAAATATAAAGTGGCTTCATTTTCACTTCTCTTGAAGCCACAATGAATGAGATGATCATCAATCTTACTGTACCATGCTTGAGGAGCCTGCTTTAATCCATACAATGCCTTATGAAGTTTGTAGACTTTATCCTCCATTCCTGCAACTTGAAAGCCTTCTAGTTGATCAATATAAATCTCCTCCCGCAACAGTCCATTTAGGAATGCCGATTTCACATCCAAATGATACAACTTCCAATTTGACTGAGCTGCCAAAGCAAATAGAAGTCTTATTATATCATGTCGTGCAATAGGGGCAAACGTGTCTCCATAATCCAGACCTGCAACTTGAGCGTAATCTTTCACAACAAGTCTTGCTTTATATTTATAAACTGAGCTATCTGGATTAAGTTTGGTTCTATAAACCCACTTCACCTCAATTATATTTCTATTTTTGGGTTTATCAACCAGCTTCTGAGTATCATTCTTCTCGTCATACCAATCTCCTCCTTCATAGCTTCAATCCAAACTTCATGCCTTGATGCTTCTTGATAGCTATTTGGTTCCGAGATTGCGACATTACATCTTTCATATATCTCAGAAAGGGACCTTGTCTTCAAAATTGGCGAATCAAGTGAGGATTCCCTATCTAATTCTTCATCATCCTCCAGATTTTCAGAGCCAAATGATTGGATTTTAGGCAGCGGACTCAAGTTCTGAAAATCTGTATTATCTTTCTCAATTTGCTCCTTATCCCCAATAAGCATGCTTATCCACGACTACATCTCTTCTGATTGAAATACTTTTTGTTTGCAAGTTGAAAACTCTATAACCCTTGGCTTATGATGAATAACCGATAAAGATCCCCAATTCACCTTTCGGTTCAAGTTTGCTTCTTTTGACAGAAGGAACATGTGAATAGCATATCAAACCAAAAACTTTTATATGCTTGGCAGATGGTTGTATTCCACTCCATGCCTCAATAGGAGTCTTTTCATCCACAGATTTTGTTGGCAGCCTATTTAACAAATACACTGAAGTATGAATAACTTCTGCCCAAAAGCTTTGTGGCAGTTTCTTTTCCAGCAACAAACATCTAGCCATTTCAACAACAGTCCTATTCTTCCTCGCCGAGACTCTATTTTGTTCGGGTGAATAGTTTACTGTCAACTTGTGATCAATCCCCATATCTTCACAATACTTATTGAACTCATTTGAAGTGTATTCACCACCATTGTCCGACCTCAAAGCCTTTAGCTTACAACCACTTTGTCTTTCCTCAAAAGCTCTAAATTTCTTAAAAACTGAAAATACCTGAGACTTGTTACTTAGAAAATACACCCAAGTCATCCTTGTTAAGTCATCAATAAAGAGCACAAATTATTTATTGTGTCCCAAAGATGATGTCTGCATAGGTCCACACACATCAGTGTGAACTAGTTCAAGTTTTTCAGTTGCCCTATAGGTAGCATTTTTAGGAAATGCTTTCCTGTGTACCTTCCCATCTGACAAGACTCACAAACTTCTTTAGACAACGAAATCTCAGGTAAATCCTTAGTCAAGTCTTTTTTATACATAGACTTTAAAGTAGCATAGTTAAAATGACCATATCTTTTGTGCCACAACCATGACTCATCCGTACTTGCAAAATTTGGACTATCAAACTTCCCATCTAAAGGAAAAGTTTTATCCACCATTTCTACTTTAACAATCAAACGATCTTCATAGTCAAAGATCAAACAATGTTTGCTCTTAAAAAATAAAGAATAGCCTTAGATATCATTTGAGCCACACTTAACAAGTTACATGCTAAACAAGGAACATACAACACATCATGTATAAACTTTGTACCTTGTGTAGTTTGAAAGGCAACTGGACCCTTTCCATGTGCATCGACTATTTCACCATTTCCCATCCTAACTTTAGCTTTGAATGACTTGTCAAGTGTGTGAAACAAGAGCTCATTGTGTGACATATGACTCGTACATCCACTATCTATGAACCATGAGGATTTGTTGGCTGTGTTTTCTACATGAGAAGCCATAAACAAGCCTTCTTCTTCATTTTCAGACTTTTCAACAAAATTTACCTACTGCACATGGTTTTGTTGTGGTTGATTCTGCCTGACCCTACAATTTTTCTCAATATGGCCCATCTTTCTATAGAATTTACACTGAATCAATGGCTTTCCTTTGAACCAGCAGTCTTTTTCTTGATGATTGGTTCTTTTACAATGGCTGCAAGGCGAAAACTTCCCTTTCTTTGAAGATTCCTTCCATGATTTTCCCTTTGCTACTTTATCTCCTTCCATCCTTCTACTTTCCTTCACAGGCTACTTGCCTTTATATTGTGCTTGAAATGCCACTTTTGCTACTTCTTCATCTCTTATACTTGATCTTTGTTCTTGGGCTTGCAACTTGCTGATCAGTTCTGCCACATATAAAGTCTTCAAATCACAAGATTCCTCTATTGCTGAAATCTTGGGCTCGAACCTTGCTGGTAAGCTTATCATCATCTTCTCCACCACTTCCATCGAACTCCTCTTTTAGCTTCTCCCATGCTTCTTTAGGTGTTTCACAAGCCATTATTCTTGTGAAAATCACATCTGAAAGTGTTGAATGAAGACATGTAAGAGCCTTTGGTTTCCTTGACTTCGCATCTTAATAAATCTTCATTTGTGCAACTGTTGGATTTGGACCAAGTGGAGGAGGATCATCTTCACTTTCAATTGTTTCCCATAGACTAAGAGCTTTGAGATAAGCCTTCATCTTTATCACCCATATGTGATAGTTTTCTCCTGTAAACATAGGAGGGCCTGCACTCAAGAAGCTGGTGGATGCCATGTTACTGCTGCTCAGCTCACTCACCTTAGAAGAGCTAAAGAAAAAACTTATCTCTTTGCCTTCTCAGATCCCTTAAGAAGAAGGGCTCTTGATACCATTGTTAGAACTTGAAACTATAGAGAAAAAAGATAAGCTTCAGCAGCAAGGTTTTTATCATTCATTATAGATTTCAAAAGACATACACATATATCTACATAAGCTTTTCCAAAGTTAGTAGAGGACCATACCTATCCAACCACTATTGACTTTCTTACAAAACATATTCCATAAAACAAGGACTAACTTTCCTTTACAAACTAAACATAATATTTAAAAAAGGAACCATTAAACAAAAGACTATCTAGAAATATCTCATTTTCTAACAAAAACACCTTCAGCAGATCATATTGCCAGAGCAATATCAGCAGAAATCCCTGATGTTGCAGAAGACCCGGATGGTTATAATGCAGTCAAAAACTTTATGATTCATGAACCGTGTGGAGAATTAAATCCAAAATGCCCATGCATGAAAAAAGGAAAGTGCGCAAAACATTTTCCAAAGAAATACAATGACCGAATCAATTTTGATACTGATGGATTCCCCATTTATAGGAGAAGGAACAAAGGTATTGAAGTTACGAAAAATGGTGCCAAATTAGACAACAGATATGTTGTCCCATACAGCAGGAACTTGCTTTTCCAATGTGATGCACATCTAAATGTCGAAGAATGCAATTACTCAAGGTCAGTGAAGTACCTATTCAAATATGTTCATAAAGGGTCCGATAGAGCAACAACAATAATAGAAAATAACGAAAGTACAACAGACAATGATGACATCAAAAATATCTAGACTGTAGATACATATCAGCTACAGAAGCATGCTGGAGGATTTTTAAATTTGACATACATCACAGGGAACCAGCAGTTGAGTGACTACCTTTCCATTTAGAGGGACAAAACACCATAATATTTGAAGAATCAAGGCAAGCTGAAAGCGTACTGAGCAAACCTGATATCGAAAAAATAAAATTCACAGAATGGTTTGAGGCCAACAAAGAAAATACCGATGCAAGAGAGCTGACGTATGCAGATTTCCCAACAAGATGGGTTTGGAATGCAAGAGACAAAAAATGGAGCAGGAGGCAGAAGGGAAGAGCAGTTGGGAGAATCTACTTTGCACACCCCGCCAGCGGAGAATGTTTTTATATGCGCATGCTGCTTAATTTGGTCATAGGGTGCACTTCCTTCCAAATCATAAGAAGAGTCAATGGAGTAGATCATAAAACTTATCGAGAGGCTTTCTACGCATTAGGATTATTAGATGATGATAAAGAATGGAATGGGTGCTTGGTAGAGGCTTCAGGTTGGGCCACTGGAAATGAGTTGAGACATCTCCTTGTAATGATTCTTACGCACTATCATGTGTCTAATGCAAGACAAGTAAGGAAGAATAACTATGAAATATTATCAGAAGATATAACAACAATTCAGAGAAAGGGATTGGGCATGAATGATTTACAATTAAATGACAAACAAATTGAGGCGTACACATTGGTTGAGATTGAAAGCATCCTATTAAAGATGGGTAAAACTTTGAAAGACATAGATGGGATGCCACTTCTAGATTCTTCGTTACTTCGCAAGATGCCCTTAAAAGGGAGCATGAAAAATCCTTTGCTCAATTAAATTTTTGTCAACGACAGGCTTATGATGCGATAATAACATTTGTACAGAATGAAGAAGGTAGATTAATATTCATTCATGGCCATGGTGGTACGGGCAAGACCTTTTTGTGGAATACAATAATATCACACCTCCGATCACAATCAAAAATAGTTCTCCCCATTGCGACTTCTGGTATAGCAGCTTTGTTATTACCTAATGGTAGGACAGCTCATTCATGCTTTCATATTCCGTTGAATGTCACTCTAGAGTCGACCTGTGAAATAAAACAAGGGAGCCAACTAGCTGAACTTCTAAAGAAAACTTCTCTGATTATTTGGGATGAAGCGCCAATGGCAAATAAATTATGTTTTGAAGCCTTAGACAAGACCTTGAGGGACATCCTCCGAGACAGATATGAAAATAGCTCAGACAAACCTTTTGGGGTGCTAACAGTCGTATGTGGTGGTGATTTCTGACAAATTCTACTAGTTATTCCAAAGGGAACTAGATATGACATTATTGACGCAGCCCTGAGCTCCTCTCACTTGTGGCCCTTTTTCTCCATTTATGAATTGAAGGAAAATATGTGCCTTAGTCGTGGAAAAATAAGGGGTACTGAGGCAGCAAAACTATCCGCATTCGATAAATGGTTGTTGCAGATCAGAGAAGGATCAAATTATGATGATACTAAGAAGGACATGATTAATATGCCGCCTGATGTCTGCGTTGAACCACCGGTCGATCCTATTGGATCAATTGTTGATGCAGTATATCCATCGCTATTACAGAAGTACAACGACCCAGCATATTTGAAAGAAAGAGCAATACTCACACCAAAAAATAAACTGGTGCATGCGCTAAATGACATAATCATGAAAATGATACCAGGGGAAGGAACAACATATTATAGCTCTGACGATGTGTGTAAAGTAAGCGTGAACACTGAGGAGGAAGATATATTTTACCTGATAACAGCATGGGTAGCAAAAATCATATGATATCTTTAGAGGAGCTTGATGGACACCAAATAAAGACATAAAATGTTTTAAATGTCCATCAAAGTGAAGAGAAGGAAGAAAGTGGCCATGTGTGCAAATGGTCATCTCATGAATTCAAGAATTCACAAAAGAAGGTAACCAAACAAGGCCCTTAACTCATTAAGGGTAAAATTGTCAAAGAAGTGTCTTCTTTATTTCCTTTGTATAAATAGTAGTTTTATTATTTTGGAAGACTTAGATTATGAATATTATGATGAATTGAATATTTGAAAGCTTTGAAGCTTGTAGTTTCTAGGTGTAGCTAGCATTAGTGTAGTTCATAGTTGGTAATTGTAGTTGAGTGATTAGGGTGGATTCCTGATATTCCTTGTGTTAACTTCTTCTTGCTTAATCGATCATCGAGTTACCCTCTTTGTGGATTCAACTTGGTTTTCTCATTTTTTATTGAGTTTGGGTTATTGTTGTTTGATCAGATTCAATTGAGAGGTGAAGGTATAAAGTCCTATGTTGCTCATAAATTCGATTATATTTCGATAATTCCACATATGTTTTCTTATTTCTTTCAATTGTCCTTTTCATTCTTATCATTTGGTATCAGAGCCTAGGTTTAGATTTGTTCTTATAATTCTAGTCTTGATTTGCAAAGTGAATTTTTTTAAAAAAAATCTGCCAAAAATTTTGAAAAAAATATTTTGATTCTTGTTATTATTGTTGTTTTTGACACTAGGTTCTTGTTCCCTAGTATCTTTTGCTTCTATGTTCAAAATTTCAAGCGATTTGGAGTTGGGAAGAAGAATCCACCATTAAAGGTGCTTGAAGCTTTGAAAAAAAAATTCAAGTGTGTTTTGTTGATTGAGGTTGAATTCGAGTTCAAAAGGTATTGGGTTTTTTCTCTAGTTCGGAGGAAAGATAATCTTGAAATTTGAGGTGATTTGGTAAAGTTTTGAAGTGGAGTTTATTTTTTGTGTGCTTCATGTCCTTGGTGTTTTTCATGAGTTCTTAAAGAAGAAGAAGGAAGAAAGTACTTTTGATTCAATGTTTTCAAGTCAAAAGTGAGTCAAGGTGTTTATTAGTCCATTGGTGGAAATTTGAAAAAAAAAAGAAATGAAATAAAAAAAAAATTGAATTTCAAAAAAAAAATTAAATTAAATTTGACATGGACATGCCACGTCAGCAGTCAACAGTCAAAGTCAACCATTGACTGCCGAGTCAGCAGCCATGTGTGCGCCAACATAGCAGTAGACAGCGCCACCTCTTCCAGACGTGCCACGTGGCGCGTGGAGCCCAACTTTAGAGACTCAAATGTGCATATTTTTTGCTTAAGAGGCCGAAAATATTCTAAGTATGGAAAGTTTTTTGTACCTAAAATTTTTTCTTAGTGTCCAAATATCGTGATTTCTTTTCGTAACTCTTTTCCTTCGATTTCTCAACTATTTAACAATTAATTAACATTTTAATTACTTGTTAAATAGTTTTAATCATCAATTATCCAGTTAAATCCTTTCAAGTGACGAACTTCTTTGAGGCCTCAAATTTTTTCTAAGCGTCCGAACTTACTTTTTTCTTCTTCCACACTCTTTTTTTTTCTATTTCGAAACTATTTAACAATTAGTTAACATCTTTAATTACTTGATAACTAGTTTTAATCATCCAATCAAAGTTTTACAAGTGATGAACTTCTTTGAGGCTTAAATTTTTTTCTAAGTGTCCAAATTTACTTCTTCTTCTTCCACACTCATTTTTCTTCTATTTCTCAACTATTTAACAATTAATTAACATCTTTAATTACTTGTTAACTAGTTTTAAATCATCAAATCATTTCTTTGATCCTTCAAATTAAGTAACGACAAATAATTTTACTACTTTTGTTACTTAGTTTGTTTTGAGTCCGAATCTTTTTGTGCTTTTTTCTTCTACTTTTCACATCTCAATTCGTTGATAACCTTCTTGATTCAAGTCCGTTAGATTTTTTTTTTGGTCGTCCTTCTTTCAAGAGTCATAAGAATCCACTCCACCACAAAGGATAGGTGACCTTGAATTGGTTGAGCGAAGCTAGTGCACTATCAATTTTGAGAAAAAGCCATAGAAGGTGAGTTGAGAGTTTAAATAAAGAGTGGCATGAGGAACCTTTCTACTAACTTGTTTGTTGAGTTTTATAGGTATGGTAAAAGGATCGTTATCATTTTGCTATCGAGGTCCTCGTACTATGAGCACAAATGAGTTGTTTGCTTCAATATAAAGAAATATTGAAAATGTCATTCAATTAGTCTCCGAGATGGAACCCGATGAGTTGGAAAGACTATTGAAGGGTACTACTCATTGTGATGTAGAACTTAAGGAGTTGCACAACCAAGGTGGAGATACTTCATGTTATGAGCTACAAGGCAACAATGCTAATTCTTGCACTTCCTTAAGTTCAGAAATTCATCGTGTCGCTAGTATCCAATTGAGTATAAGTGATAGCTTGATTTCATGTGAGCTTAATGACTCTTTGTCACATATTGATAATGTATTTATTGAGAGTGTTCATACACTAGTTGATCCTATTGATGACCGAATAGATTCTTCTTGTAAGATCAATTTGTGTCCACCTAGTGTTGACACTTGTGCCTTGAGTGATACTACATTGTCATGTAGTTCTTTTTCATGTTTTGATGAAGTGCATGTTGAGAATGTGGATACACTAGTTGATCCTATTGATGACCGAATTGATTCTTCTAGTAAAATCAATTTGTGTCCACCTAGTATTGATACATGTGCTTTAAATGATAGTTCATTATCAAGTGATATTGGTGTTGATCAACTTTTGTATAATAATCTCTTGTTTGATGATGACATGACTCTTGAGAGTGTGCATAGTGGAATACTTAATGTTGGAAGTGTAGCCACTCTTGAAGGCTATCAATTTTTTGAGAATCCACTATGGTGTGATGACACACTTTCCAAAGACGGAAATCTCTTTTGTGAAGATGATAGTACGTTTATTGGAGAGGATAGTGTTAAGAAGAAAGGTGATGCTTATGTGTTAATTGCTACTTCTTCCTTGTGTGTTCCAATTCTTCATATGAGTTATGATGCTTTAGTATATAAAGTGGAGGCTAAACTTGGGAGCACCTTGATTGAAGTTCATTTGTGTGACACCTTTCTCTACTACTTGTTTGCATATGATGATGCTTGCACTTTTGAGTAGAGTATGATATTGGAAGATAAGGGTGCCAACTGGACAAAAAAGAGTGTGCTTGATCCATGTTCATGGATTTCCTTTCCATTTGACCCCGGTAATGAGTTGAATTGTGGCACTTGTTTAGTGATGCTTGGCCAAGATGACAAGCACAATTTGGAGGAACTTGTTGGCACCTTTCCCTATGATGGAAAGTCCTTCTTGAGGGTTTACAATCCACTTGAGGGGCCTACATTGTGTATGGGGAAGGGTAGTTTTCTAACCCCCTTTCTTTACTACCTCTTTGCATATGATCTTTTTGATTGCATATCTTATGGGGGTAGGAGTTATTTGTCAAGAGAAGGTGAGGTTTATCCTAAATTCATCATGTTGTCTTTGTGTGTAACAACTTATGATGTAATGAGTACTAGGATCCTGGAACCTAGTTGTGATCTTGCATATAGGAACACCTTAGATGACCCCAATGTGCATGACACCTTTCTCTACTATCTCTTTGCTTATGACGAGTCTCGTATTTATCTTAAATGTGTATTGCATTTGGGTCGGGATTTCATTGAGGTATATACTTGTTTGTATGACCCGATTATGTGGACCTTCTATCATTTTGAAGCCGGTGAATTTTTTGGAGTATGTAAGCTTGTAGTACTGCCATCTTTTAGGTGGTATTATCCTTTTGATGTGTGGAATAGTCAATTTTCTTGTGCTCCATGTATGGGCTTAATAGTCATGATAATGGAGGATACTTGGTTGTTCCTTGAGATTGAGTCTCCTTGGTGTAAGGCTTTTTGTGCTAACAATTGTACAAACCCTCATGCTATGAGGATCTCTTGGTTGCTTGTCCTTCTTATGTTCTTGCATGGTTTGGATTCGAGGATGAATCCTTTTCAAGAAAGAGAAGATGATAACGGCATGGGTAGCAAGATAGCTCTAGAGGAGCTTGATGGATACCAAATAAAGACATAAATTGCGTTAAAGGTCCATCAAAGTGAAGAGAAGGAAGAAAGTGGCCATGTGTGCAAATGGTCATCTCATGAATTGAAAAATTCACAAAAGAAGACAACCAAACAAGGCCCTTATCTCATTGAGGGTAAAATTGTCAAAGAAGTGTCTTCTTTATTTCCTTAGTATAAATAGTAGTTTTATTATTTTGGAAGACTTAGATTTTGAATATTATGATATAATTGAATATTTGAAAGCTTTGAAGCTTGTAGTTTCTAGGTGTAGCTAGCATTAGTGTAGTTCATAGTTGGTAGTTGTAGTTGAGTGATTAGGGTGGATTCCCGATATTGCTTGTGTTAACTTCTTCTTGCTTAATCGATCATCGAGTTATCCTCTTTGTGGATTCAATTTGGTTTTCTCGTTTTTGATTGAGTTTGAGTTATTGTTGTTTGATCAGATTCAATTGAGAGGTGAAGGTATAAAGTCATTTGTTGCTCATAAATTCGATTATATTTTGATAATTCTACATATGTTTTCTTATTTCTTTCAATTTTCCTTTTCATTCTTATTACTACCCAACTGAATTTCTAAACAACTTACGCTTCCCAGGGATCCCTAACCATGGCATACACTTAAAAGTAGGAAGCCCGGTTATGCTTCTTAGGAATCTAAACCAAACAGATGGCCTCTGCAATGGGAGAAGATTAGTCATCACGCATCTTGGTATTTGGTTTGTTAGGGAAAACATCATTTCAGGGAAGAACCTTGGTTCAAGGGTCACAATTCCAAGAATTATTATGTCGCCTAAGGAATCAAAGTGGCCATTCAATCTAAAAAGGCGGCAACTTCCATTAGCCATATGTTACGCTATGACAATCAATAAAAGCCAAGGACAAACACTTCATTGGGTAGGACTGTATCTACCAAAATAGGCATTCACACATGGACAACTATACGTAGCCGTATCACGAGTAAAAGCTAGAGATGGATTAACTATCCTAAATGCGGATGAGGACACAGAAGACCCAACATTCATTAAAAACATTGTTTATAGAGAAGTCTTCTAGAAGGTATGTCCTAGAGTCTTAGAAAGAGATGAGGTATTCCTTACAAATTCATAATTTTGATCTTCCATCAACTAATAACATTCTGATATACAACTTCATAACTACCATTTCACAATGTTGTACATTTAGATAACTAGAGATACAACTAATTTGAAAGCGGGTCTTGAAAATTTACGGTTACAAAAGATTTACTCCAGATGACGTGCTGGAAGAGCAGTACAACGATAAGAAACAAAATCAGGTGAAGTAGTATTGTTTGTATCACTTTGTAGTTCAAATTAAATACTCCCATACTTTATCACACTTTCAAATTAAAAGCTACGCGAAGACTGTTAATTAGTAAGGCTTCACTTATATTATCGTGTACAGAATACAGGCAAAGTGGAAGCTACAACTGAAAATAGTTATCGGGATGTAGAAGGATCTGAAAAAATTCCTCCTAATACCGAAGGTATTTCCATCTGGAAGAGAACATTTACAACTACAAATATCAAAAAGAGGAGAAACCTGATCATGCACAACGACAAAGATATCGCTGGACCTACCAAAATAGAGTCAAAACTTGACATTTCAGATGAGGATGTGGAACCGCCATACAACATTCACAAAAAAACTAAGGTAAAGTAGTATATATTGCCCCACTGTGGATCACATATTTAATGGACGTGTACAATAATAAACTTTTAAATAACAGAAACCCTTATACTGTTATTAATGTTTGATTTGTAATACGTCCTCCAGGGAAAAGGTCAAATGAATGAGAGAAGTGAACCCAACGACTGGAAAGCAGAAGGATCTAAGACCGCAGACTCTCGGGAACATGATCACAATGACGAATATGATCCCATTTTGAAGAGAAGAGTTTCTACAAGAAAACTAAAGAAGAAGAGAAGCCTAGACATAGATGATGACGAAGAAACCATTTGTCCCACCCAAACAAATGCAAAATAGAGCTTTTCCTACTTTAATGTAGCCACTATTAGTTCACCTAAAAAGTAGTTTCTTTGAGGATATGTATTGACGTATGTATTATTAAGTCTAATAGTGCTTTTCGCTACTCAGAATGTTGAAGATGTACTTTAATCAGTGGAATTACTAAAGTTTAATTGTTATAACAGATCTCAATCAACAAGGTTTACTATATACTAATACGGTTCCTTAAGCAATTCAATGTGTGAGTGGTAATCATTAGCCACATGAGCGTTTATTGTACCCAACTGAATTTCTATACAACTTACGCTTCCCACGGATCCCTAACCATGATATGCACTTAAAAGTAGGAAGCCCGGTTATGCTTCTTAGGAATCTAAACCAAACAGAAGGCCTCTGCAATGGGACAAGATTAGTCATCACGCATCTTGGTATTTGGTCTGTTAGCGTAAACATCATTTCAGGTAAGAACCTTCGTTCAAGTGTCACAATTCCAAGAATTATTAGGCCGCCTAACGAATCAAAGTGGCCATTCAAGCTCAAAAGGTGCCAACTTCCATTAGCCACATGTTACGCTATGACAATCAATAAAAGCCAAGGACAAACACTACATCGGGTAGGACTGTATCTACCAAAACAGGTATTCACACATGGACAACTATATGTAGCCGTATCATGAGTAACAACAAGAGAAGAATTAACTGTCCTAAATGGGGATGAGGACACAGAAGACCCAACATTCATTAAAAACATTGTTTACAGTTCCAAAATGTATGTCCTAGAGTCGTAGAAAGAGACGAGGTATTTGTTACAAATTCATAATTCTGATCTGCTATTAACTAATAACATTCTGATATACAACTTCATAACTACCATTTCACAATGTCATACATTCAGATAACTAGAGATACAACTGACGCATCATGATGGAGATGGTAGCCCAACATCGACTGAACACAGCCTTTTCAATCCTACACCATGCATCCTACACAAACTCGAGATCATCCAGGTTGGATGCATTCAACCGCCCACATACTTATCTGTAAAATATACCTTATTTAAATAATCGGCTCCATATCTTTATCAAACCAACCAAAACAAGCATGTAACATCATAATACCTTAGTCGTCAAATTTGATGGAATACATGTAGTAGTTTTTTAGTTAGGTAATATAACACTTTGTAAAAAAACAATTAGCTTGCACATGCTTGGGAAAATTAAGTCCACTTACAATGCCATCCATCTACTAATAGAATATTTGATTATTAAATATATTATAAAAATACATGTTCAGTCCAATATGATACTATTTCACTGCGTTTGAAAAGAAACTTAATCAAATCTTAGGAACACAACTTGTACGGGTAAGAATTCACACGACCTGAATTTCCCACTGATAACTAAATCCCCAATGAGCAGGTACATAAAAACATGTAATACAACAAACGGACAAATATATAGATGAATTGGTTTATTTACATGTCTAAAAACCTTCTCTCGTGGCCAGTAAAAGAAATAAGCCGTACTCTATATTACTCTAATCAGAACTGATAATTCTGATAGACAAAGAATGTGGCCACATGTTCCCATCTTTTGTATAATACAGATGTCTAAACTTAATGGAAATATACTATTTTCCGTATAACCTCAGCCATCATTTAATACAATTGAGCCTACATTTACACATTAAACTCAAGGGGATGTGCTTATACATCATAATTAACATTATCCACAAACAAACAATCAATGACATGCATAACAGTTCAACAATGTATACACATTGCATTACTCGCAAATGATGATTACAAAGTTTACGCATCAATTACAAAACATAAATAGAGAGAAAGGAATAATATACTACATTGAGTGCACTCAATGTATTAGTGGTAACAAAAAAAATACACCACCGCGCGAAGCTCGGGCTCTTTACCTAGTATTGGGTAGAATCAACAAGAGATAAAGAACAATTTAAGGAAATACGGGGGAAACAGAGAACAACAACAATATATACAAACAAGAAAATAGTTCCAATCCCACAACCTGGAGGACGCAAGTACAAAGCTACTAATAGAGTACAAGTCTGAAAGGTGGACCAAAAAGTACATATTTGTCTTGAAAATTAAAGACTAGTCAAAACCTATATACAAAAGGACATAGGCTAAACTTGGATGCCATCAGCTCACCGTCAACTTTGAAGATCTCTACAGCTGGTCTGAATAAACATTGACGGATGTTGTTAGGATATGCATCAAGAAAATAGATGTAGAATATAGTATAAGTACCAAAACAACGGGTACCAACTAGGCATCATAGGCCGACTGAAGTTGAAATACAAAGACAATATGAAAAGCGAAAGAATAAAAGAAACTAGAGGTCACAAGAATTAAATGGTAATGAAATCCTATCTATAAAGCATACGAGTCTAGAAAAGGACAAACGGTAAGGTAAATAGCTAACTATAACCTAACTAGACCTCCATAAGCCCAAAAGGTACACTCGTGCACAATTGAAAGTAAATAACCCAAATGGACCCCCATAAGCTCGATAGGCACACAAAAGAGTTAAGGAAACTACTGGACATATAAGTTCAAAGATGTTGTAGAACTACAATGGCTATCCACAGACTCGAACCACGGTAAAGGGACCTGAAGAACCTAATTGAATCATCAAGTCATGGCTCGAACTCGACTAATAGAAGTGACGCTCATAATTTAACCGGGGCTAGAAAGAGTACACATGGGCCTTGCACCTAAGATTATAGGCATGCACATAGACTTTGAGTTGCGGTTAGTGACCATGAGCACGGACCTCGAACCATGGATAAAATACTTATCAGCCTCCAATCACCTACTCTTCCTCGTAACAGACCACATTGTAGAGCGAAACCACCTCCAAAGTCACCAGTGACTCACTCCATCTCCAAATCAAAGTCCCGATTCAAAATAGCCTACAGGTTCGCAATCACCAAAGAAACCCACCCGAGTCGATACACAAGGGAAAAATTATGGATGAACGGTCACAAGAGATGAGTTGTCACCTAGATAAAGATCATACTATCAGGCCCAAATCTTCTTCATCAATCTACAGAGAGTTAGACTGTTCGAAGCGACGTGAAAGAATTACTAAGGCCTATCGACTCCAAAATGCAAGTCTAAGGCAATCATTGGCCTACACCTAGGCTAAGACCAAGAATAATCTACCGATAACAAAAGGAACGACAATATAGATACTAGAAAGCATGAAACAACTAATGCAACTAAATTAAACATGCTTAATCTCCGGAAATCTACCCGAAATATGTCTAAGGCATGATTCAAACCACAAACCATAAAAAAATTAGCTAATCAACATGAATTCACAATCTCAAGCTCAATGTAAACACCGGTAAGTCGTAGCCTATCTCAAAGCTGACCGTGCGCACTCCAAAACCACCGGTCTGGAGCTGTTTTGTTCTGAATGGCCTCTAATCGCTGTCATGCTATCAAATAAGTTGTCAAAATTTCAGTATGAACATTTTGACACTGAAATAGAAACAATTAAAGATGGGCCCAAAATTGAGTCAAAATAGAATGGTGGGACCCAAATCGAGATTCCTAAAATTAACTCCATCAATTGGTCCCAAATAACTCAAGAAACTTGTTCCCATAAATTGGGCACAATCCAAGCTTGAAAGACAGTGAAATTAGATAATGCAAGATAGTTCACTAAAAACACCATTAAAGAGGTATGAGGGATCTTTCGAGACAAGAAATTACCTCAAATAAGGGTCCCCCGCACCTTCCCGATGTTTCCAACTGGTAGCCTCAACAATTACCAACAAATAGAGCCAAACACCACCTCAATCGGAGCAAAGATTACAAAGTAATTGATTCTCAAATTTCTTAGTGAACTAGAACTTTGGGACTGGTCACATTAAAAAATGAAGTTCTTCATTGCCATCGCGACCTCCAGGTTCGTGATCTCTACCCCCAAGAAAAAGACCATTGCGATCGCAGAGGTCAAACCTCGTGATTGCACTAACCAAAATGGTCAACCTCCACGGACTGCTCATCGCGACTGAGACTAGAAGGCCAAATGATCTTGATGAGTAGGTGTAGTGTCCTTTGCAATCGCAGAGGCCTTCATCGCAACCACAATGAAGGATTTCACATGCACCAGATATTGTTGCATCAGCTAGAACATCAAATCCCAAAATTCTTTAGCGGGTGCTCGGGATTCATTTGGAACCTCATGAGCTCAAACAAACTATGCTACCCCACAAAATTTGACATTTCAGACTTAATGAAGATTCAAAACTTTCAACCGAGGTCATCTTGATGAAAAATGGGTCCCATAGCCAAACTCTATTTTAAGCCAATTTCCACAATATAGCTCAAAATGAGCCTGAAAGCCTCGAGATCCACACTAAAGGTCTTTCTAGACCAAACTTGATGATACCGAGTTAACGATACCGGCATAATTGTATTATGAGGCCATCTACATAAAGTTTTGACAAAACTCAACCATTCAAGTTTCAAAATCTCCAAAACACAAAAATTTGCATAAAAACAAAATAAACGACCAGGTGATCTATTTTTAAATGTCCTAGCAAGTCATAAATGACTTGTTTCTCCAAAAGAAATCTCTAAACGCCGAAATGAACACAATAAAGAGTAAATAACTCATTACATATAACTTTGGTTTAAGACTACAAAATTCAAAATTTCTCTCTACTTTAGTAAAAAGATTATTTTTAAATATTGTTTTAGCCTATTAGGCCTTTATTTGTTAATAACACATTGGTCTAGAAAAAGGTTGACCCAAGAGTGACATGCCCATCTAAATAAATATATTGTGATCCTTCTAGAAGCCTCCAACATAATATCCCATTGGTATACACCTGAGTTAGATATGGAAACCAAGGGTTTTACATTTAAGTCCAACCTTTGAGCTCCGATGAAAGCTCTGGATCTGCTATCATGGTCTCAAAGTTATGATCTTCTTCTAGTTGGTGAGTGTTTCCTTGTTCTCCTATGCATCTTCTTCCTTCTATTTGTTCATTAATAATTTCTCTTTTTGTTGTAGCAAGTGCCGTAGCATCTCTAAGGACATTTTCCTGCTTCAAATTGATAAGTATTTTCTAACTATAGTTGCCTATCTATTAGGGGATTTCTCTAAAAGTGTTCCTTTTTTGGATCTCGCATATCCGAGAGCCTTTTGTGCCAATGATATCCGAGAGCCTTTTGTGCCAATGATAGATCTATCCTGATTTACTTACTCCCCCATAACTGATGTAATATCAATGACGTTGTGGTTTGAATCTTTGTTGAAGTATGAGTTGAATCCTTCTCTTGTGTATTTGGTGATGACCTTGTGGCCGTGTATGACCATCCGATGAAATAAAAAAATCTTTGTATTCATAATCCTATGATGATGTGTTCCTCCTCTTCCCTGATGTTTTGATTTATCATTTTAGTTTTCATCCTCAAGTTGGGCATTTATTGATTGTCCAAATTCAAAATAAGTTTTATTTTAGTTAGTAATGTTGTAAATGTAGTAAAAATGATTCTTTCTTCCTTACCAAAAGCTAGATTGGCAATGTAATCTACTAATGTGTTTACTTCTATGTAAATGTGTGTAAGCATCACCTGTGGTATCTGTGCTATTTTCATGAAACTAATTTTTTATGTTCCAGGAAATCTCCCTGTCCCCTGAAAGAATTTTACCGAGAACTAGCAAGTTAGTTTCCACTTCCCTGATAGCAATTTCCTCTGCTTTTATATTTTTAATTTAATGAACTTCCTCTCCTTGTGCATAAACTAAATCTCCTTTATGATTCTTATATAGTAACCATAGGAATTACTGCCTGGATTGCCCTCAGATGCCCCATTAATATTGCATTTTGGTTGTTTATGTTCTGGTGGCTTCCAACTAACAAACAGATTTAAGGCTTGGGTTGATACTTCTCTGTGTAATCCACAATTTCTGGCCAACTGATAGGGTTTTTTTATGGCTTAGAGTATGAAATCTTCATTAGTTTTCAAATTAGTGTTCACATTGAAAACTAAATTGTTGAAAAAGACAGCCTTCCCATTACTTTGACTATATTTCCTATTCTACAAGTTCCGCATAATGATGAATGGTACTGCTATGACTATCTTCTTCAGCTTTTGATAAACTAGGGTTGTCCACCATTTTTGTAGTACCTGGGATAATTTTATTCCCTCATAATTTAAATTTGCAAAACCAGCAAACAACTTCCATAGTCTTAAGGCTATGGATAAGGTTAGAAATAAGTGAGACATGGTCTCTTGTTTAGAATCTTGACAACACAAACATTTTGAGTCCAACTGAATCCAAATATTTTGTATAATATTATTCATTGGAACCCTATATTTCCAAGCCCTCAATACAAAGAAAGTCATTTTGAATGGGACTTTCTTTGCCCAAATATATTAAAAGATCTCTTGTGGTTCCACTTTCTGCCTGATGTATTTCCAAGAGCTTTTTACTGAAAATTTTCCAGTGATTTCAAACATCCAGCATGGAAAATAAATAGGCTTATCTTTATTGGGAGGTGGGAAATCTTTAGGATGTATTGCACATATTCTTCTGGTAAACATTGCTTTAGCTTTTGAACATTCCACCTCCTAGTATTAGTAAGCAAACAAGTTTCTACTTCTTCTTCCTTTGCTTTTTGTATAAGATGACATCATTCTCCAAGATTTGTCTAGTTATTAACCAATAAATTCGAATTGTATTTCACAATCTTCCACCCAATTTGAGGTTCCATTGATTCCCTCATCATCACTATTTTCTTCCAAATCGTACATGCACCAGTACTCTTGGCCATCACTGGGTGGAGTTTCTTGTGATACTTATTAACTATAAGTCGACCCCACTAGGAGGGTTCACTCTTTAGGTTTCACCATAATTTTCAAAAAAGAGCATTAGATACATCCCTTAATGATCGCTTCTTCCTTGGGCAAACAATGTGTTTTCCAGCTTACCCAATGCCTATTCGTTTTTGTCAACAGTGTTTTTCTAGAAGAACCTGGTAAATATTTTGTTTAACTGCCTTATTATTCTAATTGGAGGATTCAAAGTAGATAAAACATGAATTGACATGCTTTAGAGAACATGTCTAATTAGAACTGCTCCCCCCCAACTATATATGATAACATTTCTCCTTGCCACGATTGAATTATACTACCTACCTTCTTGATCATGGTATCATAATGCATTCAATCTTTTCATATTCTTGTTAAAGGTTGGATTTTGGATAACACCCTACTGCAACTTTATCATGCAATTAAAAGAACTGTTGTCTAAAATTATCATCTGACTAGAAGCAATTTCATATTTCTTGAGCACTCTTGATACTGTACACAAAAAATTACATGTAAAAGTGTAATTTAATTATAATATTGCAAGCTTATTCACTAGTCTAATTATGTGTGATATGATGTAACACTGTAAATTACATTGATATAAGATATTTTAATGTTGTTTTTATCCAAACAATACACTACAATACAATGCTTTAGTTTTCTTAAGGCATAAGAGCTCTAATTTTAAAAGTTTGTCGAAGCTTGATTACTAAAACTCATAAATTCTAGTTAGAGACAAAATATCTTTAGTACACCCTTTGTCATCCGAAAAAAGGGCCTGACGCTATTGATTCAGTCTATATAAATTGTTCCCCCCCCTGCACAGCTTCCTACTCATTGTTCTCAAGATACACACACATGCTATAGTCATATTTGTTGAGTGTTTTTCTAAAAATCTCAACTATCTATCTTTGTAGAAAATGATGCTTTGTCCTTGTGGAAGATGATGAAATACAAGAACAAAGCATCATTTTCTATAGAGATAAATAGTTGAGATTTGTAGAAAAACACTCAAATATTGTGAATAGAGCGTGTGTGTTTGAGTATTAAGAACAATGAGTAGGATGTTCTGTGGTGGAAAAGTAATTTTTATAGATAGAATCAATGATGTCTAGACCTTTTTGCTGATGACAAAGGGTATAAAAAACCATTTTGTCTTAAACTATAATTTTTGGATTATATTAACGAAAATTTGACCAACTTTTAAGTTTAGAGTGATTATGCTTTAAGAAAATTAAGTACTATATTTGTCACGACTCGACTCCCCGAGTCATGATGGCACCTACTAAAACCCACCAGTAGGTAAGCTAGCCCGTATCCAGAATGACAAGTAATGAGTGCAAGGGTAGAACTAAACAGTAAACAATGCTAATAATAAGAAAATATAGTAATAAAAAGAAAACCAAAACTATATACAAAGGAACCTCCCAGAACCTGGAAGTCATGAGTACAGAGCTGTATAACGAGATAAATACAAGTCCCAAAAGTGGACTACAACAAGCCGTCTCAAAGGTAAAAGACAAGCTAACATAGGTATAGAAGGAGACAGGTTGGCCCAGGACGCCAATTGCTCACCCTCGTCTCCGATATCCACAAGGTGCATCATGAAGAGATGAAAAGTGTAGCATAAGTACCAAAACAAAAGTACTCAGTAGGCATCATAGGCCAACCGAGCAAGAAAGGTTAAAACAATTTGAAAAGATAGAATATAGACAAGAATAGAGGTCAAAGAAGATGTGAAAAGAAGCACACGAGGGCACCAAAAGCAAATCTAAGTACAACTAAACTAAACCTAACCGGACCCCCATAAGCACAGAAGGTACACTCGTGCACACATTTAAATAAAACCCGAACAGACCCCATAAGCCCGACAGGTACTTAGAATAGCTAAGCCTACAAGATCGAAGAGTAATCCAGATCCTAATAAAAAAAATAGCAACTTCAGCCCAGTTAGCAAGAGTGGCAATCAATTAAACTGATCAACTCCTAGCCTAGCTAGCAAGAGTGACAATCAATTAAACCGGTCAACTCCCAGCCCAACCAGCAAGAGTAACAATTAACTCAACCAGTCAACTCCTCGCCTAGCTAGCAAGAGCAACTATCAACCCAGGCTACCCAGCCATACCATCCACTCCCAGGGGCGTCAACTACCCAGCTAGCAAGAGTGCCTCGGGGGCGTGTCAACTCTGTAGAGGATCTCAGATATCCAGGCTGCCCAACCAGCTAGTCCACTCCCAGGGGCGTCAGCCGCCTAGCTAGCAAGAGTGCCCGGGGGCGTATCGACTCCGAAGAGGATCTCAAGTAGACTCCAACCCATCGTGGATCGACGTCCACTCCCGACGATATCGCAAAAGGCTCCAAGCAAGAAGCACTCCAATCCCGAGGAAGCACACCATCTCTGGTAATGCATCGGAGCCGCATAAATAGGGAGAGGAGACAGAAACGCTAACAAGTAGCGCAAAAGCCTAAGCTAAGGCTCATATTATCAGACCCAAGTCTGCTATTTCGGTCTACAAGGACCTAGTCCATCCAAAATGACATCCGAGACATACCATAGTCACAAGGTGCATGGGTCTAAGGTAACACTAGTCTATCCTAGACTAAGGCCAAAACGTGCTCCAAAAACAAGTAATCAACCAAGTAAATCACATAGCATGCTACAACACACATACAACCCTCTTTCAGCATGATACTACCCTCTAAACAGTGGTAATCAACCCTAAATCATGGTTTCTAAGAAGAAAAGTAGAAATAACTAGGTACCCACCCCAATTCACACTAATCATCATAAAGTTACACATTCCTGCTCAATCTAATTAGAAAGGAAGCCGTAGCCTACCTTAAGGCCAATCGCGCGTGCTCCAAATCACAAGGCCGGAGCTTTCCCCTTCCAAATGGCCTTTGAACGCTTCCACACTATCAAAAATAGGATCACAACGTTAATACGGTCATTTAGACACCAAAATCACCCAAAACAGAGACAAACCAATTTTTAGAGTCAATCAAGAATCGTGAGGCTCACGCTGGAAATTCCAAAATTGACTTCGTCAAAAGTTCCTAAACTATGCCTCGAACTTGTGTTCCAAAATTAAACACAATCCAAGGCCCGAAAGCAACAAACAAAACACATGCAAAGAATTCATAAATTAATCACCGAAAAGAGGAGGGGCAGCAGCTTCGAGCTGAAATTCACCTCAAACGAGGGTTCACCAACACAATCCAATCACACCACCATGTAGCAACAACCTCTGCGATCATCCAGGACTTTGAATCACTCAAATCAGAGCTTGGATGAGGGAGAAATCGCCTTCTGAAAATAAGGACTGAAAGCTGAAATTTCTGGTTTATAAAACCCGAAACTGGTCGCTAAAAACTAAATTTCTAATTGTTTAAAGTGTGATATCTGGTTGCTAAAAAGCTGCACCAGTTATCAGCACTTCAGCTGATTTGCTCCAACTCAGAATTCTCCGACGGGGTGTCTGGGATTCATTTGGAACCCCGTGCGCGTAAAAGAAATATGCTACCCAATCGGAAACGACATTCTGGACTCAACGGAACCATCAAAATTCCCATCCGAGGTCGTTTCAATAAAAAGTGGGTCCCAAACTCAATTCCCATTTTAAGCCAAATTCCACAAAGGTGCTCAAAATTAGCCCAGAAGCCTCGGGACCTAAACGAAAAGTCGTTCTAGACCAAACTTGACATTCCAGAGCTAACCGCGCTGACAAAATTTTCATTCGAGCATGTTTACCAAGAATGTTGATCAAAGTCAACCCTTGGCTTAAGCTTCAAAGTTAAAACGCCTAACGGCACAAACTCACCTCAGAAGTCTCAGGGCCCAAATCAACTACGCCCCTAGCCTAAAATGGCCCTTTCGGAGCTTATGGAATCATCAGAACTGAATTCTGAGGTCATCTTCCTGAATTTCTGATAAAAAATGACCGTTCAAGGTTCAAAAGCTCCCAGAACATTAGAACTTGTATAAAAATCAAACGAACAACCAGGTGACCAAATTGTCAATCCCAGCAAGTCATAAATAACTTGGGGTCACTATAGGAAAGCTCTAAACGACTAACAAGAGGCATAAACATAGAAATGACCTAGAGGTCATTACAATATTGTAGTGTGTTTTTTGAATGAATTCAACATTTGAATATATTATATCATTTTAATTATATCGTTACAAAATATCCCACATCTATAAACTAATAAATAAGCTTGCAATATTACAAATAAATTACACTTATACATGTAAATATTTTGTATGATATCAATGTATATAAATTAAATTCTATACACTTACTCTTTTTCTTGATTTTGGTCTTCCTTTCGTAGTTCATGTCCATTGTAAAGTTCTCACTAATTTTTAAGATTTAAGGTATACTTAACAACATTATAATGATTTGTTATAGTTGGCTATTGGATAATTTTTATTTTAAAGGTTATCAATAATTACTTCATCAGGTTAGATCATTGTTTAATATGTTTACGTCATTCGTACATTGAAGTTTAATTTTAATTTATATTTACTTTTTTCTTTTTCATATTCACTATTTTTATTCTCTTATTATTATTGAATATTTTGAAGTCTCCCAAACAGCCAAACCTACCGCATTCTCTAAAACCTACTGCTATATGCATGCAAAAATATCAAAATTTTATTTTTACTGTCTTCTTTGAAAATTTGAAGTTGTCACGATCGAAAAACCAGCTATGATGGCACCTACCTCATCCCACCAAAACAGGTCAGCATAAACAACTCTTGACAAGGGTAAATGAGGAAGTAAGAAAGAAATGAAGAACTAAACATAACATAAGTATTGCGTAAAAAGAAATCAAGAACTAAACATAACATAAGTATTGCGTAAATCATAAATATAACAAAACTTTCCCCAAAATATGGTGTCATGTGTACAAGCCACTAAGTATTACAATATATTTAAAGAAAACACAAGTTTGAATGTCTGCAATACTGGAACTGTAGAAAGACATAATCAAGTGTATGTGACGTTTGTCAGGATGACAAGCAGCTACCTCACAATCTCTTAAAATGGGCCTCGGGTGAAGATGTGGGAGGAATGATCAAGACGATCTGGGCTCGTAACCTACATAAGTGTAGAAAATAAGGGAGTGAGTACCAAAACAACAAAGGTACTCAGCAAGTATCCCTAACTGACCCTAAGTAAATCAATATTGAGTACATGTACCCTGACACACCATCCTAACCTCCACATACTACAACCTGCATAGAGATAAGAACTAGCCCATCCTAACTGTTTCACAAGTAACAAATACAAGACAATACGTTTAGTATATAATTATCCACAGATCAAAGTCTCTATAGTAGCATCACAACCTTTTAGATTCAAATCACCACAAAACATAGTAACTCACTCACAAACGCCAAATAATGATGATGAGGTGGAATGCAATGTAATGCAACTGTCATACAGAATGATGCATGTCTATCCTACTGATACACACTCGCTGCATCCCAACATGGGACCCATGGGGAACATATCAGTCCATGTACCTATCACGGTATATGACACGTCCCTTAAATATAGTATCAACCACAGCATGTGGCACATACTCAAAAAAGGGTCTATCCTCTTTGTTTCTCTTTCTCATCACTTTCACAAAGTACCCATCATAATAGTGTCTCAGAACCAATGCAAATCGGCATGTTCATATGAAATATGAGTGGATGATAAATTCCACATCAATAATCAATCGCACATAATCTTGGCACACAATCAAAAGTGAGTCAATATAACCATCCAAGTCACTTGTGGCACATCACACATTATCATATCAACGATTTCATTTTATTCCCACATGATCATTACTAATATCAAGACAACATTGGATAGAAAGTATAATATACGAGGACCTTCACCATTCCCCTTTGCTCCTAAACACACAACAAGGCATAGAAGGTTCAATACACTTAACAAAAGGTCAAAGAGGTCCACTTGCCTTAAAAGAGAATAAAATCAACTCGGCACTTGAGTCTTTCCTTTACGATGAGTCTCCGAATAAAAAAATCTAATCAAATGTAGAATAACCATAATAAAACATGAACAATGATACCCAAAATGCTGTTTAAAAACCGAGTCAAAACAATCCAAAAAGTCAATTTCGAGGGCTAAGGGTAAATCTAGAATTTCTATAAAAAATCTGAATATCCAAAGGTTTAGGAACTTACATGAAAAATTGCATTGAAAAATAAGTTAGAAATCATACCTAAAAGCCCAAAACACAAGATGAAAGTTCATGAGAAAACCCCATATACCTGGGTCCAAGACCCCGACTCAAATATGAAATATTTCTTGAAAAATATATTACCCATAATTAGGGAAGTTTAAATTTGAAGTTTTATCAAAAACGCCGTTAAAATCGACCTTGAAATCCTCTATTTATCATACTTTAACTTTACCCGTAAAATCCCAAATCTTCAAGATTATATGCTGTTAATATGATGAAAATAATTGATAAATCAACAAGTTTATGCCAAAAGAAATTTACCCATAACATAAGGATCCTAAATATACATTTTCATCAAAATTGACTCCAAATAGATAAAACCTCAATTTTCCCCAATAAATTCACGAAAAGGAAAGAAAACCAGATGAAGAAATCATAAGATAATGAAAAAATGAGGATCAGATACTAACCCCCATATTAAATCTAGAAGAATACCGCAAGAATCACTGCATTTCAAGCTCTAGAACTCTCTATATGCTCGAAATACCAATTAAACACAGTTTGAAATCTTAAGTACATGTACAACAATGTTTACACCAGAAACCAACAACTTTAATTTTCACTAAAAGAGCCGTAACTTCCTCGTATGATAGATAAATTCTCCGATTCTTTTTCCTACGTGTCTTAAATAATGATACGGACCTATTCATTCAATCAAAACTTAATTTCGTGCTCATTTACCCAATCAAATATTATTTCTCCTCGATAAACAATTATTCATATTTCACAATAAAAGTCCAATCTCACCTTGACAAAAGTATACCCAAACTTTACTGATTAGTCCTGTAATTCATGCACAAACTTTCAGAAGTTTCAGAATATTTTTTCAACTTTTAAAAATAATAATAAAACCTTTTAGTTGACACAAATTGCTAAAACAATGTCAAAGCATCCAAAAAGTTTAAAAATTCACCCAAACCTCATCCGGAACCTCCCGATCACAAACTAAATATGCTACTAGTTTAGAAATGATATTTCAAACTCAATAAAATCTTCAAAACACCCAAACAAGGTCACCTTAATCCGATGTTGACTAAAGTCAACTTTTACTTATGAGTCTATAAATTTCCAAATAAGGACATGAAACTCATCCAAAAGCTTCAAGAACTTAACCAAACCTTCAACTATACCAAATGTCGCCATTCAGACCTAGTAGAATCATCAAAACTCGAAAATAACCTTTCTAACCTTAAACAATGATTAAAGTGAAACGTTAGCCTTAACTTTTCCCGCATCTCGTCTAATGGTTGAAAATTAAACCAAAAACCTCCAAAACCAACAATACATCTAGACCAAAAACCACATTTTGTAGCTAACGGAGCTATCAGAATTACATTATGAGCTTATTATCACCAAATGTTCACTTTGGTCAACTATCTTATGTTTTCAACTTTTAAATTACAAAAACTCTTTCAAAACTCATCAAAATACCTTAGGACGTGAGTCAATAGTCCTACTAATCCAAAAGTCACATTCCAGAGCTAATGGAACTGACGAAATTCCATTTCGAGACTCGGACCTCCGAATGTTGACTAAAGTCAACCTTTTCAACTTAAAAGCTTCCAAAACTCTATAACTTCTAAAAACTCAACTCTACAATTTGGTTTCAAATCTAACCTCAAAAGTTATCAAACATGACTCGAGACAACTATCAAGAGCGGTAAAATCGTAATTTTCTAAAAAAATTCCAAAAATGATCTTCAAGATCATTACATTATGCACCACTAAAAACCATGTTCATCCTCGAACATAAAGAAGAAGAAAGAAGAATACTCGACATTAGTGATACACCAAAATTACACCTCCCTAAAGAAGTATAAGCGGTCATTGTTCAAATAAAGAACCTAACAGAGGTTAGGGTCGATCCCATGAGGAATGAGGTCTAGACTTAGGCTAATTTCTTGTTAATTGTACTTTTAGTCGAGTTCTTTTCGTAAGGGGGGGGGAAGGGTTTGTAAAACAAAAGCTTAATTGATCAATTTTAGTAATAATTGACCAAGTGAACATGATTGAATATTTTGTAAAATCAATAGAAGATAAAAATAGGGTATACGTTTTCCCCACAATTCCTTAACGAAGTAAACCTTATAGTAGTAACCTTGTCAAGTGTTTAACATGCAAAGTCGATAAGTTTGGTATCTCCTAAGTGGCTGGTCACCCAAATAGAGAATTTCACCACGCAACTTGGTCGGTATATAGGTGTGTGCTTTACTAAACCTTACCCTTGATCCAGATTAGCTCTCATAGAGGTTGTTCAAGCTATTAGATGTCGGTTGTAGTCGCCAAATCTCCATTATTTAATCTGTTTTCCCATTCGTTCCTTCCTTGGTCGGGCAAGTAGGAATAACGCGGTTTCTAAAGTTGGACACCATTAAAAAGCAGTTAAAACAAAGAGATTAACAAAACATGCATTAATACTATTCAAGAATTACTAATTGTTAGGTCTACGTTGTTAATTCCTCATGGTTCCACAACCCTAGTTATGGATTTAGCTACTCATACTTAGATAATCACAATTTATATTAAAGTTTCTAAAATAATTATGAACTTACAATTAAAGCAGTTGAATTCCATAATCTTGAACTGAAGAACAAAATATGTATTATAAACCGATGCTTCAAGAATTAAATTGGACAAATTGTTCACCAAAATAATTCTCAAAAACCAAAAACAAAGTATCCAACTGTCTGCTAGCTAAAAACAAGAAATAAAACTACTATTTGTAAACATCAAATCCTAAATAAACTAGGAAAAGGAAACATAGAAAAGTGGGATTCGACAATCAAGCCTACGGGTCATGGTCTACGACTCGTAGGTCAAACTACGGCTCGTAGACCAAGCCCGTAGAAGGTAGCTTCTTCAAAGTCTATCTGGACTCTTCCTAAGGACGTGATCTACGACTCATCAATCTTTGTACTATCCGTCCTGGCAACTCACCGTTCATTGTACTGGGACTTCACAATTTTAGGCTCTTTCTATGACTAAGACCTACGACTCGTAGATCATTCTACGGCTCAAAGTCTGCTTCCGTCGCCCCATACTTAGTCAAAATATCACCATCATATTTAGCCTTCATCTAAGTGTAATGGACTACGGCTAAGACCTACGGCTCTTATAATGGACTACGGCTCGTAGGTTGACCCGTAGGTCTTCAAAACTAGCTGCTTCACTTAAGTTCCATCCTTATATTGTCGCAACCTACTTTCCAGCAAACATAGATAAAAATTCCATCAAATCTACTAAGAAATGCTTAAGAGACATGCAAAACACATAGAATTCAATAAATCACATGGTCTTTTCTCAATAATCTATCCTCCATTCTCATGTTTTAACACAAAGCAATCGTTAAGTTTAAAAACCAAGTCAACACATGTGGATCAATTTATGTCATAGACATACCAATAGATACATTTACATACACAGATAACAATCACCAAGATACCGACAGTTCGACAATGTAACTTATGCCCTTACCACAAAGAAGTCCCATTTTCCACAAAGATATAAATATGTATTTCATGTTCAGGGACTCAATATGCACTCACTCTCATAATTGAATTCAGTACAGTACATGCATAATGCAATAGGCTTGCCCCTATACTCAATGCTTAGACTCTCGAACCGTTTATTAGGATCACTATAGGACTTTATTAGCTTATAACGTAGGCTCAGGGTCACGTGGGATATATTTAGATTTCAAGTGACTTTTTTGCCCTCCTTGACATTACATTGGCTATTTTCCTCTTCTACAACTAATTCGTGTTTCACCTTTATTTTCTTTTCTCCTCATTTTTCATTAAAGCTCGGGTGTAGCTTTGACTTGGTTTTTTTTTTAATTTCATAATTTCGTTTAGCTTTTCATGCTTTAAATCTTTTTCTTTTCACTATGCTCCCACACCATCTTAATTTCTCCTCTTTTCTCAATACACAACTCTTTTCATACCCCTTTCTTTTCGTGTTGTCCTCTATAGTAGCCACCCTCAACTTAGGCTAAATAACCTGAGTTGAGGTGCACGATGTCCAAGGAATTACCAGGGTCAATACAAAGGTTACAATCATGATGAGAAAGGTGAATTGGGTAAATCAAAAGAATGGTCTAATTTAGGTTCAACAATTTGGATCAAAGGGAGAATTTTAATTTAGTTGTTATTTTTTGGCTTAATGGACGTAGTTTCAAAAATGGCCTATGATCCTTTCCTAATTACAGTTTAATCATCCTAGCAAGACTAACGGGGCAAGTTCTAGATTGGCACATACTATACGAATGAAAAATAAGAACTCACACCCTTATGGCACATCATTTCACTGTTAAACTATCAGTGTATCTGGTTCATGCTTCAGCTTAAGTCATGTTATCCTATTAGTTCCTATCATGTCATGCAAAGATTCTACACAGTTCACTTATTAAGGACACAGTATTGCACAGAGCATAAAATTTGGATGGATATCAATTTTGATCAACATTGCCATCATGCTTTTATTTCTAGTCTACTCTTACAATCAACATCCTAAACATGCCAGTTGAACAAAAATTAAATATTCCTTGGAGAAAAAAAACACATGCAAGATAACCCCACGGTAAGATCCAGTGTTCGGTCTATTCAGACTTAGCCCTGCACTCTTAGACAGATTCATCCCCACCTCATATAAAGAAATGTGCACTGTCCTCAGTGCACTATAAATAAAATAAAGAGCAGAAGGTGAAGACAAACTTGTGGTGCCTAAGCGCCGAAGAACTAGGTCGAGGCATGTAGGTCCGCCAGTGGGGACCCTGGTGCATCCATGTATGCCTCTGTAACAACCTAGGTGGCGCCATCAGTAACGCCTTCTAGAACAATCAGGGGAGCACTATCAGTGGTGCCCCCTGAGCTCGAAGCTCGAGCCACCTGTTGCCGAACTCACTCCAATATGATATCTCATCCTGTTTGGACTGTCACTGAGCCACCTTGAGTTTGCGCCGTTCTCGCGTGCTCCTCAACACCCTCACCAATACCTGCATTAACCTGTGTGTGCTTCCCAACCCTTGAGTAGTGTCTGCATCTCTAAACAAAGCCAATGATACCTCCTCTCCAACCTCTACCGGTGAAGGACCAGGAGGTGTAGATGAAGATGTGGAAGCCAGTGCGTTGAATTCAGCCCAGAGCCTATCCAACTCTTTCTAGAAACTCTCAAGATTTGCACTCGGGGTGGTCGAAGGCCGAGTGAGCATTCTCAACTCAAATTCATCTATCCTCCACTGGGTAGCTCGAGTCTACTCCACCATCGCGACTCTTATCCTGGTCTCTGACTCCTTAACAACAGTCCAGACCCATGGTTGAAGGTATTGCAACAACTGTTCCATCTAAGTCTCTAATCATAGAAGTCTGGCGATTGGCATAGTGGAGTGACCCGATGCAATAGAAGCACATGGTGTGCTAATGGAGGTAGGAGTAGCCACTGTCAGCTCAGTAGTGGCAGCATCATGCTCTGGTATATCTCACTCATCGCAGGCATATCAAACTGCTGCCATCGTCGTGGTACAGCCGGGTTAGCCTCATCCCGAATAAGCCTGATATCCAATGTCCTAGTTAGTGGAATTAGCGGGTCAATACTACCAAGTAGCGGCACAGTGGACTCTCGACATAAACGAAATATTTGCCCAGGGAAGGGGATAGTTGTGGCAATCCCGAACGCTCGCTCATGTATCTCTGCACTCAACATGTGAGCACAATCAATCTCATATATATCCATGAGACATGCTACCATCACCATTCGATCATAAGTCAAATGATTATCTGCCATAGTGGGGGATAGGCAGGAACAAACGATAGACTACCAAAATTTAGTGGCAAAGTTCAACGAGGCCTTCTTGATTGGGCTAGACCACGTACCCAATCTGCATTGACCCCCTACTCCGCTATATAACCCACTTCTCATCTCAATAAATCCTCTTTCTAAGAGGAATCTTTCATTGCTTTTTGGTCTTGAAATATCTGCATTCAATAATTAAACTCGGTTGTTGATGCAGTCTGTTCATTATTCAGGCCATGCAAGAAGCGGTGAATTTTCTGCTCTGATATGTCAATCGGGACCTCCCTAACCATGGTGCTCAAAAGTGGAGGCTGTGCTAGCTACTTTCCTTTTTCTGGCATCATATTCTTGACTGTGGCTTCATACGAGACATAGAACTCCGCATTATATTTTCACTATATTGGCTGAGGGGCTCTGCCATCCACTCATATTTGTGCCTCTTGAACAAGACATGTATCTCCGATGCAGTGTGTAAACTATCGGTCAACACCCGTGACTCTTCAGCTATTGGCCATCTGGGGTTTTCTCTCAAAATTTGATCTGCGGCCTTCTGGAAGATCTGAAACATACCCTTTACATCAAACCAGTTGGGTTGTTCCGCTACCCAAATGAAATGTACTCTCTCCTCTGATTTGTTGGAATGAGAATCCTCAGAACCTGATTGGGATCCAGTCTGAGAGCCAGATGTGGACTCTGCTAGTGAACTATTAGCCTCTCTCGATGAGCCATCTCCCTCTTCAGACTGGAGTGTCAATGCCTGTGGTGGTTTTACTATACCAACAGGGTAGGGGACCGTCTCCAGTTGTCGGGCTTGGTTTCTGGTGGTCTGGGTGTCCCTAAGCGAGTCATCTCACATGCCAGGGTTGTAATCTGACCCACTCTTCTTGTCATCAGTGGCCTCATCCCTAAGTTGATACTTAGATGCATTCTTGGCCCGAGACGAGGATGTGATGACTCTAAACCCTCTCCTTGGCATTGTACATATGGGAAAACTTGTTAGTAACGGAGAAATAGGGGAAATAAGAAAGAAAAATTGAAAAGAAATCAACAAAATCAAAAAAATTAAGGAACTACACTATTTTTGGTTCTACGGTTGGGTTCCTATGGTCCATAGAAGGTTCTACGGCTGTAGGACCGAATTGTAAAAAGTCAGGCCCAAAATCATGTTTTTGAAGATAGAACTACAGTTCACCAGTATGGTCCGTCAAAATTTTTACGGGCTGTAGGTCAACCCGTAGTTCCAAACTTAGGCTACTGTAATTTGCATATATGGACTACGAGACCTATCTACGAGTCATAGAAATATCTATGGATTGTAGACAGGCTCCGTAGTCCCCTTCATTTATTTTACACTTTCAGGTAACTTGTACGAGTCCTGTTGGTTTTTTAATAAAGAAATTAAGAAAATAACAGAGAAAGTCTTTGAGAGAAAAAATATTGCAGTATTGTCAAAGGGAATTATTTTATTAATAATCCAAAGACATACATTTATAGATATAATTCCTAACTAAAAATAGAAAAATGTGGTTAATAACTTATCAGTAAAATTTAAATAACAAATAAAAAGAACTAACTCCTAAATTGAAGTCACGTAGGACTCAAATAACATAATTTAAAAATCCTAGAAATAGTTAATTGTTTTATTTCTACAATATCATGAGACATATTATCAACACTCCTCCTTGGATCAGGAATTGTAGATTGTAGTCTCATCTGAAATTGACCTTGTGAACAAATCTGCCAATTCATCTTTTGTCTTGTAAGGCTTGTGTGCATCTTCCGTTGGATTAAATGAGAAGCTCTTAACTCTCATAACAGTTTGTAAAATCTCTTGCTTGGTGGAATCAAATATTCGACAATATTTATCTCCAAATAATAATTTAAATCCTTTTTCTATTAAGTGACCAACACTAAACAATCTTTTATCAATATCAGGCACATAAAGAACATATCAAGTTATTTTTGTACCTGAATTTGTTTTAATTGCAACAGACCCTTTTCCTTTTGCAGGAATACAATCACCATTCCAAATTCTGACTTTCTTGTTTTTCATAGGAATGAACTCTTTAAAAAGATTTCTTTCATATGTCATGTGGTTTGTACAACCACTATCAATCATTCAAATATTAGATTTTTTAGTTGAAAAATAAGTTGCCACAAATACATGGTCTTCTTCTTCTTCAATAGTGAGTGGGGCAACTGCGTCATCGTTTTGAAATTTGCTTTTGCAAATCACAGTTTCATGACCAAGTTGTTTGCAAATCTTGCACTGTGCATCTGGTCTTTTCCAACATTTATATGGAGGATGTCTATTTTTGCCACAATGCTAACTAGGTGGGTAATTTTTTTAAAATGTACCTTTGCTTTGAGTTTTGTGGCTGGCTACTAATGCTCCTTCAACTTATGCCATCTTGCCTCATAAGCTTCCTTTGTTCCTGTGCCTGCAAAGAATTTAACAGTTCTGCCAAGGTAATTTTTGACAACTCTTGTGTGTTTTCCAAGGTAGTTATACATGCTTCATATCTTTCGGGCACTATAACAAGAATTTTTCAACAATTCTTGTATCCTTAAATTCAGTGCCTAGTAACCTTACTTTGTTGATAATTTCAAGCAATCTGTCACAGTATTCCTTGACTGTTTCTGACTCTTTCATTCTCTGCAATTCGAATTCCTTCATTAAATTCAATACCTTCATTCCTTGTATTCTTTCATCTCCATCATATTCTTTCTTCAGATTATTCCAAATTACTTTTGGTGATGTAAGAGTCATGATTTTCATGAAAACAGTTGTCGAAATAGCAGCAAACAAAGTTGCTTTTGCCTAGGACTTAATGATTTTTTTTTCCTTGTGACTCTTGATTTGGGCCACTGTGAGATTATTTGATAGCGGATTAATTTCATAATCCTCTTAAATGGCTTCCAAAAGATCAAGAGCCTCCAAGTAGGTTTCTATTCTCACAGCCCATAGTTTATAATTTTCACCATAAAAAATAGGATGAGCCATTCGCGAAAAACTATTTTTGGAATTCATTTTTCTACTCACAAGTCTCTCAAGAAAAAGGCTATGATACCAATTGTTGGTTTTTTAATAAAAAATTAAGAAAATAACAGAGAAAGACTATGGGAGAGAAAATACTGCACCATTGTCAAAGGGAGTTATTTTATTAATAATCTAGAGACTTACATTTATAGATATAATTTCTAACTAAAAATAAAAATGTGGTTATTAACTTACCAGTAAAATTCAAATAACAAATAAAAAGAACTAACTCCTAAATTGAAGTCACGTAGGACTCTAATAACATAATTTAAAAATCCTAAAAATAGCTAACTATTTTATTTCTGCAATATCTTGAGACATATTCTCAACAAGTCCTATCTACCGCTCGCAGATATCATCCGTACAAGGATTAGTATGAAATAGTCAACACTGGTCCCTGATGGTATGGTCCTGAGAATGAGTTCACTTGCAGAACATACTCAACTCATGGATCCATTTAATAGGACTTCTCTGAGGCAGTGAGGAGTCGCCCAAATGTTGGTACGATCCAATCCCATGTTGGCTACGTGGTTTATGGAGAATGTGAGTTGTCTGAACTCTTCCCCATATATGTGCTTAATAATACTCCCAAAATATATAGCACAATGCTCAAGTAAAAATACTCTCTCTGGGTTGAGATAAGTTCTCAAAAGGGTCTCTTTAAGAGGTAACTGCTCTGTACTCAATTTTTTGTTCAACATAAAAATGATACATTTGGGAATCCTTTAGTTCCTTTAAACTCTTCTCAAAATAGAAGTTTGTACTTTAACTTGCTCTTGAACTCATGTTAACTTCTCAAAAATCAATTTAAGGAAGGAGGCTCGTTTTAAAGATTCTCAACCAAAACATAGAAATGAGGGACCATGTGGGATTATCAACATGAATAATAAATCAAAGATCTCAAAGCATAATATAGTGCAACTCATAATCAAGAATTTAGAATTCATAAACAATAACTCGACTCATATAAGATATTCTCGAAACTAAGGGTATAACCCTAGATTTAACTCTTACTGACTAAATTAAGATGTAGAGCGTGAGGATGAACTCAGTCCATCACTATGAATAGCCTTACATACCTGGAAGAACAAAGTTCTTGGCGAAATTGGAAGAATGCTTGAAAACCCTAGCTTTCTCGTCTTAGATCCTTGCTTTAAGACTTGGAAGCATTAATGAGAGTAATAGGGTTGATTAATATTATTTAGAAACTGACTTAGGTGTAAAAAAGTCATGGTTTGGACTTAGAAGGGGTTGGAAAAGACTGAACGGCCCCTCTTAAATAGCTGACAAAAACCTTCCACGGGGCCATCTACGGTTCGTGGTTTGTTCTACGGAATATAGATCCCATCCGTGGAATTCGTATTAATTTTTAAGGCTCATAATTTTATTCTATGGGTCAAAACTATGACCCGTAGAAGTTTTTACGAACCATAGATCAAATCCATAGAATTCATATTGAATTTTAAGGCTCAAAAAATTCATTTTACGGGTCCAAACTATGACCCGTAGAAGTTTCTACAGACTGTAGATGGGTCCATAGGAATTGAAACTCAAAATTTTACTCTCTTATATTTTTCCACGAGTTGACAGTACGGGTCATAGAAATTTCTACAGCCCGTAGAAGGGATTCGTAGGAACTGACTCAGGAAACTCTACTGCGGTAGTCTTTGGTAAAATGATCATAACATTTTACTGCAACTTCGAAATGAGGCAAACTTTGTGGCGTTGGAAAGAAGACACATAGACCTTCTATTTGATTTTTCATGGGTCATCTAATTCATTATGTGCTTAGATATGATCGTTTGAAGTTGACCTAAGTAGAATCTTAAATCAAAACTTAATAGTTAAAGAAGCTTTCAACTCAACTTTGTGCTAGAGGGTTCTTGTGACCTTAATTCATACCCAAATACATTCTAACACTAATATAATTGACCTTAACACCTAAGAACAATTTAAGAATCATCCGATACAATCTTACATGCAAATGAAGAATGGTTTGGGGCTTAACTTTGAAATTCTCAAGGTATTACAATATCTCTCCCTTGGAATCATTCGTCTTTGAATGATGGCTGAACTGAGCACAGAAGGGGTAGGGAAATGTTTAACGACCAAATGTCATGCAAAATATAGATAAATCTCATGAACTCAAAATACTGAAGGAGGGACTAAATTGAATGAGTACTTTAGAAAGAGCTAATACCTTGGACTGGAACTGAATAGGAGGAAAAAAGATGAGGGTATCAAGTTTTCATATCCTTTTCGGCATCCCATGTAGACTCTTAAACAAATTGATTCATGTACAACAGTTTGACTGATGCCACCTCTTTGGTTCTCAACTTGCGAATCTGACGATCATGGATCTGGACTAGAACTTCTTCATAGGACAGACTGTCTTTCATAATAATACTTTTTGTAGGCACAACAAGAGAAGGATCGCTCAAGCATTTCTTTAGCATGGAGATGTGGAATACCGGATGGATAGCCGCTAACTCTATTGGTAACTCCAATTCATAAGCTATATTACCAATCGTATTTGATATCCTGTAAGGACCAATATATCGGGGATTGAGCTTCCATTTCTTACCAAACCTCATAATACCCTTCATGGGTGAAACCTTCAAATAGACCCAATCATTAACCTCAAACTCCAAATCTCTCCTTCTAACATCTGTGTAGGATTTCCAATGACTTTATACCGTTTTCAACGTATCTTGAATAGTCTTCACCTTCTCCATGGCATGATGAACCAAGTCTGACCCTATCAACTCAGCTTCACCAAACTCAAACCAACCAATAGGATATTTACATCTTCGCCCATAAAGAGCCTCACAAGGAGCCATCTGGATACTAGAGTGATAATTGTTATTGTAAGAAAACTCTATGCGAGGTAAGTGATCATCCCAATTACCTTTGAAATACATGACACATACTCTCAACATATCCTCTAGGCTCTGAATTGTGCGCTCTACTTAACCATTCGTTTGAGAATAAAAAGTAGTGCTAAGGTTTACCTTCGAAGCCAAACCTTTCTGAAACAACTTCCAAAACTAAGTGATGAATTACACACCCCTATATGAAATGGTGGACAAAGGGACTCCATGAAGTCAAACTATCTCATGGATGTATAAACTGGCATAATCTTCTCCTGAATTTGTATTCTTTACCAATAAGAAATGGGTTGATTTAGTCATCTGATCTACAATCACCCAAGTCAAATCATGCTACCTGTGAGATTGCGGCAAGCCAGTAATGAAGTCCATATTAATCATCTGCCACTTCTGGAAGAGCTATGTTCTGAGCCACACCACATGGCCTTTGGTGTTCAACCTTGACTTGCTGGCAATTTGGGCAAGTAGCAACAAAATTAGCAATACATCTCTTCATACTTTTCCACTAATAGACTTTTTTCAAGTAATGATACTTTTTTGTGGAACCCGGATGGATCAAATATCTAGAACTATGATCTTCTATCATGATCCTCTGTTGGAGCTCATCAACCTTTGGAACACACAATCTACCTTGATATCTCTACACATCATCTCCCATATTTGCCTTCAGTTCAAGTAAGATGGGGTCTTTGACTTTCATCTCCCTCACTTCTGATACTAATGACGATTCAGCCTCATTTATCACAAAACCTTTACCTTTATTGGAATCTAACAAACGGACTCCCAAATGTGTACGTCGATGAACTTCCTTGGCCAACTCTTTCTTGCCTTCCTCAACATGAGCAGTATTCCCCATGGACAACTTGCTCAATGCATTAGCAACAATGTTAGCCTTACCTGGGTGATATCGGATACTCATGTCGTAATCCTTGAGTAACTCCAACCACCTCTTTTGTATGAGATTAATTTCCTTCTGACTGAAAACATATTAGAGACTTGTGGTCGGTGAACACATCCACATGAACGCCATATAAATTGTGACACCATATCTTGAGAGCAAAAACTGTTGCTGCCAACTCGAGATCATGAGTCGGGTAGTTCCTCTCGTGAATCTTAAGATGCCCGGAGGAATATGCTATAACCTTACCATTCTACATCAGCACACAACCAAGCCTCACCTTGATTCATCACAATAGACGACAAAACCCTCTGTACCCTCTGGTAAGCTCAACACTTGAGTAGTAGTTAGCTAAGTTTTCAATTCCTGAATGTTTTTCTCACAAGCTTCAGACCATTGAAACTTAGTTGTCTTCTGATTCAACTTAGACAACAGGGATGAAATAGATGAAAACCCCTTGACAAGCCTTCTGTAGTAACCTGCCAACCCCAAGAAACTCCTTATATCAATTGGGGATATGGGTCTGGGCCAATTCTGCACTCTCTCAATCTTCTGAGTATCGACTCAAATTCCTTTGCCAAACACGATGTGGCTTAAGAACGCCATGGATTAAAGCCAGAACTCACACTTAGAAAACTTGGCATATAACTCTCGATCTTTGAGAGTTTGGAGGACTATTCTGAGATAACTGGTATGATTCTCCTTATTTCTCGAGTAGATCAGGATGTCATCAATGAATGCGATAACAAATATATCTAGATACTGCTTAAATACTTTGTTCATGAGATCCATGAATGCTTCAGGAGCGTTAGTCAAATGAAAGGACATAACAAGAAACTCATAATGACCATAACGGGTCCTGAATGCTTTCTTCAGAATGTCACTTTCTCTTACTTTCAATTGATGATAGCCAGATCTGAGGACTATCTTAGAGAAACAAGTGGCACCTGAAGTTCGTCGAAAAGTTCATCAATTATAGGAAGGGGATACTTATTCTTTATGGTAACCTAGTCCAACTGACAGTAATCAATACACATCCTAAGGGAACCATCTTTCTTTCTCATGAATAAGACCGGAGTGCCTCAAGGTGGGACACTTGGTCGGATGAAACCCTTATCAAGAAGATCTCTCAGTTGCTCTATTAATTCTTTTAACTCAGCTGGAGACATTCTATATGGCATAATAGAAATGGGTTGAGTATCTGGAAGGATATCTATTGTGAAGTCTATTTCCCTTTCAGGAGGGACCACGGGAGAATCGTTTGGAAAGACTTCTGGGAACTCACTCATGACTGGGGCTGACATTAGAGGTGGTGTATCAACACTAGAGTCATTAACTCGGACTAAGTGATAAATACACTCCGTAGAGACTAACTTTTTGGCATTAAGGTATGAGATGAAATGACCCTTAGGCACTGCTGAATTACTCCTCCACTCTAACACTAGCTCATTAGGAAACTGAAATCTGACTACTCGAGTTCTACAATCGACCGAGGCATAAAAAGCATAAAGCTAGTCCATGCCAGAATAATATCAAAATCCACCATGACTAATTCCACTAAATCAGCCATGGTGTCTTTATGATAGACAGAGATGGTACAATTTATATAGACTCTTTTTGCTAGAATAAACTAACCAACATGTATAGAAACACTGAAAGGTTCAAGAAGTTGTTTGGGGCAAGTCCCGAACTTTATGGATCAACAAAAAGTAGGTCCCACATCCAAACTCTATTTAGAGCCACATTTCACAATGTAGTTTGAAATAAGCCTAAAAGTCTTGGGATCCATACCAAAGGTCCTTCTAGACCAAACTTGATGATACAGCGCAAACGAAACCATCAAAGTTGTATTCGGAGGACATCTACCTGAAATTTTGACCAAAGTCAAACATTCAAGTATCAAAAGCTCCAAAATACAAAAACTTACACAAAAATCAAACAAATGAACTAGTGACCGAATTGTCAGTCCCAACAAGTTATAAATGACTTGGGATCACTATAAAAATCTCTAAACATTGAAAAGAATACAATAAAGAGGAAATAACCTAGAGGGTCATTAAACTAAGTGGACACCATCAGTATATTCATATCTTCAAATTCATCGCTTGTGGGGTACATACTCTTTTCTTTTACTCACTTATACACAAGCAAATTTTGGATTTATCATTATTTTGTTTATTTATCATTTGGGAAGAGTTGTTGGACAAATTTCTCGATATATGTGTTTGTGGGAAGTAGTATATATCTCGTCAAATTAGTCGATGTGTGTAAAAGAGGTCTGGAAAAGCATGGTAATCAAAAAAAGTAATTATTAATTTGGAAGATTTTACCTATGTGAAGTTTGTTTGGCTTCGTAGAAAAACTAAGGAAAGTAATGCTTCCTTAAGTAAGAAATAATGAACTAAAGGAGAAAAAAGTAATTTACTCTAAACACCCTCATTATATATATATATATATATACACACACACACAACAAGTTCATGTGCCCCAATATTTACCTATATATTCGCCTATGATTGTCAGCCCATATTCCATATAGAAGTAGGATGGATTTCTAAGTTGGATGACTGGTTTAAACTAGCCAATTATGATCAAGGAATAGAGAATTCCTAATTTCCTTTTAATAGAAAATTATCAGAATTTTAGGATGAGATAGGTACAAATTTAATAATGTAGAACGAATATGGAAAGTCTACATACGCAACTTAAACTATTTTTGAATCGAGGCATTTTTTTTTTTTTGTTTGTTGTAGGTTGTTCTCTAGAAAGGACTAATGCTTTCGCACCTTTCAACCTTTCATTCATTAGTGAACTAGTGATTTTACCCTAACAAAAATTATACTTCTACGTGTAACCTTTTTTTATATACAATATCAATATATACAAATTAAATCCATTTCATTTATTTTTTCTCTTTCTTTGATCTTCAATTTCTTAGTTCTTTCCCATTGTGAAGTTATCACTAATTTTAGGATTTAAATTATGCATAATAACAATATAATGATATGTGATAGTTAGTTAGTCACTATGTTTACAAGGTTATTATCAATAAATATTTTGTTAGTGTATATGATTGTAATATGATTTACGACGTTTGTGGAAAGAATTTTTTTTCCTTTGGATAGGGGAAAGTACATTAAGCTAATTTTTATGTGGCTGAAAATTGATTAAGCTTGTAAGGCATTAATCAATATATGATTCAGTCAACCCCTTCATATACATACAATAGGTTGCAAAAAATAGAAAAACTAAGCACCCTTAGAACTGCAAAGAGCCTAATGTAGTTCATCCGGCGAACTAATATTTGCATTTCAAAATAAAGGAAAAGAGATTTAAAAATAAGAAATATGTAAGAAAAGAAAACTAATTAGAATTGAAGAAAATGTGTTAAGGGAGTTTGCACCCAAATCCCAAGGATGTGGCCAATGAAGTGGATTAAGAAATTATGAGATCTCAAGTTCAAATCTCAGCCTAGACAAAAAAAATATTATGCAATTTCTTGTCATGTCCAAGGACAATATATTTTATAGTTATTATTTAACTCAACATGAAATCTAAAAAATTAAAGAAGATTTTAAATTATGTGATTTTAAACATGTCGTAATGATTGTATGAATAAAAGACATTTGAAGTGGAAAATGTCATAAATGATCATATAAGGTTTAATTATTAAAAAAAAAAGAAGTGGAAAAGGAGAGCCAATCGCGGAAAATCAAGAATAGTGATGTCAAATGGGTGGGTTGCATCAAATTTGAGTGGATTAGAAAGAATCACATAAAATAGGTAATCATTCAACCCACCTATAATTCATAGGGTTAAAGTAACTTAGATAACAAATGGGTGGGTTAAAAAGTGGCTTAACCCATTTACCATGAATAAATGGTACTCTACTTTAAAGTTCAATATCGGAAAAATATAGGTTTAGTTTTGACCCATTCAAATGAGAAATTTAAAAACTACTTTGTTTAGTTTTACTGTATCTTAAAAGTAATAACATTTTTTTTCCTGTAACTTTTAAATATAAAAGAAATTTACTTGATAAACAAATAAAAAATTAAAAATTAAAAATAAAATATAAAGGTGTCAAAAATAGTTATCAGGGTCTAAATTCCAGAGTAAATGAAGATTATATTTTACGAGTAAATCGTGCGACTTAGAGAAATATTACACTATTATTTATCTATTATGCAAAATAGACAATTTTAGGTTCTTTACATGACCATTCCATACTCGTGTTTCTTTTCTTAAATTAATAGAGTTTGATAAGGTGATAGTTTTTCATGAAAGATAGATGATATAGGTTTTGTGTAAAGGTGGAGACTCTAGACAAATATTCTCTGTATTCAATTTGTTTGTCTTATGTTCTTTTTTGTCTATTTGAAAAAGAATGTCTCTTTTCTATTTTGATAACTCTTTATTTTCAACATCCCACGTAGATTACAAGATTAAATAAAATTTTGATACGTCAAACATAACTCTTATTTAAGACTACAAAATTCAACACTTTATTTTAAAAATTATTTTTAGACATTTTTTTGGGCCTATTAGGCCTTTATTCGTTAACAACACACAGGTCCAGCAAAAGGTCAACCCAAAAGTGACTAGTGCAGCTAAAAAATGATTTTGATCCTATCTAGAAGCTTCCAGAATAATATCACATTGGTCCACACCTAACTCAGATATGGAAGCCAAGGGTTTTACATTTGGGTCCAACCTTTGAGCTCTGATGAAAGCTCTGGATATTCAATGATGGTCTCTGAAATGTGATCTTCTTCTAGTTGGTGAGTGTTTTGTTGTTCTCCTATTCGTCTTCTTCCTTCTACTCGTTCATTAATAAGTTCTCCTTGATTTATAACAATTGTCGTAACATATCTGAGGAGATTTTCCTACTTTAAATCGATATGGATCTTCTATTTATAGTTGTCTATCTATTGGGTGATTTCTTTGAGAGTGTTCCTCTTTTGGATCTCACAGATCCGAGAGCCTTTTGTGCCAATGATATGATTTATCATTTTTCTTTTCGGGTACCAATTTAGCTTGATTTACTTACTCCCCCATAACTGATGTAATATCTTTGACATTGTGGTGTGAATCTTTGTTGAAGCATGAGTTGAATCCTTCTTCTCTATATTTGGTGATGACCTTGTGGTGTATGACCATCCGATAAATAGAAAAAAACTTTGTGTTCATAGTCTTATGGTCATGTAATTCTCCTCTTCCCTGATGTTCTGGTTTATCTTTTTAATTTTCATCCTCAAGTTGGGTATTTATTGCTTGTCCAAATTCAAAATAAGTTTTGTTTTAGTTGGTAATGTTGTAAATATAGTAAAAATGATTTTTTCTTCCTTACCAAAAGCTAGATTAGCAATGTGATCTACTAGTGTGTTTACTTCTATGCAGATGTGTGTAAGCATCACTTGCGTTATCTGTGCTAACTTAATGAAAGTAAATCTGCTATGTGCCATGGAATCTCCCAGTACCCTTAAAGAATTTTAACGAGAACTAGCAAGTTAATTTCCACTTCCCTTGAAAATCCCCATGGAGAAAGAATGGTATATAGCTTTCCTGATAGCAATTTTCTCTGCCTCTATCTTTTTAATTTCATGAACTTCCTCTCCTTGTGTATACACTAAATGTCCTTTATGTTTCTTATATAGTAACCATAGGAATTACCGCTCGGATTGCCCTAAGGTGCCTCATCTGTATTGCATTTTGGTTGTTTTTTTCTGGTGGCTTCCAACTAACAAATAGATATTAAGGCTTGGGTTTGTACTTCTCTATGTAATCCACCATTTCTAGCCTACTGATAGGATTTTGTTGTGGTTGAGGGTATGAAATCTTCACTAGTTTTCAAATATCAATGTTTTCATTGAAAACTAAACTATTGAAAAAGATAGTCTTCCCATTACTTTGGCGATTTTCCTAATCTACAAGTTCCACATAATGATGGATGGTACTATTATGAATATCTTCTTCAGTTATTGACAAACTAGGGTTTTCCACCATTTTAGTAGTGCCTGAGATAATTTTAATCTCTCATAATTTAAGTTTTCAAAATTAGCAAACAAATTCCATAGTCTTAAGACTATGGAAGAGGTTAGAAATAAGTGAGTCATGGTCTCTTGTTTAGAATCTTGACAACACAAACATTTTGAGTTCAACTGAATTCACATATTTTGTATAATAATATTCATTGGAACACTATATTTCCAAGCCCTCCATACAAAGAAAGTCATTTTGAATGGTACCTTCTTTGCCCAAATATACTAAAAGATCAATTGTAGTTCCACTTTATGTCTGATTTTTTTCCAAGAGCTTTTTACTGAAAACTTTCCAGTAGTTTCAAATATTCATAGTGGAAAATAAATAGGCTTATCTTTATTGGGAGGTGGGGAAGTCTTGAGGATGTATTGCACATATTCCTCTAGTAAACATTGCTTTAGCTTTTGAGCATTCCACCTCATAATATTAGTAAGCAAAGAAGTTTCTAGTTCTTCTTCCTTTGCTTCTGCTATAAGATGATACAACTCTCCTAGAATTGTATAATTATCATTTGACTACAAGCAACTTCATATTTCTTTAGCACTCGTGATATCGTACAAAAATATTTACATGTAGAAGTGTACTTTATTTGTAATATTGTAAGTGATGTGTTATATTATGTAAGAATGTAAATTAAATTGATATAATATATTCAAACGTGGAATTCATCGAAACAATACACTACAATACAATACTCTAGTTTTCTTGAGGCATAAGAACTCTAAACTTAAAATTTGGTCGAATTTTTAATATTGAAATTCATAAATTCTAGTTAGAGACAAAATATTTTTAGTACACCCTTTGTCATTGGAAAAAAGGCCAGCCACTATTGATTCAGTCTATGTAAATTGTTTTCCCGCCATACAACTTCCTACTTATTGTTTTTAACATTCACACACACACACATGCTATAGTCATATTTGTTGAGAATTTTTCTTAAAATCTCCACTACCTATCTTTGTAGAAAATCATGCTTTGTTCTTGCGGATGATGATGAAAGACAAGAACAGAGCATCATTTTCTATAGATATATATAGTTGAGATTTGTAGAAAAAACTCAACTATTGTGACTAGAGCGTGTGTGTTTGAATATTGAGAACAATGAGAAGGATTTTTTGTAGTGGTAAAACAATTTTTATATCTAGAATCAATAATGTCAAGACCTTTTTGTTGATAACAAAGGGTGGAAGAAACCATTTAATCTTAAACTGGAATTTTTACATTAGGTACTATATTGTAGTGCGTTGTTGGGATGAATTCGACATTTGAATATTTTATATCACTTTTATTTATATCATTACATAATATCACACATATGTAAACTAATAAATAAGCTTGCAATATTACAAATAAATTACACGTATACATATAAATTTTTTTGTATGATATCAATGTATGTAAATTTAATCCTATAAACTTATTCTTTTTCTTGTTTTTGGTCTTACTTATTTAGTTCATGCCCATGTAGTTCATGATCCGTCATAGTTGGTCAATTAATTAGTATATTTACTAGGCTATAAGTTAATTCTTATTTTAAAGGTTCTCAATAATTACTTTTTAATAATAGATCATTATTTAATATCTTTACGTCATTTGTACATAGAATTTTAATTTTCATTTTATATTTACTTTTTCCTATTTCATATTCACTATTCTTATTCTCTTATTATTGTTGAATATTTTGAAGTCTCACAAACAGCCAAACCTGCTGCATTCTCTAAACTCTACTGCTATATAATGCAAAAAGAGAAAAATTTTCTTTTTAGTGTCTTCTTTGAAAATATGAAGCAGTGCAACACTATTTCAATATCATTATATAAACTTACAAAAAATTTGAGTTAAATTTCATTATTATAATTTTATATGATAATGTTTCTTCAAAAAAATTATAGTTGATATTTTTAATTTATAAGCTATAAATATGACAATGTTCCATGAATATGAATTGCTTGAAAAATTCGCTTATAAAATAATAATTAATATCTTTGCATATAAAAAACCTAGAAAATTAGAATTTAAATTAATAGTATATCATGATATATCCTTTAAAAAAATAGGGTCTCTCTTTGGTGTTTGTCTTTAGGCGCCCAAAACTATTGAACCGACCCTATGCACTGTCAATCTTATGCCAACTTGCTTCCATTCTCTGCTTGGTTGAACATTACCTCTTACTCAAGGAATGTACTATTGGTGCTTTTATTCTTCTTTTCTATCATGTATTCATGTTAACCCCATAAATAGTGTGTAATGACCCTAAGGGTCTGTTTGCAATTTTCACTTATTTTCTTCTCTTTGACCCTCCCCATAGTGTTAGATTGATATTTATGATTGTGGAAATGGGTGTGTCACAAATTCCCAAGGTAATAAGGTGTGTTTTGAGGAAGTTTTTTTTAGTTTTAGATGTTTCAAAAAGGTTAACATTTGTGGTTGGCGAGGTCCAATCAGAGTATTGATTATTTCACTAAGTTCAGAGGGTAATATATGGCCTTGTCAGAGCGGCATGGTTTTTGAGAGTGTTTTGGAGCTTTGGATAAATTTTAAGTTTTCTTAATTTGAGCTGACCACAATCAACATTTGTTCAAGACATTCTCGGAAGTATGATTTGATGATTTCAACATGTACAAAATATATTTATTCATCTATTTGCCCTATTTATTTGAGTTTTGAGGGTTCATTTTGGAAGATGGGTTGTTCGGATGCATGTTGTTGTATCTAGTGCAATCACAACGATGAATGTAATATTTGTGCTTTGTATTCTTCTTTTCTATCATGTATTCATGTTAACCCCATAAATAGTGTGTAACGACCATAAGGGTCAGTTTACAATTTTCGCTTATTTTTTTCTCTTTGACCCTCTCCATAGTGTTAGATTGATATTTATGATTGTGGAGATGTGTGTGTCACAAATTACCAAGGTAATCAGGTGTGTTTTGGGGAAGTTCTTTTAGTTTTAGAAGTTTCAAAAAGGTTAACATTTGTGGTTGGCGAGGTCCAATCAGAGTATTGATTATTTCACTATGTTGAGAGGGTAATATATGGCCTTGTTTGAGAGGCATGGTTTTTGAGAGTGTTTTGGAGCTTTGGATGAATTTTAATTTTTCTTAATTTGAGCTGACCACAATCAACATTTGTTCAAGATATTCTCGGAATGATGATTTGATGATTTCAGCATGTACAAATTAAATATATTTATTTATCTATTTGCCCTATTTATTTGAGTTTTGAGGTTCATTTTGGAAGATGGGTTGTTCTGATGCATGTTGTTGTATCTAGAGCAATCACATCGATGACCTTTTTTCTGCTTCATCAAAAACGCTTTTGCAAAGTCCTTTTCACTTTGGTGATCTTTTGGGGACAATTTAATTCTCTCCTCTATGAGGTTTGTGTCAGATGAGCGATGTTTCCCCTACAAGGATTTTTCCTCCCCAACAAAGGGTGCACCACGCAACTAGTCTCACATCGACGAGGCTTTGTCCGCATTTACATTATTGTGGTTGTGGACATTCCGTATACTTGCAAAACTGCTCCTATGAGATTAACAACTTCTGTTAATCCATGAATTGTAAGCGCCTTTCACCATTGTGAGATTTTCCCACTATTGAGAAATATCAACTACGACAAAATCTCTGCATCTGCTAAAATTACTATATTGAAATGGTGAATTGAGAATTTTCCCCAACTCAATTCACTTTTCCAAATTCAATTTTGATGTTTTACAACACTAATTTAGAAGATTTTTGAGGAATGTTTAAGGATTCTTCACGGGGTAAGTTCTAACCTTCCAATTGAGTATTGTCTGATGATTCATCATGAATTTTATCAAATTATCATATATAAGAATGGATATTTTGGACTTTTCTCCTAACTATAAAAGGATTACATGCTGATTTGAGCTCTATTTTTGACAATATATGAACTCATTATCATATGCATAAAATAATTCAAAAAAAAAAAATCTAGTTTCGTTGTAGGATTTTGAAGGTTAATTTTTTGACCCTAAATTGTCTTAAACTTTTATATTTAAGTATTGATATCAATGGATTCTATTCACATATAGGCCATATTTTTGGTAGATTAGGTGTGTTCCAAGGCCTTTCAAAAGGGGGAAGAATGTTGTGTGATCCAATTGGCTTATGGTTTGGCATTAAACTAGGTTATGACTTACTTTTCTATGACTTAGCTTGGGTGTGAGTTTATTATGTAAAACATGTTACGTATTGAGTGAAATATTGTGTTAAAATAATTATTGCGATGACTTTGATATTGTGACAACTGAATGGTGATTTTAGCAAATAAACCGCTTGAGAGTTGGAAATATTGGATTGTACATGGAATTATTACTTGTTTCATACATCATTATCTTTATGAGGGATTTTTTTTCTATGACGGGAACGGTATGAAAAGTAAAGCAGTTTAAAGAGAAAGTGTGGCCTACGGGCAAGATTGAGAAATCGAATATTTTGAGGCTTGTAGCCTAAGAGTTGAGGAATGCATTTTATACATACCTGTTGCATTCCCAATTAATTTTATATTTTTGATCATCCATACTCATACATCATCATGGAACACAAGAATTGTACTCTTTAAATAGATATTTTGAAAGTAATTACTGATTCTAGTACCTGTTCAAGTCCAGGCATGTTATATTATTTAGACTTATTTTGAGTTTGAGTTTGAGTCTAAGAAAGATATGAGGAAGTCATAATTTGAGTCCGGCCATGATATATGAATATTCTAATCCCCCATAATTTTGAGTGTATTTACGCATCCGAGCGCCATATTTTCCCCATAATTTACTTAAGTTTTGAGGATAATCCTCTGTGTATCAATGTGTCTAAGGATAATTATTTCGTGAGCGAATATGTATGATTAGATTAATTTCAGTCTAAAAGCAACAAGATTTTATACCAAAGATGGAATTGAACTAAAGGCGAAGTGTCCCTGACTTATATAAATCCAAGACTAGATTAAGAAGGTGGTCCACGACGTAGGGCACACACCTCACATTGGCCCCTACATCACACCCTTTGGGAAGTAGATTTTGCGAGGTAAAGTTTTTGATTTTTTGTGGTTTTCCTAGTTTTATCTAAGCTAGGCACATCCGAGGTGTTGCAGGAACAGACACAGTGAACTGGAAAAATGTAGGAGATAAAACAACAATCTTCCTCTTCTTATTCTTATTTCCTCGACCACCTTTATTCTTTAGCGGATGAATCACCTTGCCTGAAATCTTTTCCTCATAAGTAGGTTGCTTGGCGACCTTGCATTAGCATAACCAGGTGACAAATGATAGAAACAAAATGCTCTTGGCCCTCCCCTGTGAAAACTCTACCATCTGATTCACAATAATCTCACCCACATTCACCTCAAAGCCATCCATAATTGCGAAAATGATGAGTTCTCTATCCAAGATAACCTTGGTATCATGAGTCAAGGGGACTATTCGAGCACAAATGATAGAAAGACAAGACTTTATATGACGGTGAACTCATGTGAATCAATCCATCTATTTGATACAAGCCACTCCGGAGGCACCTCGACATGCAATTTGTCAACAAACCATTGATCTCCCAACTCCTTATATCCATCCTTGAAATCCTTATTATCAGCATTAAGGAGGCCATAGATTGTATTTATAACTTTGAGGATAAAGTTGATTTGCACACCCCAGACGGTAGTCACCGCGGCCTCTTCAAATGTTGTTTCTAGCGTATTTGCATAGAACTCTACAACCAAAGTGTGGTAAAACTTGATAGGCTCTATGGCAAAGCAAATACATTTAATAGACTCAAGCCGGCCATAGAAATCTGGCATCCCCTCCTCAAGCTTCTCCATACATATGCCTTTTCTTTTACAATGGCCCGCCTCAAATATTCATCATATTTTTAGGCATATTGGGTGAACAAGAATCTGCTTGCATCAAAGTAGTCATCCTCCTAATGTTTCGGTGAAACTTCGTGATCATTTGAGGTAGTGTTGGAAGTCATTAGATGCCCAAAATATCTACAAAAGAATCCAACATGTTCAGATTTCTTATGGACACTAAACCAATGTATTAGGAAGTATTTAGGCAAGAGAAATAGTTGAAAGAAGACCCGAGCTAAGTTATGCAAAGATAATTTTTTGGGGACTGCCCAAGTATGTGACCTCCACGTTTACGGAAGCCAGTAGCATTCGTGGTTCAGTGAGGATCAGACTTCCGCATTTGTGGAGTTCGAAGAGTTTGATGATTACCGCGTTCGAGGAGTCGTCATCTTCCTCAGACTGTTGAAGTCCTTTGGGGCATTTTATATAACACCTTGGAGGCAATATTTTAACCCGACTATAACTCATAATTTTTCGCCCATTCTCAACCCAAAATTAGTTAACAAACAATCCGCACATCATCAACATTATAATAAACAACAAATAAACATTTAAACACCAAATTCCAAAATTAAAATATAATAATCATTTAACCTTACTTACTTTATACACCTTACTTACGAAAGAGGGAAGACGAGAGGGGCAGAGAAGGTACATACCTTGAGGGTTAATTCCAAAAACAAAACAATGAACTTGGAAGAAATCAATATGAGGGAGGATTTAGGGGGAATTTTCCGTTTCCTTGCAAGCGAACAACAATGATCACTCACTCACAAAACTGCCTTTTCAATACTTGAAGACTACTCAAATATCTACATTCATAGGCAAAGGAGCACGTTTATGCTTTATTAAAACTTAATAGGCCACGTTCGTAGTGAGAGAGTCGCATTCGTGGTCGTCAGTTGACTTTGACTCCTCCGATTACGGACTCTTACCCGTGTTTGCAGAGAACATCTGTAGCCCAAAAAACTCAGAGGCCTTAGCCTCCACCCTCATTAGAGCTGCACGTAGGTGGCCCTATCTACCTCTAATCTGAGCATCCGATCTACCACCTAACCTACCTTATCGAGATCCTCCTCAAGTTCCCTATTGACTACCTCATCAGTCCTGACCCTAGGCACCGCCTCTAGCTAAAGCTAGTACCACTGATACTAGCCGAGCTGAATGTTGAGTAGGTGCAATCATCTTACATTGGGGACACTCTCTAGACCAGTGGTCAAGCTCACCACAATCAAAACAACCCTAAGTAGTCCAACTCTGAAAAGATAGGCCACCACGGCCTAAAGAACCCAAATGCGAGCCTCTAGAATTCTGATATGAAAAAGAACCACCCTGAGTGAACTGCTCGCCCTGAAACCTAAAGCACTACATAAATAGGAGGTCTAGACTGACCCTATTGTAGATACCACCGGCGGGGCCGCTCATAGAAGTCCCTTCCAATAGAATGGGACCCACTATAGCTGCCCTAAAGATGAACCCTTATGTCGTTGCACCAATGGGATTCTTGATGGATCTCCTTCATTGTACGGGTGTGATCAACCACATTTAAGAAAGATCTGCCTACTGAAGCCATACACTTAATCTCAATCCGCAGTTGGGACCTCAACCCATGGATAAAGCAAGGAACCCTCTCTTTCTCAGTAGGATGAATAATAGTAGCATGTCTAGAGAGCTTATGCAACCTAGCCTCATACTCCGATATGGTCATGAAGCTCAACTCCAACCTAGAAACTGATCCCACAGTAGATCTCTGACACTCCATGGTGTAAATCTAGCTAAGTAAACCTCAAAACACATATTCCACGACACCAATGGCAACCCAGCTGGTCTACACTTTATAAATTTTTGCCAGCATTGCATGGCTGACCCGTCAAGATGATAAGCAATGAAGTCGGCTCCTCTAGACTCTACAAAACCCAAAGTATATAGTCGCTCATGGAAGGTCATCAAGAACTCGTGGGAATCATCCCCTATAGACCCATAAAATCTCGGAGGAGAAAATCTTAAGAATACTCCAAACATCTTCTCCTCCTTCAATGGCATAGCTCATGCTGTAATGATTGGTTGGGTGGCTATGCGTGCTGGTGTGACCTGAACCTATGGATCCACTGCTGCAGGCTAAATGTGTGGTGCTAGCATAGCGGGAGTTGGGGCCTGCTGCATGCTCCCTAGCTAGGCCTAGTAGCTTAGAGATAAACATTTTAGATTTGGAGTCATAGCTTGTCCAGGTGGTAGCTTGGCTGGTTCTGGCACAGTAGCTGTGGAGGAATATGAGCTAATTTAGGCTCCACCACTGGCTCAAGAGTCACCTACCTACCCTGGTCCTAACTGATGCTGCAGTCCTTCAATGATCTCAGGGTTTTCCTCTGCCTCCAGCTGGGGCTCTACCTACGGGCTTGGGTATATCACCTCTAGCTGCTGAGTCACGCGTATGAGTTATCCTGTGAAAGAGTGAAAAAAATAAGATTCCAAAAACAAAATTTGAAAACCAAACGCACGATAACTAACAAAAATTAGCTTTGTGCAAGTGACACCGAGCAACCTAGGACTCTGATACCAACTTTATCACGACCCATGACCTTGAGTCATGATGGCACCTACTACAACCTAGTAGTAGGTAAGCCAACCCATATTTTGGAATGACAAGTAACAAGCATATTGGGCAGAATCAACGAGAGATAAAGAGCAATTTAAGGAAATACAGCAGAAAAAGAGAACAACAAGAAGATATACAAACTATAAGATAGTTCTAATCCAACAACCTGGAGGATTCAAGTACAAGGCTTCTAATAAAGTACAAGTCTGAAAGGTGGACCAAAAACTACAGATTTATCTCGAAAATAAAAGACTAGTCAAAAACTATATACAAAAAGAGATAGGCTAAACTAGGATACCATTAGCTCGCCCTCAACTTTGAAGATCTCTATAGCTGGTCCGAATTAACATTGAGGGATGGTGTTAGGATCTGCATCAAGAGAATAGATGTAGAATATTGTATGAATACCGAAAACACGGGTACCAAGTAGGCATCATAGGCCGACTGAACTTGAAATGTAAAGACAATATGAAAAGCGGGAAAATAAAAGAAACTAGCGGTCATAAGAATGCAATGGTAATGAAATCCTAACTATAACGCACACGAGTCTAGAAAAGGACAAACGGTAAAGTATATAACTAAGTATAATCGAACCAGACCTCCATAAGCCCAAAAGGTGCACTCGTGCACAATTAACGGTAAATAACCCAAATGGACCCCCATAAGCCCGATAGACACACAGAAGAGTTAAGGAAACTACGGGACATATAAGTTCAAAGATGTTGCAGAACTGCAACAACCATCTACATACTCAAACGACAGTAAAGGCTACCCAAAGAACCTAATAGAATCACCAAGTCATGGCTCGAACTCAACTAATAGAAGTGACACTTGGAATTTAAACCGAGCTAGAAAAGGTACACATGGGCCTTGGACCTAAGATTGTAGGCATGCACATAGACCTTGAGTTGAGGCTAGTGACCATGAGAACAAACCTCGAGCCATGGATAAAATCCTTGAAAGCTTCCAATAACCCGCTCTTTCTCGTAAAGGACCCCACTGTAGAGCTAAACCACCTCCAAAGTTACCAGTGACCCACTCCATCTCCAAATAAAACTCCCGATCCAAAATAACCTACTTGCTCGCAATCACAAACGAAATCCACCTGAGTCGATACACAAGGGAAAAATTATGGATGAACATTCCCAAGTCTGCTTTATTATTCTACAAGGAGTTAAACTGTTCGAAGCAATGTGGAAGAATTACTAAGGCCTATCAACTCCAAAATGCAAGTCTAAGGGAATCACCGGTCTACTCTTAGGTTAAGGCTAAGAAAACTCTACCAATAACAAAATCAACGACAATATAGATACAACAAAGCATGGAACAACTAAAGTAAGCATGCTCAATCTTCCTAAAACTACCTGAAATACGTCCAAGGCATGCTTTAAAATCACTAAACGTGATACAAACTACAAACTATCCCAAATCTAGCTAATCAACATGAATTCACAATCACAAGCTCAATATAAACACCGGTAAGCTGTAGCCTACCTCAAAGCTGATTATGCAGACTCCAAAACCACTAGTCCAGAGCTTTTCCATTCTATACGGCCTCTAATCGCTATCACACTATCAAATAAGTTGTCAAAATGTTTGTACAAACATTTTGACACCGAAATAGAAATAATTAAAGATGAGCCTAAATTGAGTCAAAATAGAATGGTGGGACCCAAACCAAGATTCCTGAAATTTACTCCATCAATTGGTTCCAAATAGCTCAAGGAACTTGTTCCCATAAATTGGGCACACTCCAAGCTTGAATGATATGGAAATTAGATAATGAAAGATAATTCACTAAATACCCCATTAAAGAGGTATGAGGGGCCTTTCGGGATAAGAAATTACCTAAAATATGGATTCCCGCACCTTCCTAATGATTCCAACAGGTATCTTCAACAATTGCCAACAAATAGAGCAAAATACCTCCTTAATCGGAGCAAAGATTACAAAGTTATCGATTCTCAAAATTTTTGTAACACCCCAGCTTAAGATTAGAAGTCCCACATCGGCAAAACACAGGAGAGATATTGGGTATATAAGTAAGTAGGCCTTACAACCTATTGACACATTTTAAAGTTGTGCGGGCCTAGGCCCAAAGTGGAAAATATCACTAAAGGGTTAGACCATTACAAATGGTATAAGAGCCACTTCTATGTCAGCCTTGTCGACGTGGGCCAGAGTTCAGCTGAGTTTAGGCAAATCTTGGTAATGCGGGGCAAACCTCAGTGGTGAGTCTATGCAAATCCCATTCGGTGGGGGCAAACCCCAGCGAGGACGCTGAGTCCATAGTGGGGGGTGTATGTGACACCCCAACATAAGATTAGAAGTCCCACATAGGCAAAACACAGGAGAGAAGTTGAGTATATAAGTATGCAGGCCTTACCAACTAGTGACGCATTTTAAAGCTGTGCGGGCTAAGCCCAAATCGGACAATATCACTAGAGGGTTGGGCCGTTACAATTTTTTAGTGAACTAGAATTTCGGGACTGGTCACATTAAAAAAACAAATTTCTTCATTACTATCGCGACCTCCAAGTTCGTGATCTCTTTTTCCAAGAAAAAGACCATCGCGATCGCAGAGGTCAAACCATGTGATTGCATTAACCAAAATGGTGAACCTCCACGGAATGCTCATCGTGACCATGAAAAGAAGGCCACATGATCGTGATGTCTAGGTGTAGTGTCCTTCGCGATTGCAGAGGCCTTCATCGCGACCATGATGAAGGATTTCACATGCACCAGATAATGTTGCATCAACTACAACATCAAGTCCCAAAATTCTTTAGTGGGTGCTCGGGATTCGTTTGGAACCTCGTGAATGCAAATTAACTATGCTACCCCACAAAATTTGACATTTCAGACTTAATGGAGATTCAAAACTTCCAACCCAGGTCATCAAAAAATGGGTTCCATTCCCAAACTCTATTTTAAGCCAATTTCCACAATGTAGCTAAAAATGAGCTTGGAAGCCTCAAGATCCACACTAAAGGTCCTTCTAGACTAAACTTAATGATCCAGAGTTAACAAAACCGGCATAATTGTATTCTGAAGACATCTACATGAAGTTTTGACCGAATTCAACCATTAAAGTTTCAAAATCTCCAAAACACAAAAATTTGCACAAAAACCAAACAAATGACTAAGTGACTTATTTGTCAGTCCTAGCAAGTCATAAATGACTTGTGTCTCTATAGGAAATCTCTAAACGCCCAAAAAAACACAATAAAGAGTAAATAATCTAGAGGCTCATTAAATATAACTTTAGTTTAATACTACAAAATTAAAAAATTCTCTTTCCTTTAGTAAAATGATTATTTATAAATGTTGTTTTTGCCTATTAGGCCTTTATTTGTTAATAACACATTGGTCTAGCAAAAGGTTAACCCAAGAGTGACAGGCCCAACTGAAAGAATAGATTTTGATCCTATCTAGATGCCTCCAACATAATATCCCATTGGTATACACCTGAGTCAGATATGGAAACCAAGGGGTTTAAATTTGAGTCCAACCTTTGAGCTCCGATGAAAGCTCTAGAACTGCTATTATGGTCTCGAAGTTGTGATCTTCTTCTAGCTTGTGAGTGTTTCCTTGTTCTCCTATGCATCTTCTTCCTTCTATTCTTTCATTAATAAGTTCTCTTTGAGTTGTAGCAAGTGTCATAGCATCTCTAAAGAGATTTTCCTGCTTCAAATGTACTAGGATTTTCTATCTATAGTTGCCTATCTATCAGGGGATTTCTCTAAGTGTTTTCCTTTTTTCGATCTCGCATATCAGAGAGCCTTTTGTGCCAATGATATGATTTATCATTTTTCTTCTCGGGTACCAATCTAGCCTGATTTATTTACTCTCCAATAACTGATGTAATATCAATGACATTGTGGTTTGAATCTTTTTTGAAGTATGAGTTGAATCCTTCACTTGTGTATTTGGTGATGACCTTGTGGTGTATGACTATGCAATAAAATAGAAAAATTGTTGTATTCATAATCCTATGATGATGTCTTCCTCCTCTTCCCTGATGTTCTGATATTTTTTTTTAGTTTTCATCCTCAAATTGGGCATTTATTGCTTGTCCAAATTCAATATAAGTTTTGTTTTAGTTGGTTATGTTGTAAATGTAGTAAAAATGATTCTTTCTTCCTTACCAAAAGCTAGGTTGGCAATGTTATCTACTAATGTGTTTACTTTTGTCACGACCTAGAGTACCCCCTAGACGTGACATGGCGTATAGGACCCCAATAGGCCCCACACAAGCCACTTAGCATAGATTATACATGATAATAGAATTTAAAGAGTTCAAAAGACAGTGTTATATCATAAGAGTTTGACAAAAACAACGGAAATCTAACATATGTCTAAAATCCATCTAGTACAATAGGAGAGTGATTGGGACGTAATCCATGCATCACTTACAACATCCCAAAAGTAAAAGACATAAAGCTAAAAAATGACATCATCCTCGAATGTATGAGGACTCACCAAGTCTTCAAAGCTCAAACGTATCTACTAGCCTCGGGTGACGGGAGAAGAGTCGTCACACCCTACATTAGTGAAACAATATAGGCAAGAGTATGCATTAGTACATGGAATGTACCAAGTGTGAGGGGAATGCAATAACACATGGGACATGATCATATGGGGACATAATCTCAAACGTGAAATACATGACCAAGTTAAAACATAGTAAAATCATTTAAGAAGATTCATAAATCATGAACACGGTCAATGCATCTTTAAATCATAAAGGAAGCTTCATAAAACAATAGTGATTTAATTAGTTCATTTTGTGGGAAGTTTACCATTAACTAACATAAAACATGTGAGCTATAACATGGAATCCGGTGTCCTCTCCAAAACGAAAGAGGTTGTCGTACTTGCCAAGTTAAGGACCATGAACTTCTAGCTTAAGTGGATCCACTAGCTAATGTCATTCTAAGACAATCATCCTATAGTGGCACATATTTTATGGGATAAAGAGATTGCTACTACAGACCCAGCCTCTTCTATGGGAGAGCCTCCATCTCAATATCCTCTCGGTTCTAAGTAAATTCCCACGAAATAGTCATTAATCATATTCATCTCATTTTCCATGGAAAGGCACAACTAGAGTTACCAATCCTTGCTAAAGTCATGTTTATAGACGTTTCATATTCCATGGACTAGTCCAAGATTACGTCATTTAGAATAGCTCCTTAGACCATGTGTGAGAAAACCTTTCACTATCCATGATCTTTAAATAATAGCTTTTAAGGCCATAGCAATTCACTTCATGCTAGAAATGCCCTACTACTAATGGAAATAGTTTTGAAAGCGTTATCTATAATCATTGATGGCTTATCCGGATACCATACTAATCAATACCTAATTTAGGAAAATAGCCCGAAAAGCATTGAGGGAAAATCTAGATATCATTCATGTCATGTGACCAAGCTTCATAGAACATATAGATACCTTCATCTATAAGCTTACTTGAGTCATAAACATTGCTTTCATAAAAACATGCATGATTTCATAAAACATATTCATAAATTCAAGCTTCTTCATAAATTCATGTAAATTAGGGTTCATAGTAAAAATTCATAGATCAATGCATGGTTTCACATGGAATTGGTTGAAAAGCATGTAATTAGGTCCAAATCATCAAAATAAGATCATAATAACGTAATTAAATCCATACAAATAGAACCCATAAGGAATGGAGTGAAAACCTAATCTAATCTTGGGAAATCAAATTGGAGAATTGAAGAAGCTTTGGGGGCTCAATAGGTGGATGGAACCCATTGATAACTCCCTACATACCTTGATTGATGCCCAAAGCAATGATGAAGAAAAGAGACTTAAATTTGAAGAACCCTAGCTTCTTCTTCTTCTTCCTTGATCTAGAGAGAAGAATTTTGGAGAGGATGAATTGGATTGGGTGATTTTGGGGGTAAAAGTGTTTATATAGGGCCTAGGGTAGAAGATAAAATGAAATAGTATTTAGTTAAACTAATTGAGAAAAGTTTGGACTGACCCTGACTTTAAAACTACCGAAACGACTTCAAGGAGGCCTAAACGGCTTGTGTAGACCACCACTGCCCGTCTAATGGGTCGTGAAGAATTTCTGCCTGACAGGGCTTCACTATTTTGAGCATAACATTTTACTCCGAACTTTATATGGAGCAAACTCGGTGGCGTTGGAAAGTGGACTCAGAGATATTTAATTTGATATGCCATGGGCCACCTAATTCATTTTGTGCGAAGAGTTATGCTCATTTGAATTTGACCAAAAATGCAAAGTCTGACAAGTCTCCTTCACGGACGACTTCACGGTCCGTGTGAAGCTTCATGGAACGTTTAGACGTCCGTGGTCCTCAACAGTGACTTGGGGTGAGACCCTTCTGACTGGGTGATTGGACGACCCACTAGACGGGGTGTCTATACCACCACGGGCCGTTTGGGGCACCGTCTAGGTGACCCCTGCCTAGGGCAGGTTCTGGAAAAAATTTCACGAGCCTTTTAACGGGTCGTGGTCTTCTTCACGGACTGTCTAGGGTGTCGTGAAGGGTTCATGGTCCATTTTTGGTTGTGGACCTCTCCTATTTTCCCTTTTTAGCCCTTTTCAAATCTGAGGTGTTACAATATCTCCCCCTTGGGAACATTCGTCCTCGAATGGAACTCGAAGTAGCACGAAAAGAGTAGGAGAGAAACTAACGACCCAACATGAATACAACTTCATCAAAAAGCACGTAACCAAGGAGGAACCTCGACTCCAAGCTACAACATATTCAAAACATCATTTCATAAGACATGCATGCAAATTATACTCAAATGAACATAATCATGAAGTAATCAATCAAGCTAAATAATATCTTTTAAAATCAATTTTTTCATGAGCATGCATGCGTGAGGAAACATGGGAATGACTAAAAGAAAAGAATCCTTAAGAGTGAACCATGAGGGGCTAGTGCCTTAAGATAGACCCGAAGATAACGGAAATAGATAGGGATACTAAGAGATCACATCACCTCCATCCTTTCACATACCAAACAATAACAAGGAACTCTTCCAAAATCAGCATAGTTCTACTCACACAAAACATAAAGCACATTATCTCCCCTTTGGGAGCAAACCTCTCTAGTCTTTCCGAATCAATCTCCCTCAACCCAAGCATAGCATAAAAGTCTTAACAACCACACAACCATTGATACAAGTGAACACTTAAGAAGTTTCCACAAGGATTTCAAGGTCGACTTCAAACATAATAACCATACATGGAGTCCTACCATAGTCAATGAAACACCCAACATAAAAACTATGCATAACCACAAGCTAAAGGACCATAACTTACAAATTACCACATCCGGGGAACCCTCATGATCTTGTCGAGTCTGAAGAGCATAAAACCTATCTTATTTCTGACCACCACTAGGACCTGAGGAAGGGTAGGGTTGAGCCCATCGACGATTATCTCCCTCATTTTTGGCAATCGAAGGACAATCTCTTATCTTATGATCTATCTTTCCACAATCAAAACATGCATTTGAACCGGCTAGACACTCACCCTTATGTCTTCTCCCACACTCCCGACACTAGGACCACATTTGCTCGCTTGAACTATTACCTTGAGAATGATTACCTCCACCGGACATTGAATGTGAAGAATCACCATCATCCCTTCTTGCCCTCTTTGAATCCCTAGTTTTCTCCTTAAGCTTTTCTTCTTCTATTTGTTGTGCATGAACCATCAAACAAGAGACATCCATATCCTTAACAAGCGTGGCGGTTAGGTATTCTTTGACCACCAAGTCGAAGCACCCGACACAAACTTACTCATCCTTGCCCTTGAATCGGCAACCCTGGTTGGAGCATATTTAGACACTTGTGTAAATATCAAAGCATACTCCTTCACACTCATATCCCCTTGACGAAGATTAATGAACTCAAGTACTTTGGACTCCCTTATCTCAAGGGGAAGGAGCTTATTAAGAAAAGCAACCTTAAATTTCTCTCAATCAAGAGAACCCGCATCTATTGCCCTCTCTTCCTTCCATTGGTTAAACCAAACTTGAGCAAAACCCTTAAGTTGATAAGCGGTCAATTCCGCCTTTTCCACCGGTGTCACTCCCATGATAATCAACACCTTATACACCTCATCAATGAACTCTTGAGGAACTTTATCAACTTTAGACCCATGAAATTCTGGAGGGTTCATCCTAACCAAGTCCCTCACTCTTGTTGCCGTCATACCCACCTTGGGTTCAGGGGAGCCACAACCTCTCTATTTGCTTGAGCTGTCATAGCTTGGGCCAATGCATGAAATGTAGCTCGAAACACATCATTAGTCACTTGCTCGGCCAAAGGGTTGACCGGTACTTGGGGAACCTCTTGTCTCACATTTCACAAACATTCCTATTTCTTCTCACAGGATTTGTTCGTGGAAGCATATTCTGAAAAGAATAAATAGGGGTTAGGAGAGGAAGACCTTTATAGAGTTAAACTCTATGGAACGACTTTAGAGAAATGCAAGAAGTGAAGTTTCCTAAACATCTTGTAGCCTCTCATTCATAAATATGGCGCGCTTCACACTCATGAACAAAACTCGACTCAACGTGGCTTATGAGACATCCTAGGACCTTTCTAAACCTTGTGCTCTGAATAGCCAGTTTGTCATGACCTAAAGTACCCCTAGACGTGACATGGCGCATAGGACCTTGAGAGGCCCCACACAAGCCACTTAGCATACATCATACAAGATAATAGAATTTAAAGAGTTCAAAAGACAGTGTTATATCATAAGAGTTTGACAAAAATAGCGGAAATCTAACATATGTCTCAAAGCCATCTAGTACAATAGGAGAGTGATTGGGACGTAACCCATGCATCACGTACAACATCAAAAAAGAAAAAGACATAAACCTAAAAATCACATCGTCCTCGAATGTATGAGAACTCACCAAGTCTTCAAAGCTCAAATGTGTCTACTGGCCACGGGTGGAGGAAGAAGAGTCGTCACTCCCTACATTAGTGAAATAGTGTAGGTAAGAGTATGCGTTAGTACATGGAATGTACCAAGTATGAGGGGAATGCAATAAAATATAGGACATGATCATAAGGGGACATAATCTAAAATATGAATGCATGACCAAGTTAAAACACAATAAAATCATTTAAGAAGATTCATAAATTATGAACACGGTGGATGCATCTTCAAATCATATAAAACATTAGTGATCTACTTAGTTCATTTTATGGGAAGTTTACCATTAACCAACATAGACCATGTGAGCTATAACATGGAATCCGGTGTCCTCCCCACACCGAAAAGGGGTTGTCCTACTTGCAAAGGTAAGGACCATGAACTTCTAGCTTAAGTGGATCCACTAGCTAATGTCTATCTAAGACAATCATCATATGGTGACACATAGTTTATGGGATAAAGAGATTGCTACTAGAGACCCAACCTCTTCTACGGGAGCGCCTCTATCTCAATATTCTCTCGGTGCTATCTAAATTTCCACGGAATAGTAATGAATCATATTCATCTCATTATCCATGGAAAGGTACAACTAGAGTTCCCAATCCCTGCTAAAGTCATGTTTATAGACGTTTCATCTTCCATGGACTAGTCCAAGCTTACGTCATTTAGAATAGCTCCTTAGACCATGCATGAGAAAACCTTTCACCGTCCATGATATTTACATAATATCTTTTAAGGCTCATAGTCATTCACTTCATGCTAGAAATTCCCTACTACTAATGGAAATAGTTTTGAAAGCGTGATCTATAATCATTAATGGCACATCCGGATACCATACTAATCAAGACCTAATTTATAAAAATAGCCCAAAAAGCATTGAGGGAAAATCTAGATATCATTCATGTCATGTGACCAAGCTTCATAGAACATATAGATACCTTCATCTATAAGCTTACTTGAGTCCTAAACATTGCTTTCATAAAAACATGCATGATTTCATAAAACATATACATAAATTCAAGCTTCTTCATAAATTCATGTAAATTAGGATTCATAGTAAAAATTCATAGATCAATGCATGGGTTCACATGGAATTGGTTAAAAAGTATGTAATTAGGTCCAAATCATCAAAATAAGATCATACTAACGTAATTGAATCCATACAAACAAAACCCATAAGGAATTGAGTGAAAACCTAATCTAATCTTGGGAAATCAAATTGGAGAATTGGAGAATTGAAGAAACTTTGGGGGCTCAATGGGTGGATGGAACCCATTGATAAACTCCCTACATACCTTGATTGAAGCCCTAAGAAATGATGAAGAAAGGAGACTTGAACATGAAGAATCCTAGCTTCTTCTTCTTCTTTGATCTAGACAGAAGATTTTTGGAGAGGATGAATTTGGTCAAGATTAGAGAATTTAGGAGAATGAATTCTTTTGGCTGATTTTGGGGGTAAATGTGTTTATATAGGGCCTAGTGTAGAAGGTAAAATGACATAGTATTGAGTTAAAACAATTGGGAAAAGACTGGACTGACCCTGACTTAAAAACTGTCGAAACAACTTCAAGGAGGCCTAAACGGCTCGTGTAGACCACCACTGCCCGTCTAACGGGTCATGAAGAATTTTTTCGTGACAGGGCTTCACTATTTCTTGCATAACCTTTTACTCTAAACTTCAAATGGAGCAAACTCGATGGCGTTGGAAAAAGGACTCAGAGATATTTAATTTGATAGGTCATGAGCCACCTAATTTATTTTGTGCTAAGAGATATGCTCGTTTGAAGTTGACCCAAAACTCAAAGTCTGACAAGTCTCCTTCACGGATGACTTCACGGTCCATGTGAAGCTTCATGGACCGTTTAGACGTCTGTGGTCCTCAACAGTGACTTAGGGTGAGACCCTTCTGATTGGGTGACTTGACCACCCACTAAACGGGCCGTCTAGGCCACCACGGGCCGTTTGGGGCACCGTCTAGGTGACCCCTGCCTGGGGCAGGTTTTGGAAAAAGTTCACGAGTTCTTTAACTGGCCGTGGTCCCCTTAACGGACCGTCTAGGGTGCCGTGAAGGGTCCATGGTCCATTTTTTGTTCTTGGACCTTTCTCGTTTTCCCTTTTTAGCCTTTTTCAAATCTTAGGTGTTATAACTTCTCTGTAAATGTGTGTAAGCATCACCTGTGGTATCTGTGCTAACTTCATGAAACCAATTTTTTTATGTGCCATGAAATATCCCAGTCCCCTGAAAGAATTTTAATGAGAACTAACATGTTAGTTTCCACTTCCTTGATAGCAATTTCCTCTGCTTTTATATTTTGTAATTTCATGAACTTCCTCTTCTTGTGCATAAACTAAATCTCCTTTATGATTCTTATATAGTAACCATAGGAATTACTGCCTGGATTTCGCTCAGATGCTCAATCTATATTGCTTTTTGGTTGTTTCTGTTCTGGTGGCTTCCAACTAACAAACAGATTTAAGGCTTGGGTTTATACTTCTCTCTGTAATCCACAATATCTGGCCAACTGATAGGGTTTTTTTGTGGCTTAGGGTATGAAATCTTCACTAGTTTTCAAATTAGTGTTCACATTGAAAACTAAATTGTTGAAAAAGACAGCCTTCCCATTACTTTGACTATTTTTCCTATTCCACAAGTTTTACATAATGATGAATGGTACTGTTATGAATATTTTCTTCAGCTTTTGACAAACTAGGGTTGTCCACCATTTTAGTAGTACCTGGGATAATTTTAATTCCTCATAATTTAAATTTGCAAAATCAGCAAACAACTTCCATAGTCGTAAGGCTATGGATGATGTTCGAAATAAGTTAGAGATGGTCTCTTGTTCAGAATCTTAAAACACAAACATTTTGAGTCCAACTGAATCCAAATATTTTGTATTATATTATTCATTGGAACCCCATATTTTCAAGCCCTCAATACAAAGAAAGTCATTTTTAATGTGACTTTCTTTGCCCAAATATACTAAAAGATCTCTTGTGGTGCCACTTTCTGCCTGATGTATTTCCAAGATCTTTTTACTGAAAATATTCCAGTAATTTGAAACATCCAGAATGGAAAATAAATAGGCTTATCTTTATTGGGAGGTGGAAAATCTTTAGGATGAATTGCACATATTCTTCTGGTAAACATTGCTTTAGCTTTGGACATTCCTTCTCATAGTATTAGTAAGAAAACAAGTTTCGACTTCTTCTTCCTTTGCTTCTTGTATAAGATGATATCGTTCTCCTAGAGTTGCCTAGTTATCAAACAATAAATTAGAATTATCTTTTACAATCTTCCACCCAATTTGTGGTTCCATTAATTCCCTCATCATCACTATTTTCTTCCAAATCATACGTGCACTTCTACTCTTGGTTATCACTGGGTGGAGTTTCTTGTGATACTTATTAACTATAAGAGCACCCCACTAGGAGGGTTCGCTCCTTACGTTTCACCATAATTTTCAAAAAAGAGCATTAGATACATTCCTTAATGATTGAACAACCTACCCACCTTCTTCCTTGGGAAAATAATGTGTTTTCCAGCTTACCCAATGCCTATTCATTTTTGTCAGCAGTGTATATCTAGAAGAACCTAGTAAATTGTGTAATGCCTTATTATTCTTTTTGGAGGATTTAAAGTAGATAAAACATGAATTGACATGCTTTAGAGAACATGTCTAATTAGAAGGGCTCTCCCTCCTCCCCGCCAACTATATATGATAACATTTCTCCTTGTCATGATTGAATTATACTGCCTACCTTCTTGATCATGGTATCATAATGCATTCAATCTTGCCTTCTTCTTGTTGAAGCTTGAATTTTGGATACCACCGTACTGCAACTTTATTATGCAAATAAAAGAAATGTTGTCTAAAATTATCATCTGACTAGAAGCAATTTCATGTTTCTTGAGCACTCGTGATATTGTACAAAAATAATTACATGTAAAACTGTAATTTATTTATAATACTGCAAGTTTATTCACTAGTCTACTGATGTGTGATATTATGTAACAATGTAAATTAAATTGATATAAGATATTTAAATGTTGATTTCATCCAAACAATATACTACAATAAAATACTTTAGTTTTCTTAAGGCATAAGAGCTCTAAACTTAAAAGTTGGTCGAAGCTTGATTACTGAAAGTCATAAATTCTAGTTAGAAACAAAATATTTTTTGTACATCCTTTCTAATCGAAAAAGAGGGCCTCAGACTATTGATTTAGTCTATGTAAATTGTCTTCCCGCCGCACAACTTCCTACTCATTGTTCTCAGTACTTACACACATACATGCTGTAGTCATATTTGTTGAGTGTTTTTCTAAAAATCTGAACTATCTATCTTTGTAGAAAATGATGCGTTATTCTTGTGGAAGATGATGAAAGAGAAGAACAGAGCATCATTTTCTATAGAAATAAATAGTTTAGATTTGTAGAAAAACACTCAACAACTGTGACTAGAGCATGTGTGTTTGAGTATTGAGAACAATGAGTAGGATGTTTTGTGGTGGGAAAGCAATTTTTATAGCTATAATCAATAATGTCTAGAACATTTTGCTGATGACAAAGGGTGTAAGAAACCATTTTGTCTTAAACAAGAATTTTTGGATTATATTAACCAAAATTTGACCAACTTTTAAGTTTAGAGTGATTATGCTTTAAAAACAATTACGTAACATATTGTAGTGTGTTGTTTGAATGAATTCACTGTTTGAATATATTATATCATTAAAAAAAATCAAGCATCTATAAACTAATAAATAAGCTTGCACTATTACAAATAAATTACACTTATACATGTAAACATTTTTGTATGATATCAATGTATATAAATTAAACTCTATACACTTACTCTTTTTCTTGATTTTGGTCTTCGTTTCTTATTCATGCCCATTGTGAAGTTCTCACTAATTTTTAAGATTTAAGAATAACATTATACTGATCTGTGATAGTTGGTTAATTAGTATATTTAGTAGGCTATTAGATAGTTTTTAATTTAAAGGTTATCAATGATTACTTTATCAGAATAGATCATTGTTTAATATGTCTACGTCATTTGTACTTTGAATTTTAGTTTTAATTTTATATTTACTTTTTCCTATTTCATATTCACTATTTTTATTTTGTTATTATTATTGAATATTTTGAAGTCTCCCAAACAGCCAAAATTACTGCATTCTCTAAAACCTACTGCTATATGCATGCAAAAAGATCAAAAATTTCTTTTTATTGTCTTCTTTGAAAATCTGAAGTTGTCACGATCAAAAAATCAGGTGTGATGGCACCTGCCTCATCCCATCAAGACATGTCATCCTAAACAACCCCCGACATGGGTAAATGCGACAGTAAGAAAGAAATCAAGAACTAAACATAACATAAGTATTGTGTAAATAAAAAATATAACAAAACTTTCCCCAAAATATAGTGTCATGTGTACAAGCCACTAAGTATTACAATAGATTTAAAGAAAACTTAAGTTTGAATGTCTGCAATACTGGAATAGTAGAAAACATAATCAAGAGAAAGTGACGTCGGCCGGGATGACAAACAACTACCTCTCAAACTCCTAAAATGGGCCTCGGACGAAGATGTGGGAGGAATGATCAAGACGATTCGGGCTCGTAACCTACAAAGGTGTAGAAAGGAAAGGAGTGAGTACCAAGACAACAATGGTACTCAACAGGCATCCTTAACTAACCCTAAGTAAATCAATATCGAACACATGTTCCCTGACACACCATCCTAACCTCCATTAACTACAGCCTACAAAGAGATAAGAACCAGCCCATCCTTACCGTTTCACAAGTAACAAATACAAGAAAGTACATGTAGTATATAATAATCCACACATCACAGTCTCTATAGTAGCACCACAACCTTTTAGATTCAAATCACCACAAAACATAGTAACTCACTCACAAAGGCCAAATAATGATGATGAGGTACAATGCAATGTATTGCAAATTTCATATAGAGTGATGCATGTCTGTCCTACTGATACGCACACACTGCATCCCAACATGGGACCCATGGGGAATATATAAGTCCATGTACCTATCATTGTGTATGGCACGTCCCTCGAATATAGTATCAACCACAGCATGTGGCACATCCCTAAAAAGGGTCTATCCTCTTTGTTTCTCTTTTCATCACTTTCACAAAGTACCCATCACAATAGTGTGTGAGGGTTTACATGTGAGTTCATGTAAAAAGCGACATGGTATATATCGGATAACAGTATCTCCCACAACAATTTATGATTTCCTTAAAAAGTTTATAATTTCTACTTATGAAATGATTTTCAGAATATTGCATTGATCTTGTACTATGTTTTATTAACTCTCCTTATTATATTATATCATGTTTTACATGGTTCTGCATTACCATGTTTTTTCACACTTATCATTTTGTCATGCTTATGTTCATGCCTCTTTCTCATGGTCAGTACATTTAATGTACTGACCGCATACATCTCCTGTGTCTATGTTATTTTATAATATAGGTTCTGGCGCTCCACATCCACCTTGCAATTAACACAAATTCTGATCAGCTTGTCCAAATTTGGTTAGTTATCATGGTTCGAGGACATGATCATTTTTATGCATTGATGTCATTTCAGACATTACTTTCAGTTTCAGATTATTTCGTGAGATAGGGCTTGTCCTAGACACACCTATGTAGTAGAGGGCTATGTCGGACATGGATTTCCACATTATGGTCTTTGTACTCAGATTTTTCCATTAATATGGAGTTCTTTTTTGAGACTTATATCCCGCTTTTGCCATTATTTCATTTATGTTGTTATCTTAGTGTTATGCTTTATCAAGTAGTTCATTCAGAGTCTCTCGAGATTCTATTCATCATGTCACGTTTAGGGGGTACTCTTGGGTCGTGAAACTTTTGCAAAATATATGGGCTTAACAAATTACATCAGAAGAAGTCAATTATTACAATTGCTATGAAGAAATACTTGTAAAACATAAGTTTTAAGGACAATAATATATACTACGGCTTCTCAAGTAAATGTATCATTGGCAAAAATTCTTATAAATTAAAATGATTGAATGTATAGGTAATATATTGATATAAATAGGGCATAACCGTATATATGTATGATGTATAACTATATATATATATATATATATATAAATATATATATATATATATATACTAGTTTTCCGACACATGTGTTGCACGTATAAATATGCACAGTTATGTATTGGCTGTGTAAAATAATTTCAACATAATCAAATAATTTTTTGACTATATATTTATATATATAAGAACAAAGGACATGTTTTTGTGACAGATTAATATGAATTATTATATAATGACTTGTTTTTTCAAGGTCAGTAACATCAGAATCATTAAAGATAAAAAATAATTTTTTTGTCGAATGCGTATTATTGTTACTAATTTTGCTTTAATGAGAACTTAAATGTAATAAAATATATCTTATCCAATATTTTTTTTATAAATGATGTTCTTGGTGTATCTTTTTATCGACAAAATAAATTCATAGCTACCACGAATCAACATACCAAAAATATGGATAGAATTTAAACTAAAAATAACTGAACTTTTTAAACATTTTTGAAAACTTAATTTTACTAATTTTTGAAGAAAAATTGTATTAGATCAACTCAATATTTTAACCTTAAATTTAAATATCCAAAGCTACAGAAAAAAATTATAAATTACAATTTTTCTCATACATATATGATAAGTTGAGAAGAGGATATCATTGACCTCGCCATCTTTATCCTTGTCCATCACCTTAGACCTTACTACATTTGTAATAAAATTTAAGTATTTTCCTTTCCAATTCAAAATCTCTGCCTTATTTAAAAGAAAAAAATAAAAGAGACAATAACAATTGGTGATATGAATGTTGTATGAACATATAATGTTGTGAGTTGTACTATAACTAATTTTCACATATAATAAGTATTGTGTCAAATGCATGTCTAATACTTATTCCATTTCAAAAAGAATGACCTAGTTTGAATTTCAAAAAATAAAAGAGGTCATTTTTTAAATAGACTAAAAAAATCAGTAGGTCATTTTTTTAAACGGAGAAAGTATTATCAAAGATTGGGGTTGAACAAAATAATTATGACAGTAAAATATGAATGAAAGTATATTTGCGTATCCAAACCAAATGAAGGTCAATCTGATCTAGTTTTCCTAAAGGGGAAAAATAAGTGACATTTAGGATGTATTATTTGATATGAAGGATAATTCTTTTTTATGAAAATAAGTGTATTTCTTACTTATTTTCTTGTGTTCGACACGCAAGTAAATCTATTATTGTAAAATATTTTTATATATCTATGAAAAAAATATGGGAGGTTGTGGTGGGATGACGGGGGAGTGGGTTGGGGGGAAATTGGGAATATATAGGACTATAGGGGCTGGGTGAAGATAAGGTTTGTTGGAGGTATGAGGAGGGCACGATGAATTTGTAATGCTACTTGTAGAACTTGTTTTACTTACTTCAATTAGGCAAGTCATTTTCATTATATTTAAGGAACAGGATTTCCTAAAAAATATATTTTCCTACAATTTTGATCAAACAAACATGAAAAAAATTAGAAAATATTTTCGAGAAAATGTTTTCTTCCATACAAAACACACCCTTACAAATTACTGAAATTTCACTATCTATAACCATTTTGCATCACTTTGTTATCAAGCAAATGCATATAAAAAATCAAGTTATAATTAGTAATACACCATATAACTAATATTCAATAATGAAGTAGTTACTAAAATTTAGATCCCTAACAATAACACATGGTTCATGTGTATTCAAATTCAGACCAAAGAACATTCATGTGTATACAATTGACACAATTCCTTATAAAACTTGTCAACTTTCTCTAACGCTTTCATTGCAATATGTTTGTGTTTTTTCTCTAGTCCCTCAAATTACTTAAGGTACTTCGTTTTTTTGTGCTTGAACATCTTTAATTTACATTCATGAATCTTTTTTCCTATCACATAGTATTGTATTTTTTTAATGGAGAGTGCTATAATAAGTGATCATTTTGAGTACAAAACAAAAGAAATAATGTTAAATACAAAAAGACAAATTTTATAATTTCAACTTTTCAAGAGAAAACGTTTCGATGAGATTGAACATAAACAAAAATAAAATTACTATGGGAGACTTGTCTAAAATATTTTAGATAAAAACACTCATTTCTTCAATAAAGCATACAACACAAGTAGTGTTTAGATTTTACACCAGAATTCATTCGACAATGCCCTTCAGGATTTAAAAATTTGTAAATGTTTGTATGATCTGATCTGTTATGACTCATGTGATTTAGTTTTCATTCCTTAAAATGGATTTCAATGCGATTATGTTATTTTTTTCAGTGGCTTTAGTAGGCCGACCGATTAGTGATTGATAGTCTATAAAGTTGTACAGTTTGACTTTGTTCCATACTAAAAGTGCAGAATTTAACCTTATGATCTCATGCCACTTCAATCTCCTCTTCTTGATCAAACACTTTATATTTTTTCCAATGTTCCATATCTTGCTCTACACTTCATCTATATTTAAAAAAATAGTTTACAACACAATTAACACTTCAAAAAGGAAAAGTGTAGACAGAAAATTAGTATGCATTTGGGTTAGTTAACAATTGAAGAAATAAAAAGTGTAGAAAGTAGATTAGTACTTGATTTGGGGCTTGTTTGTAGCTGTTTTATTTTTAAGTCAGCCCTTCATATGATGGAGCATTTGGTTTTTCTGGTATAAGTAGTTAGCAGGAGGGACATTACATTTAGGTTCTCTTCCTTGTGTGGTACCATAAATTTCGTTGAACTTCGAACATATTAAATTATTGCAAAGCACACATGACATTTTTAAGAGAAGAAACATAGAAAACTTAAAAAATTGAAGTGTAAAAATGAGAGGAAACAACTCTATTTATAGCTAACAAATGGTAGTATGAATAGGTAGTAATTGTGCCTTATCAGAAAAGTCACAACTTATCAGAAAAGTCACAACCCTTTAGAAAAGTCACAACTCTTAAAAAAAGTCATAACTCATTGGAAAAGTCACAACCCTTAGGAAAAGTCACAACACTTTGAAAAAGTCACAACTCATCGAAGAAGTCACAACTCTTCCAAAAAGTCACAACTCATTTGAAGAGTCACAACTCAGGAGAAAAGTCACAACCCTTTAATGAGAAAGTATATCTACATTTAATATAATATAATAAAATAAGTAAACTAAATTGAGTATTTTTAGTAGGGGGTATTATAGTAATTTAACATTCAAGTTTGGGAGTTCATGCCTTTAAGGTAGTGTAAATGTATATGTATATGTATATGTATATATATATATAATATTTATATATTACAATGCATCTTCATCAGAGTTGAATTATTTCCAATACCGACCAACTCAAATCTCCTCTAAGTAGTCCTAAATAATAGATATGAGCAACTTTCAATGTTTCGATTATTTTAAGATATTATATATTAACTAGAAATGATCAATTCATATTTGTGGCAGATAAAATTTTAAAATTTGAGGTTCGGAACGTTTAATGACAGATTTCAATGGACGTACAATTCAAATCTCCACTAAACAATCCTAAAATTTAAATATCATGAGCTCCTTTCAATATTTCTACTCTTTAGATATTTTATTCACTCAGAATAATTCACATTTGCGGTGATGTTGAATCTTACAATTTTAACTTACCCAAGTGCCTGGAGAAGATTTGAGTAGACATAAACATAATTAGTTAATGATGAAATGGTCATTCTATTGATTACTAAATGACCAAATAGAGATTCTCAGTATTTAACTAATTATTTGGTTATTTTCAATTAAAACATTTGTCCAAATGGTCATTCTGTTTAATTATTCCAGCATACTATAACTAGCAATACAATTTTTTTTTGGAAGATAATAGTATATTACTTTTAAGTTTCACCTCTAAATTATAAGGTCTTGAATAATCTTTCCACTTAGATCGTTCAAGTTAGGAGGACAATTCAGATACAAATAAAATAATATGAAGAACGTACTTACTTCTTTCGTCTCATATTAGTTGTTACACTTTTCTCTTTACATGCCATTTTAAAAAAATCATAAATATGGAAGTTAGTTTTACTAATTTACTTGTCACGACCTGATTTCCTGAATCATGATGAAACCCACTAGTAGGTAAGACAACCTGTAACCCAGAAAAACAAGTAATAGATATAAGGGTGGAAATAAAATGGAACTAGTAATTTAACAACAGAAATAGAATAAAACAGTGGAAACAAGACAAAAGATATATACATAAATCCCTCCCAGAATCTGAAAGTCATAAGTACAGAGCTGTCTAAACAAAAGAGTGCAAGTCCCAAAAGCGGACCCAAAATACAATGCTTGTCTAAAAATTCAAAAGACTAGTTATGAAATACTTAAAGAGAGAGGTAACTGCAAGACGAAAAGTGCTCAGCCTCACCTCTTATCAAAAGTTGCAATAGGATCGAATGATCAACGCTATTAGCTGGTACTCGGACATACATCACGAAACAGATGTAGAGTGTAGCATGAGCACTAAAATAATAGGTACTCAGTAGGCATCATAGGTGGACTGAGTAGGAACAGTAAAAGCAATATGAAATGATAGAATCTAGACATAAATAGAAGTCAAAGTGGAATTTAAAAGACATGCACACGAGTGTACTAAGATAGAAAAGGACTAATTATAGCTATATTAAACTTAATTGGGCCCCCATAAGCCCAGAAGGTACACTCATGCACAAGTTTAAGTAAAACCCCAAATGGACCCCACAAGCCTGATAGGTACACATAATAGATAAATCTACTAAGAATGAGATACGATGAGTCTAGATTGAGAGAAGGCATAGACCAGACCTCTAACCGCGAATAATCTCCAAGTAACAAATAAGAGGCTGCCAAAGCTAAGGAGTGCAGAGCCTAGATCTCGAACCATAGATGGTCTCCAAAGGGGCAATAGGTCGTATGCAATATGTATCGACTCTATAGAGGATAGTGAGTAACATGACCATACCTTTAGTCTGTGACTATAAAATGCTGCCAAAGGATCTCATATCAAATCATCATCATAGAATCACCATGAAAAGATGTTGACGCTCAAGTACTTAGTACAACACTCCAAGCTTGAACCAGCTCAAGTCCCAAGTCGCCCAACGAAGCTCGAAATCTCAAATATAACATACAAAGCCGTAGAAAGAGGGAGAATGGATAGGAGGTCCTCAGAGCTGAGTCAACTTCTAAACTAAGGATCATTCTATTAGACTCAAGTCTGACACACCAGTCTACAAGGAGCTAAACCGTCTGAAATGATGTCGAAGTAGAAATAAGGCCTAAAGGCTTCAATTATCACAAGTCTATGGCAAGCACTAGTCTAAGCCAAGACTAATGACAAACATGCTCAACATTAAACAATAACAACAATTAAGGTAGACTACAAGGTAAGAATGATCAAATAACCCAACTAGCATGCTTCTAGTCCCGAAAACTCAGAAATAAGCCTAAAACATGGTTTCTAAGTAACGTAACATGGTCTACAAGGTATCCTCCCCGAATTCACTCAATTCAACATGAATTTACATAATCCAACTCAATCTAAGGAAAGGAAAGTTGTAGCCTACCTTTAGACCGATCGCGCGTGCTCCAAATCACGTTTTCAAAGCTTTTCCTTTCTGTGCAATTTCTAAATGTTGCCACGCTATTCAAAAATAGAATCATGTTGGGAATATTATTATTTAGACACTAAATTCACTAAAAATGAAGATGGACCAATTTTGGAGTTAAAATGGTAACTGTGGGATCTACACTTGAATTTCCAAAACTGACTCCGTCAAAAGGTCCTAAAAAGACCCCGAACTTGTGTTCCCAATGAGAACCAAATTTTGGGGCTCGGAATAGTGAAAACAACAACATGCAACACTTTCATAACTACACAACACAATTAAGCTAAATCAATCCCAGAAACAACAATTTTACCTAAAATGAAGGGTCTTCGACTCTCCTAAACTGATCACCCACTTAACCTCAAGCTCCATGAACACGCAGGACACCAAATCACTCAAAACAGAGCTAAAACGGAGGAGAAATTGCAAATTGAAATGTTTAGATAGCTATTGATCGGGATCTGGTCTTTACTTAAAAGAAAAGACTAGAAAAGCCATATTTGAGAATGCCATGCAAGCACAGTGACTAGTCACTCAGGCCCCGCAACAACGGTAAGAGAAGCACGCAAATGAGAAGGGTTAACCAGCCAGCCCTTCGTGAACGCCATGACGCCTCGCCAACACAGTGTAAGAAACATGTCATTCGTGAACGCGGCCAAGGGCCCTACGAATGCGAAGGGTTAATTCACCATGAATCAGCTGATGCATATCAGTTGGTTTTGACATGTTTGGAATTCATGGCAGGCTTCTTGGAATTCATTCGGAAGGCCATGCACGCAAACAAGATATGCTACCCCACCGAATTCAATATTCCAAACTCAATAGAGCAGTCGAAACTTCCATCCGACATCATCTCAACAAAAAGTGGGTCCAATACCCAAACTATATTTTAAGTCAAAATCTAGAACAAGGCTTAGAATTAGTCCGAGAAGCTCAAGATTAAAATGAAGGGTCATTCTAGAAAAAACTTGTTATTTCAGAGCTAAACATGCTTACTGAATTCTCATTTGGCAAAAGCTTAAAAGCTAAAATGCCTAAAGGCACAAACTCACACCGAAAGCCTCAGGATCCGAGTTGAGCATACCACTAGCCTAAAATGACCCTTCCAGAGCTGAAGAAACCGTCAGAATTCAATTCTAAGGCCGAATTCCTAAACTTTTGACCGAAATCAATAGTTCAAGCTTCAAAAGCTCCGAAACACATAAATTCACATAAAAACCAAACAAACAACCAGGTGACTAAATTATCAGTCCCAACAAATCACAAATGACTTGGGGTCACTATAGGAATGCTCTAAAGGATGAAGGGAAGGCATAAACACATAAATAACATGTAAGATCATTACAACATCCACTACTAAAAGTACTTTCGTCTGTGAAAGTAAGATTGAAGAAGTACCTGAAGGCTTAAAAAATTCCTGAAATTGCTCTCGTATCTCTTCATTGGACTCCCAAGTAGCCTTATCAACTCGACAATGCCTCCAACGGACCTTCACCACAGGAATGGCTCTCGAACACAACTGTCGCACATCTCTGGTGAGAATAGCAACTGGCTCCTCTACTAAAGTCAAATGGTCATGAAACTCTACTGTATCATACTAGAGCACATGAGACTCATCAAGAATATACCGGCATAACAACAAAACATGGAAAACTAGGTGAATAGCTGAAAATACTAGAGGTAAGGCCATCTCATAAGAAACATCACTAACTTTCTGGAGGATCTCAAAAGGACCAATATACCTGGGGTAAAGCTTTCCCCAACTCTAAAATATCATCGCACCCTTCAAGGGCGACAAACGGAGGAATACCAAATCACCAACTGAAAAAACCTTAAAGGCCGACGCCTGCGATCAACATAACTTTGGTGTCTACTCTGAGCTGTCCTGAGCCTATCCTGAATCACCCGCACCGGGTCCAAGGCCTCTTCAATCAGGTCAGTACCACATGGCATAGGCTCTATAGACTCAAACCAACAAATCGAAGAGAGACAATACATATAATATAAGGCCTCAAATGGGGCCATCTAAATACTAAAGTGGTAGTTATTGTTCTATCTGAACTCTGCCAAAGGAAAGAACTTGTCCCAATGACTACGAACTCCAATACACATGCCTGTAACATATCCTCAAGAACTATAATAGTATGCTCCAACTACCCGTCGGTCTGTGGGTGGAAAGTTGTGCTAAGGTCAACACGAGTGCCCAACTCCTCTTGAAAGGTCCTTCAAAAGATAGAAGTAAAATGAGAACCCCAATCTCATATAATAGACACCAGCACACCATGAAAATGAACCACCTCCTGAACATAGATATGAGCCAAGCTCTCGACGTTGAATGAAAACTTATTAGGGAGGAAGTGTGTTGATTTGGTCAATTGATCAATGATGACCCAAATGATGTCAACACCTCTAGAGGTCTAAGGAAAACCCACAACAAAGTCCATATTGATGCGATCCCACTTCCACTCAAGAATGGGTAATCTTTGAAACTCACCACTAGGCCTCAAATGCTTGGCCTTTCCTGCTGGCAACACAGGTAATGGGACATATAGTCAGTAATATGTCTCCTCATGCCTTTTTACCAATAGTACTGCTTAAAATCATGATACATCTTCTTGGTGCCCCAATTGATAGAATATCTAGAATCATGGGCCTCAGGAAGGATCAACATAATTTAGTCCCCAACTCTCGCAACACAAATACGGCCAGAAAATCTCAAAACTTTATCTGAATCTAAGTTAGCCTGACAAGAATCAGCCTCTAACACACGATCTCAAAGAGCCTCCAAGGTCTCATCCTATAAATGGCAACCACGAATCTGCTCGAGCAAAGAAGATTGAACTCCCACATAGGCTAATACGCACCTAAATTATGAGTAATTCAACCAAATCATCCGGTTGGCTAAGGACTGAATGTCCAAAGTCAAAGGTTGCTACATAGTAGACAAGAAGGCTAGACTACCCCTACTAATAACCTTCTCTCTCAAGGTATCCGCTACCATATTTTCCTTGCCTGAATGATAGAGAATAGAGAGGTCATAGTCCTTCAGAAGCTCAATCTAATGGCGCTGCCAAGAATTAAGGTCCCTCTAGCTCATAATGTACTTAAGACTCTCGTGATCAGTGTCGATCTCACAATGAACTCCATAAAGGTGGTGCCTCTAGATATTAAGCACAAAACCTACCACCGCCAACTCGAAGTCAAGATTGGGGTAGTTGCGCTCATGCAACTTAAGCTCCCTCGATGCATAAGCAATAACTCGGCTGCGGTACTTTATTATAAAACCCAAATCAATGCAAGATGAGTTTCAATATACCGTGAAGCCCTCTCCCTTAGGTTAAATAATCAATATAGTAGTGGTGGTAAGAAACTCCTTGAGCTTCCGAATGCTCAACTAACACTTGTCATACCACTCAAATTCAACAACAAGACTAGTTAACCGAGTCAAAGGTGTTGTAATGGTAGAAAATGCCCTTTACAAACCGTCTGTGGTAGCCTACTAATCCGATGAAGCTCAAAATCTTAGTAACTGAAGTGGGCCTAGTCCAATCAGGAATAGCCTAAATCTTTGCCTGATCTACCATGATGCCATCTTTGGATATTAAGTGCTCTAAGAATTCTACAAACTCAAGCAAAAACTCACACTTTGAGAACTTGGCATAAAGCTCCTGATCTCTCAAAATCTAGAGCACAATCCTCAAATGTTGCTAATGATCTCTCCTGCTCCATGATTATAACTGAATATCAATAATGAACACTATGAGGAATGAATCAGGATAAGGCATGAACACCTATGTTATCAAGTCAATAAAGGCGGCAGAGGCATTAGTCAACCCAAAAGACATCACAAGGAACTCATAGTGGCCATATCGAGTCCTAAATATGGTCTTAAGGATGTATGCCTCCCTAATCCTCAGCTAATTGCAATTGGATCTCAAATCAATCTTAGAAAACACTGTGGCACCTCAAAGCTTGTCAAATATATAATCAATACGAGGCATGTGGTAATGGTTCTTTACCCTCACCTTATTCAGCTGTCTGTAGTCAGTACACATCCGCATCGTATGATCCTTCTTTTTTTACAAATAGAACTGAGGTACCCCAAGTTTATATGATAACGCTCAACCACACCTATAGCGATTCAAACTGTGGGCAGTCGCTAACAAGTATAAACCCAACGAGGAGTTGGGGTCGATCCCACGATGAATGGTTTAAATACAAAATTCAAATATGAAGTACTAAAGTAATCTAGATTTTTGTAGGTACAAACAAGTAAAACTGTGCATAATGTAAATTACCGAAATTTCAACTATCAAATAAGAGGAGATTGAGTGATTGATTTTAACAAACACGAATTAAAAATGGACTTAAACAATGGGAGATGGGACCTTAGGGATGTTTGAGTGCTCAATTACTAATTTCACTAAATGGGTCATTACGAATTGCTTAAGTATGGTGAATCATAAAAGGTAGGCAAGATTACAACTACGATAGCCATTTAACAATCAACTATCATGCTTTCAATTGGGTTTTATCAAACCCCAACAGGCATTACATCTAGAGAACAACCTTATACCTTAATTCAACCCACTTTAACAAGTTGGGTAGTACAAGTAGTAACTCATACAATCATCAATTGCTAATTCCCCTCAAATGCATCATCTACAATCATACAGAGAGATATAAACTAGAAGTGAATATGCAACTTCAATTCATAAGTTGAAAACATGAGTTAACAACTGAACCCATTCTAAATCAGCATTTAATTCAACAATCCATAAGACCCACAAGCTTGTTAAGTAATTGAACACATAATCACACCCTTAATGCATTGGGGTTTTAGCCTATCATAGCAATAGTGAAGAAATAGTTACCAAAGATGTTAGCCATTGATTTCCCAAATCTTCAAATAGCAAATACAATCATTTAAAATTACACCCAATGTCTCAAATCCTAAGAACTCACAAGAATAGTTCACAAAATCACCAAAAGTAATCAAAGTGCATTGTACTTTTCTAAGTTTAGCTTCTAGTTCTTCTCTCAATCACTCACTACTCCAATTCAATTAAAAAATTTATATTTATATTTTCCAAAATTTTCCATATTTTCAAATGCAGGATCACTCGGCGGCGTAAGTCGGGCTCGCCCTTCCACTCGGTGATGCACCGAGTTGCTTGTTCTTTCCTTTTACTTCTTGACTTCAGTATTGATTTCCTTCTAGAACTTTTGGCGATGAATGTCAGGCTCGCCGTTCTGATGGGCGACTCACTGATTGGTTCCCAAGCTCACCGACTTGACTTGACTCTTCTCCTCGTCCAGTGGAACTTTAGGCGATAAAACAATCCACTCAGCGAGTCACCGAGTTCCCTTTTGCGAGTTCCAACATTCTTTTTCCTTCAATTTTTCAACCTCACAGCTTCTTTTTGCATTTTCTTGTCCTTGCCTCATTCCAAAGCTTTCTTGCTGAGCATATACGATTTAACATTAGTTATGAGTGCAAAATGGGCATTAAGGACACTATTTTAGTACAAATGAAGATCTAAATGAGTCAAAACTACCGACTCATTAATACCCCCACCTTAAACTTTTGCTTGTCCTTAAGTAAAACAAGAGATCAATAAGTTCAATAGGGATGTCTCCAAATAGTGCTCCTTGAGAATCCACATGAAAATGCACACAAGGATCAATCTAAGATGCAAGGATCAAATGTACACTAAAAGGTTCAAATTCTGACTAGCCATCATCAAATAAAGTCTATGCTCACAAATGCTTACTTTAAACGCAAATTTATGCCCGCAAAAATATTTGAATGCCCTTATACCAAAAAAAGGATTCCACTTTCTCGTGAAGTTCAATGAATGTCAACATTTCGGAATCAACACAACACTCACACTCTCAAAAGAGGAAAGCATGCACAACTCTACCCATAGGCTTGCCCAGATTTTCCACCTAACATCCACAATGTTTATGCAAGATCAAAAAGGGCTTTAGAAGCTTGTAATAGGGCTGGAATTCAAGGTATGATCAATTTTTGGGTTAGTCGCTCTACCTTCGTGAAGTATGGTTTCAAATTCACTACTCCTTCCCTTTCCTTCACAATTTTCAACTTCTTAACTGATCCTTTGTCATTTTGCAGCACACAAAATATTTTTAGGAACACCCCTTCTTATTTTTACATCAATGTACAACTGCACTGTCTTATTTGAATCTTTTTCTTTCTTTTCTTTTCATCTCTTCCCTTTTTTTTTATGAAGGGGTTTCATTTTTTTCTCACAAAAGTTTTTTCAACGGATCATGTTCATGAACCTCTAGCTCAATTTCTTCCTTCATTCTCACTACAACCCCAACTTAGGCTTTTTGCCTAATGTGGCTATTCAAACTAACCAATACTTCATGAAGATTATAGGTGCGCAAGATAAGACTTTATCAAACGAACGGATAAGGTGCATTTGTGTTTTAATCCAACGAAAAGGATAGGCTCAAATGGTGCCAAGCTGGGTTCACACACTCACAAGGCGGCCAACAAAGGTATAGAAATTTAGTTTACCCTTAAAAAAATGTATGCCTAAGATCATTTCCTACGTTCACTAATGCTTAGTCAAATGGACTACTAGGACGAGTTCTAGGCATCATCATACACACCTTTCAAAAAAAGCTCACCACACCTGGCATTCAAACACAATTTTGGATCACAACTCTACAAGACAAGCTTGCGTGCAACGGTCATTGCAAGACTCACCAATGACAATTCACTAGTCACAACAAGAGGCTAAGAGCTTACACAAAATGATGTGACTCCAATTTACCTCGTTTGACGCTCACAAACATATCGTTCAATGAAGAGCACTATTCAAGTCATTGATATTGAACACAATCAACACTCAAAAGTACAAGAGAACTGCATTCACTCATTCAACACACAATTAACAAAGATAAGTAGAGAGAGATATAACGAAAAACCAAAGCCGTTTCATTCAATTAAAATAACTTCAAAAATCAAAACTTAGCAACAATAAAAACATACAACCAAACGGGGTTGGGAAAATCACCACCCTACCAAAAAGAAAAAGCAATGTCCTCAATGTGGAATAAAAATCAAAGTAAAGGGTAAAGATAAGGAAAGTGCAAAGGATAGTCCCCCTGTCTGACTAGGTCGGTGGTGTGTCCTCAACCTAGGCATCACTACCCGGTGCAACCTCCACGGTGGGTTGGACCCCACTCAACCCAATCATAGGTGTCTCTCGGAGAAACTCGGTAGTGGCAGCTCAGACCATGTCACCCTCCAAATCCTCAAGATCAGTATACACCTCGCTATCGCGCACAACAAGGTCCTCCTCATCTGTCTCCGGTGTGTTAGACACACCCTCATCGTCAGCTATCAGAGCAATGCCAGTGGTGGTGGGTGGTGGAACATCTGTACTAGCACCCTCAGGTACATCCACACTACCCCACAACATAGTGATGTCGCTGGACATCAGCTCATCCACATCTCTCCTCAAGCCTACTATATTAGTACGGACAACCGTTAAGACCGTAGAATCGCCCTCTTGCCTCTCTCATGTAGCTACCATCGAGATGAGGGCCTCCAAAGCCTCCCCATAAGCTGTGATAAGCCGGCGCTGATAACCCAACTCTGCTTGAATGGGGGAAAGTGCTGCATCAAAGGCACGCTCAATCAAGCCCGAAATAGCTGCCTCGACTCGAAAAACTCTCACATCTGCTGAATAGGGAAGGTACCCAATTTTGTTGATCATGGCATGTTTCAATGGCCGGGACCCAAGAGCAGCAGCGGGTACATGGGTAGAAGAAGGGCTCGGTGCAGAAGCAGAAGTAGGAGGAGCATCAGAGATAGGAGTACATGTCGGCTCAACTGCGGGAGTGGGAGAGCCAGTATCCATGGCCTCAAGATCCATAACCGGAGACAGGTGTACTGGAGGTTTCCTCCTCCTCTCGGCCTCTTCCTTTGTATACTCGGCTTCGATTCGCCTGATGTCACAAGATAAGGTCGAAGTTACCTCAACATCCGTCTTCACATCAAAAGGCACACTAGCCCGCCTACACAGCTCACTAATCAAAATGGGCAATGGTAGGGAGGTGTGCTGCTACTTTGCCCTCATCAAAATTTCACCCTCGATAATCATCCCCATATTTAGCAATTACCTATCCATAATGCAACCCAAAAGAGCGGCCTTCGAGTGCCGGAGGATTGACTTGTTCTGAGAAGGCATAAGAGTGCTGCTTAAAAACCTGAACCTGTAACGAGCAGCTATATTTATATCCTTCTTCTCAGTGATGGCACCGACATCTAGCCACCGGGGGAGGCATCACTAATCAACGGAGCGAACCACCCCTTGAAGGTCTCCAAACTGCCCTAAAGCTTGTCGGTCAAGGAATGCTGATACCCAAATGTGCAATCGAGGACATTAATTATCTCGGTCTTGCCACACTTAACCTTCTTCCCGGGAAGCATGAAAAAATCAACTGGTGTCATTGACTGCGCCTACTTCTTTACTCTCGGGATCAAAACGGAGTAGGAAGCATAGAATTTCCAGACCCATGTAGGTACATAAGGGTTCCGGGGCTTGGCGAAAATTTGAAACTAGTGGACACGAAGATTCTCCCACACCTGTGGATATTTTTCCACCATCCCATCAATGGAGAATCTCTTTTCCTTGAGGATTATGCGTAAACCCTCAGCTTTAAATTTGTTCATCGACCTTAGGATATTAACTAGGGACGGAACTGGAGCTGGAACATGAGGGGAAGGATTAGAAACTGCTGGAGGCTCAGGTCTGGCATGTGAAGTAGTGACCCTAGCCAACGGGTCATGCAATGTCTTTGACAGCAACTCAGCACGCATCCACTTAATAATTTCCCCAATAGGAGTCCCGGATTCCTCACCCTCATAATCTCTGGAGTCTGTGGAAGTGAATTGTATAAAAAATTCCTCACTGTCCGAGGAAGGACTCTGCATAACCTTTTTCTTGCCTTTCCCTGTTGATTGGCAACCTCCGAAGCTATTTCAATCCCTTTAACTTTCTTTCGAGGGGCTTTGTGAGAAGCACCCTTTTGGCGAGGCATATCTTTCAAACAAAATTCAAACAACAACCCACAATAACCTAAAGCAATTACCCTATACGGCTAAGGCAAAAGTTTGATAAAAGTAGGCATGCTTGAATTCAATTAACCCAATCGAACTAACATGCAACAATCAAAGCATATAATAAAGCACACAATCAAATACCCATATGCTTGCAAGTTGAATCAGTAAAAATGGCTTAAAAACATCGACACTAAAGAGAACCAACCTCAATGACGACATTACGAAGCAAATACGACAAAAAGGGAACGCGGAACAACTCCAATGCACTCCAAAAGCAGTAAAAATGCAGCCAAAAATGAAAACAACAAGCTAATGTGTGCAGGTATATGAAGAGGATTTGAAAATTTCGAGTAGAATGAAGATTTGAATTTGAAAAGTTTAAAAACCCTTAAGTTTGCGCCCGATTAGGCGAGGTAACTAATGTCGCCGATCCGGTCGGCGACGTGCCAAGTGAGTGCAATCTCACCGAAAATAATAGGAGACCAGGCCAGTTTAGAGATTCAGAAGGTGAACTCGATCGGACTCGCCCTTCCACTCGGCGATGCGCCGAGTGTGAAATAAGCTCGCCCAATCTTCCAGTGTGGCGTTCAACTTCAGCCATCAACTATTGATGAAACTAGGCGATCCAAGGGGCCTTTGGGCGATGCGCAGAATTGTTGAACCCCTCACCTAATAGTCCTAGGGCGAGATTTCATAATCCAACCTACACAATCGATACACTTTACTCAAAAACACTAAAATAAAGCTTGGGTTGCCTCCCAAGAAGCGCCTTATTTAACGCTGTGGCACGACGTGTACATGCTTTGAAGCATCATCCAAGTACACCACATCAATCAATCACACAACGGGAGCTTCTCCAAAGTAGAGTTTCAGCCTTTGTCCATTCACTTTGAAGAACGACTCATTTTCACCTTCGACTTCAATAGCCCCGTTGTAAAACACATGATTTACCTTAAAAGGGCCTGACCACTTAGACTTGAGCTTACCCGGAAAGAGTCTTAAATGAGAATTGTAGAGTAACACACGATCACCCACCCTAAACTCTTGATGAAGTATCTTGGCATCATGCCACCTTTTAATTTTATCTTTATATAGAGCTGAACTTTCAAATGCCCAGAGATGAAACTCCTCCTATGTATGAAGTTGGTCAACCCTATTTTTGGATGCAACATCCCAATTCAAATTCATGGTTTTCAGAGCCCACAAGGCTTTATGCTCAAGTTCCACCGGGAGATGACACGATTTACCGAACACCAAAGGATACGGTGACATACCAATTGGGGTCTTAAAAGTAGTTCTATATGCCCATAAAGCATCATCTAATCTTTGAGACCAATCAGATCAATTTGGATTATTGGTGTTGGTCAAAATCCCTTAAATTTCCAGGTTGGACATTTCAACTTGCCCACTTGTTTGAGGATGGTAGGGGGTAGCAATCTTATGTTTGACTCCATATTTGGACAACAACGAAGAAAAAATTTAGCTACAAAAATTAGAGCCCGCATCATTAATAATAGTACGCGGAGTACCAAACCTTGTGAAGATGTATCTCTTAAGGAAATTCACTACACTCCGCCCTTCATTGTTAGGTAAAGCCACAGCTTCCACCCATTTGGACAGGTAATCAATGGATATCAAGATATATTTGTTCCCATAAGAACTCACGAAAGGACCATAAAATCAATTCCCCACACATCAAACAATTCAACTTCAAGGATCAGAGTAAGAGGGAGCTCATGTCTACATGACACTCCTCCTTGTTTTTGACATTGAATACACCTGTGGACAAGGGAATTTGCATCTTGATACAACGTTGGCATATAATAACCACTTTACAACACTTTGGCAGCTGTACACACCCCACTATAGTGTCCACCAACTGGAGATGCATGGCATGCACTAAGAATATCATCTACTTCAACCTCCGGTACACATCTCCTAATTAAGTGATCAGCACATTCCCAAAATAGATAAGGTTCATCCCAAAAATACTTCTTCACATAAAAAAGAAACCTCTTGCATTGATAAAATTTCAGCCCATCGGGAATAATTCCACACACAACATAATTGGCAAAATCAGCATACCAAGGAGTAGTACCCGTCGATATGCCATCACCGCCTCCTCCGGAAAGGCTTCTTCAATATCTCTATCACCGGGAGCAAACACACTTTTTTTAAGTCACGACAAATGGTAAACCACTTGATTCTCACATCCTTTTCTATCCTTGACCTCAAAGTCGAACTCTTGCAATAAAAGCACCCATCGAATCAATCTCGGTTAAGCATCCTTTTTCGCCATCGAATAACGTATCGCCGCATGGTCAATGTGTACTATCACCTTGGTTCCCAATAATGAAACGACCCCAAAAATGCCCGAAAATGTGCTTCGGAAACACCTATAATTGTAATTTCCATATATCTCAAAATCCGTGCATGATTTCGGAAATTCGACTTCATATTCTTATTTGTGGGGTCAAATTGAGTGGGAAATGGGTCTAACCCGAATTTTAGAGCAACCGTATCAAAATTCGAAAATCGCAAAAATTGCGATTTGGAGGGTCAACTTTAAAGGGGCATATATCTTAGCACACAACGAACTGGAAGGGCTGCAACCTATCAAATTAAAGCTCTTTGAGTTAGCTTTCCAACGCACTTGGTTTCACCTTAGTCCGAGTTAGGATGAGGGAGTTATGACCATTTTCGTAAAACCTGTCTGTGCAGATTTGCAATTTCCAGTGAGCTTTTTTTTTAGGCGGGTTGGAGACGTTTTTTTATAAAAAGGGGATATGTCCCATACTTAGTCATTTTTCTTAACTCCAAAAACACTCTCTAAGCCCTCTCCAAAAATTCCACCAAGATCTTCAACCAAATTCAAACATCTCAAGCTCTAATTCCGGATTCAAGACTCAATCTCAAGCTTCGATTCTCCATTCCAATCTTCATCAAGGATTCTCCAAAGTTGAGGTATGTGGGTTTGATTGTGGAAACCTTCCTTTCCACAAGTCCAACCATTTATCCTCTATTTCTACTTCAAGTTTATGGGTCCTTATGATTATTTATGAACTCTTGAATTATGGAATTACTACTACACACCCTATTATGGTCCATTTTGCATATTATCATGAAATGGAATTATTATGTGATGTTTATGGTTTACATGCTTCCATGATCAAATTATGAAGGTTGATATATATATGTATGTTGTTGGTGGGCTGATTTATATGGATTTTGGAATTGGTTGGACTTAGTATTCTTGAAATACATGATTTCATTTACATGAACAATTGCCCACCTTGTGTTTGATAAAATGCCCATTTATAGAATTCTTAGGAAAGGGAAGGTCCAAGGTACGTCCTATGAGTCGGATGGTTATGTAATTAGTGAAATGATGATGAAATGGACACATGTATATGATTTTCCCTAAATAAGTGTTGTGAGTCGACCAAGCCTAGTACGGGGGGTAGTAGGCCCGTATAACCATATCGAGGGGTTGGTACCTTGGTTGCCTAGTACGGGGGGTAGTAGGCCCGTATAACCGTATCGAGGGGTTGGTACCTTGGTTGCCTAGTACGGGGGGTAGTAGGCCCGTATAACCGTATCGAGGGGTTTGTACCTTGGTCCCTAGCTCGGGGGGTGGTAGGCCCGTGTAACCATATTGAGGGTTTGTACCTCTTTCGCCTCTCCAAGGGGGTGGTAGGCCTTGGAAATACTATATTGATGGTCACTCGCCACACATGTACTACGTCCCACTAAATATGATTTTTATGTAAGCATCATTATACATATCATTTCATTAATATGCTATCTATTGGGTATGATTACGCATTTTTCCTATGATGTCCATCTAATGTAGCATTGCATTGCATCCCATATACTTAGTACATTCAAATGTACTAACGCATACTCTATGCCTACATGATGTCACCATGTAGGGACCGGAGCACCGCTTGACCATCCTCCTCCGCGTGGCTAGTACGATTTTCTATAGTGGTTATTGGTGAGTCCTCCATTTCGGGGACGTTGCTCATGATCTTTTGCTATGTATAAAACTTTTCCTTTCTAGTTATGTTTTGACTATGAGGGTGAGCCCGGTAGTTTGTCTTGGCCCCCGCTAAGTACTCATGTTTAGAGGTGGTGTTGGACAAGTTGTGTATTATGCTTGAGCTTGACTCATCTATGGTATTTATGTATCATTTCTTTTTTTTGCTCCCTTAGTCCCGATTTCCCCCTTGATTATGCTTATCGTTTTTGGTCATTTAATTGCTTCCGCGACCAAGGATGTGTAATGATACGCTATGAGGCTTGTTTGGGGTTCCTTCGGGTTCCCCATTCGCCGGTCACATCTAGGCCCTAGCTTGGGTCGTGACAAACTTGGTATCAGAGCCCTAGGTTGAATGATCCTCGGAGTCCAACACACCGCGTTGATTAGAGTCCGATTCATGGTTGTGTTGTGCACCACAACTATGAGTAGGAGGCTATGAGACGTTTTAGGAGATGTTTCCCTTCTCCATGTTCTAAGTCGTGCTGTAGAGTTGAATTAAGTTCTTCCCTAACGGTTGTTCTTTGCTATGCTAGATCATGTCTAATACAAGAGGGAGACGAGCCCATGCACCCGAGGAACAACCGACCAATGGGGATCTTCGGGATGCCCTTACTTTATTTGCACAAGCTATGGCTAATCAAGCCAACCACGGGACCCAAGCCCCTCAGGCTCCTACCCCGGCATCTCGGGTGAGAGACTTCGTGCGGATGAATCCCCCAGAATTCTATGGGTCTAAGTTAGATGAAGACCCTCAAGAGTTCATTGATGAAGTCCACAAGATATTAGCTATCATGGGCGTGAGGTCAGAAAATAAGGCGGAGTTGGCGGCCTACCAACTAAAAGGAGTGGCCCAAATATGGTACAACCAATGGAAGAGAGAGAAGGGGGCAAACTATGTGGTGCCTTGGGAAGAGTTCAAAACGGCTTTCCTTAATCGATTCTTTCCTCTAGAGCTTAGGGAAGCCAAATTGGTGGAGTTCATGAATTTAAAACAAGGATCTATGAGTGTGAGGGAGTATGCCCTCAAGTTTAACCAACTTTCAAGATATGCTCCACACTTGGTTGCCGACTCACGGTCTAGAATGAATAAATTCGTGATGGGTGTGTCCGACCTAGTGAGTGAAGAATGCCGGTCCGCAATGTTGATTAGTGACATGGACTTGTCCCGCTTGATGGTCTATGCCGAACAAATGGAGGAGGAGAAGTTGAGGAAGAGGAGGGGTCATGAGGCCAAGAGGGCCCGTTTTGAGGGCAAGTTCCAAAGTCGAAGGGGAGGCCGATTTCATCAAGGCCAAGGGTCTTCTCATGCGCCCCATAGGGGGTTTGCCAATGACGTTCCAAGGGCCCAAGGTGTTGGTGGTATGGGTCCTAGTGATGTATGTCCGAAGTGTGGTAAGGGCCATGGTGGCCCGTGTTTGAGAAATACCGGTGCTTGCTACAGTTGTGGGGAAATGGGGCACAAGGCAATGGATTGTCCCCGAAATCGCAACAAGGGTAAGGAGCTCTGTCCACAAGGTGCCAATGCGGTTCCTTTGGGGAGAGGGGGCCGACAAGATGGTGCCCCAAGGCACAATCGATTTTATGCTTTGCATGGGAGGCAAGGGGTCGATGAAGTCCCCGATGTCGTTACCGGTATGTTGAAAATCTTTGACTTTGATGTATATGCACTAATTGATCCGGGTGCCTCTCTTTCTTTTGTCACCCCCTTTGTTGCCAAAAAGTTTCATGTTGAGCCCGACTTGTTGCGTGAGTCATATAAGGTGTCTACTCCTATTGGTGCATATATTGTTGCTAGGAAGGTCTATAGAAATTGTCCTATTTGCATCTTGCATAAAATATTGCCTTGTGATCTTGTTGAATTGAACATGGTCGATTTTGATGTTGTTCTTGGGATGGATTGGTTGCATGCATACTATGCTTCTATTGATTGTAGAACCCGTAGGGTCAAGTTCCAATTCCCAAGTGAACCCATTCTTAAGTGGGAAAGCCAAAATGTGGTAGTCAAGGGTAGATTCATCTCTTGCATTAAAGCCCGTAAGTTGATCTCTAAGGGGTGTCTCTATCACCTTGTGAGGGTTAGGGATGTGGAGTCCAAAACCCTTCTTATAGAGTCGGTTCCGGTAGTAAATGAATTCCTTGATGTCTTTCCTAATGACCTTCCCGATGTTCCTCCCGAAAGGGAAATAGATTTTGGCATAGACCTCCTCCCCGATACTCAACCCATTTCTATTCCCCCTTACCGTATGGCCCCGGCGGAGTTAAAGGAGTTGAAAGAACAATTGAGGGACCTGTTGGAGAAGGGTTTTATTAGGCCTAGCCAATCACCATGGGGTGCACCGGTGTGTTTGTGAAGAAAAAGATGGTCCTGTAATGTGTATCGATTACCGGCAGACTCATGGTCACCGTCATAGAATAAATAGTCCTGCTTCCTAGGATGATACTTGTTCGACCAATTGCTAAGGGGCTAGCCACTTCTCTAAGATTGATCTTCGTCCGGGGATCATCAATGTGAAGGTGATGGGAGGTGAACATTCCCAAGACAAGCCTTCCGGACTAGGTATGGACATGAGAATTTGTGGTCATGTCTTTGGGTGACCAATGC